>CM053785.1:618113509-618713509 GCA_028749045.1 Cupressus sempervirens | reverse complement strand
TCTAAAAAGAAGGCTTAAGTGTTATTAAGAAGAGTAGACTGATTGCTTGAAGGGTCTCCAAGTGAATCAAGATTAGAAATGAAAGTGAAGAACTTATCAGCCAGTCAGCACAAGGACCAAAAATAGATTTGAACAAAAAAAAGTGAGTGGTAATCACATAGATCAAAACCTACTATTTTATTTCTAGTTATTTTAAATAGTTTGTATTGAAATCATTTTAACAGAGGTTGACCTAACAATCATTTGAAGACTTAATAGTATGTGTAAATCCTTTAACTAGGTGACATTCTAAATGGAATAATCAAAGTCCTCTTACAAGGCCACTCCTAATAGGGTGAATAAATCCTCTAACTAGGTCACATTTAACAATGTGTTTTGTAACCTTTAACAGGTTGACTCCTAACTGAGCTCACTTTGAAAGAGTGAAAAAGAGTAACATGTTGCTAGTGGTTTTTCCAAAATTTGGTTTCCACATAAGATCCTAGTGTCAAAACTGTGGTGAATGTTTTATGTATGTTTATATTTGATAATATTTTTCATTATGCAATGAAAGCTATGTTTATGATAGTTTTATAGTATAGACTAAGCAACAATGAGATAAGAAGAACAATGAAGTGTTTATTGTTTAATTGTTCAAGTGGTACACATTGACCTTGAGTAACTGATTCTCCCCCTTCTTAGTAATTATAAACATTTATAAAAATTGGTATTAGAGCTTAGTGCTTACATAGAAAATTTTGAAGGTACTTAAAGCTAAAGATCATGACTAACAAGAGAAATGTACCCAAGTTGAACAAGGAGAACTTTACTGCATGGCAGACCTTGATGAAGTTGCACATATTCAGTATCAGTGATGCTGTGTCAATTTTATGGACAATCAATATGTAAAGGTAACAACTACTCCTCTGATTGCTAAACAATTGAAACAAAAACTAGAACATAAACAAGCAATGTTGGAGATCTCCTTAGCCCTAAGCTATGCTAAGTTTGATGACCTAAAAGACTGTGATAGTGCAAAGATGATGTGGGACAAATTGAAGACCATATATGGAGGTGATGCCAATGTTCTATGAGAAAAATTAGAAAGCTTGAGAGGTAAATTTGATGACATGAGAATGATGTAAGGTGAGAAGTACAATACTACAAAAGAGTTAAAGAGGTTCTTAATGTTCTTTGAGGTGCAACTGGAGAAATCAAAGATGAAACAGTGATAAGTAAGGTATTGAGGACTCTACTCCCTATCTACGCCATTAGAGCCTCTACAATCCAAGAACTAAGATACACACTAGGCAACAATTTGAACTTAGAAGGTGTAATTGGTAGAATTACTATTTTTGAGATGTCTAACTTTGATAACTACACACCTACTACTATTGAATTTTCTTTCAGGTCACAACTAGTTCTTAGCAAGAAGAAAGGAAAATATGTGAAGAGTGAAAGAGATAATTTTGATGACAACATTAATGAACTTGAAGCCCTCATTGTAAAAAGGTTTGGAAGAGGAATAGGTAAATACAAAGGTAAATTTCCTATCATTTATTTTTCATGCAACAAATTTGGTCATATTTCTAGTAGAGATGATAAGGATGAAAGGAGGGAAAGAAAGTACAAAGGAAGAAGAGAGGACAAAGATTATAAGAGAAGCAAGGATGACAAAGGTAATGAATCTTGTTATATTTCTAAAGAAAGGACTGATAATGAATCTGAGAGTAATGATGATGAAGTTGTCTATGTTGCTATGAAATAAGATTTTGATGATGAGAAGACTGCATTAATTTCTTTTGTGAACAAAAGTGATAGATGGATAATTGATAGTGGATGTTCCAATAATATGACTGGTGATAAATATAAATTTGAATAATATGGTCCATACAATGGTTGATGTGTTAAAATTTTGTAATGATATCCCATGTATTATAAAAGGTAAAGGTACTATAACTAATTGACAAGATAACATGTGACAATGTTTACTGGGTTGAAGGACTTAACTACAATTTGTTGAGTTTTTCAAAATTGAACAAATTAGGTTACAAAGTTGAATTTCACAATAGAAAGGCCGAGATACATGATGATGATGGTAAGCTAATTGGAACTGATGAGCAGACAAGAGGTAACTTATTCTATCTAGACCTATCAAGTGAGACATCTTTGTTTACACAACAAGAAGATTTTTGGTTATGGCACAAAAGATTATGTCATGTGAACTTTGACAATTTGGTGAATATCAATAAGACAAAGAAAGTAAGAGGGTTTCCTAAACTAAAGAAGTTTGACAATGCTATGTGTAAACAATGTTAATTGGGAAAGATGACAAATTCTATTTTTAAAAGAAAAACATATACTGCTAATGATATTTTGGAATTGGTTCATAATAACATTTGTGGACCCATTGGCATTCAAAGTTACCATGGAGATCAATATTTCATTTTATTTGTGGATGATTACTCTAGAATGATGAATATGATATTTCTTAAAGTTAAATTTGATGCTTTTAAGTTATTTAAGTGGTATTTAGGCAAAGTTGAAAAAGAAATAGGGAAGAGTCTAAAGTTTTTGAGATCTAAAAGAGGTGGTGAATTCATTTCACGTAAGTTCAATACATTTTACAATAATAGAGGAATCAAAAGAAAGATGTTAGCACCAAGGACCCCTCCTCAGAATGGAATAACTGAAAGGAGAAAAAAATCAATAATGGACCATGCAAGAATATTAATGATGGAGAAGATTGTATCACAAAAATATTGGAGATAAGTGGTTAGTATTGCTGTTTATACCTTGAATAGAGTACAAGTTAAGAAAAGTACAAATGCTACACCTTTTTAACTATGGTATAGCTATGCTCCTAATGTTAAATATTTCAAAATATTTGGTAGTAGATGATATATTGAAAGACAATAAGAATGTAAAGCTTGATGCAAAAAGTGATTAAGTGTTAGAATTTGAAAAGATTAATAACCCAGAAAACTAGTGCAAAGAATAAATATCTAAACTATGAATGAAAATGACACAAAATCAAAATAGCAACATAGAGTTAGTCTCCAAGAGAGAAATGCAAATGCTAGAAGCAAAATAGCATTAAGAGGATGCAACAACAAGAGATGCAAATACAAGCCAGGTAGCATGCTTATATAGGCTAGGAAGAGGGAGGAGGTGGCAACACCAACCAATGAGGAGCAACCATCTATCATACTAAAGATAGCAAAGTATCTTCCCAAGATAGCTAATGGATGCTCACATGTAGGAAGGTGACACCTCACAACCATTCACCTAATAAGACATGTTTTATTAACCTAAGTGAGATTATTAAAAGTGTAGGAAAAACCTAGCAAAATAGGAAAAATAAAAAACTACACTAATACCCCCATAAGTGAAGCTTAGGTGGATGTAGAAATGGGTCTCGACTAGTCAAGCCTGATGAGGTACCATGTACATAATATTTCCCAAAAGAGAGAGAAAAGAGACCCCCCCCAAAAAAATTAGGACTCTGAGTGAGAGGAAGAGGCCCCCCCAAATGATGAAGCATCTCACACCCCCAACAAAACTCACAAATGAAGGAGCTTGTTCTTAGTGAAGGGTTTGGTGAAGATATCAGCAACTTGCTCAGAAGTCGGACAATAGAAAAGGTCAATGACATGACCATGGATGAACTCCTGGATGTAGTGCATGTGGACCTCTATGTGTTTGGTCCATTGATGATGAATCGAATTTTGTGAGATCTGAATGGCACTCTGGTTCTCACAAAATATGACTGATGGTCATCTAATCTGAATACCAAAATTAGTGAGAAGATGTTGAAGCCAAATGGCCTCAATGGCAACATTTACAGCCCCTTGATACTCAGCCTCAGTAGAAGATAGAGCAATAGCAGAGTACTTTTTGCTTGACCAACAAACAAGACCTGAGTCAAGTGAGAAGCTATACCCTGAAGTAGACTTGCGATCCTCAGAATCACCTGCCCAATCTGAATCTGTGTAGCCCACCGAATCAAGCTCAATACCTACTACATAGTGAATCCCACAACTATGAGAACCCTAAATGTAGTGAAGGATCCACTTAGCTGCTTTCCAGTGTAGCTCATGGGTCTCCTGCATGAATCAAGAGACCATGCCTATAGCATAGGAGATGTCAGGTCTCCTATGAGTTAGATAAATGAGACTCCCAACAAGTTGGCGATACAAAGTGCCATCAACAAGTGGAGAAGAAAATTGAGCCTCAAGTTTGACTCCAGAAAGGAAGGGAGTCAGAGCAGGCTTACAGTCAGCCATATGAAACCTTGAGAGTAAATCTAGAGCATACTTGGACTGTGTGATGGTGATCCTAGAAGGAGACTAAAGGATCTCAATCCCGAGAAAGTAATGCAACAAGCCCAAGTTAGTCATCAAAAAACTATCCTAAAGGGCCACTTTGACATCCTTAATGGTGGGTGAAGAACTTCCTATGATTAGAAGTCATCAACATACAAAACCAAAAATAGAAGTGAATCACCCTATTGCAAAATGTAGACATTAGGATTAGAATGTCATCGAGTGAACCCAACTGATGGAAGGAAGGAGTCCATCTTGGCATACCAGGCCTGAGGATCCTATTTGAGGCCATAGAGAGACTTTCGAAGATGACACACAAGTGAAGAATCCTAAAGGAAGCCCTATGGCTGCTCCATGTAGATCTCCTCATAAAGGTCACCATGAAGAAAAACACTCTTCACAATCCATTTGATGTACTTCCCAACGATTAGCTGCAACAATGGCAAGAACAATTCGAATGGAATTCATTCAGGCAACTGGGGCAAAAGTCTTAGAGTAGTGAATCCCAGGAACTTGGGAGAATCCTTTGGTGACCAAGCGAGCCTTGTGTTTGTCAACTGACCCATCTGCTACAAATTTTGTTCGATAGATCCACTTAAATTGAACAAGTTTTCTTCCTTTAGGAAGAGGGAAAAGATCCCAAGTGTGGTTCCTCATCAAGGAACTAAACTCTTCTTGCATAGATGTATCCCACTCAGGAATACCAAAAGCCTCATGAAAGGACTTTGGATTTGAGGCAGTAGCAACGAAGACATGTGGAGCATCCTAGAATTGTGAACGAGTTTGCCTGGTGTCTGATGGATCCCCAACCCAATCACCTGCAGACTGCAAGGTCTGTCCAACCCAAAGTGGATAGGAAGATGGAGAATCTGGAGGGGAATCATTAACCTCTGAATGATGACTAGGAGAGGAAGGAGGTGAGTTCTTTGAATCACTTTCTGCATCAGTAGTAGAGGTAGAAGATTGTTTAGGTGAATCTGACTCATCAGAAGATCTGTCATGTATTCCAAGTGACTCTAATGTCAAGGTAGAAGGAATTGGAGAAGTGATAGAAAGCGAGCTTGAAGATCCCTCCTCAAACTGAACACTCCTCTCAATGAATAACTCATGTGTAGTAGGGTGGAGCAACCGATAACCCTTCACACCATTAGGGTAACCTACAAATATGCAAGGTCTACTTTATAGATCCAAGGCCTTACGTTTCTCTATAAGAATGTGGGCCCATGTAGGGGAGCCAAAAACTTGAACGTGCTTAATTGATGGTTTCCAACTACTCCAAGCTTCAAAAGGAGTAACTCCCTTCAAGGCTAGGTGAGGAACACGGTTCTAGATATAACAAGCATGGTTAATGGCTTCTGCCCAATACTGTGGTGCAAGAGATCTAGAGTGAATCTTATAGTTTTCCATTTCCTTCAAGGATCTATTCTTCTGTCCTACAACACCATTTTGCTGAGGATTGTATGGAACTGAATGCTGTAAATCAATCCCCTCTGAAGTGTAAAATCTTTCAAACCAATGGTTGACATACTCACCACCATTATCTATGTGCAAAACCTTGATCGCTTTCCCAGATTGATTTTCTACAAAATTTTTGAAGTCTTGAAAATGATCAAATACCTCTGAATTTTGTTTGAGAAAGTACACCCATGTATATCGAGAAAGGTCATCAATGAATGTGAGGACATATTGGGCCCTGCTGAAAGAAGGATGTTGAAATGGACTAGCCAAATCACTGTGAACTAACTCTAGTATCTGTGAAGCTCTCCATGCCTTACTTTTGTCAAACTTTTCCTTAGGATGCTTACCAAGAATGCAACCTTGGCAAACACCTCCTGAGAATTGAACCGAAGGCAACCCTGTGACCATGTTCTGCTAGTTGAGCTGATGCAAATAGCAAAAGTTAAGATGGCCAAACCACTCATGCCATAATTTACTCACATCATTAGAGTGAGTGAGAAAAACAGATGAAGGAGAATCAGGAACAAAGTGAGAAAATAGATAGAGTCATGACTAATGATCTGCTCTACCAACTGCAACTACATAATCTCTATGCAACTCACGTATCTCCATTGAATTAGGAGTGAAATCAACCCACTTGCCTGAACCTGTGTGAGTGATCTAGTATATTGATAGGAGATTAGTTGATAATGAGGGTACACAAAGAACATCATGGAATGTGCCATCCCTCACATCAACAGAACCTCTCCCACACACCTCAACAGGAGTGTCATCACCCATCAAAATAGAAGGTATAGTACATGGCTCCAAGGATGCAAGTTCTTCCTTAGATGAAGCCATGTGGTGCGAAGCACCCAAATCAAGAACCCAAGTGGATGGTGAGGAAGCAACTGCAACAAGAGCCTTGCCCTTTCCTTTCCCCTTGTTGTTTTCTTTTGCCTTGTTAGACTCTTCATTAGAACTTTGTTTGATAGACTCAGGAACACTAATATTATTCTTCTCAAGAATGTATGTCAAGTGATTAATTTGTTTCTTCAAACATTTATGTTCATCATGACCAGGTCTTTTACAATAGGCACATTTAACCTTTTCTTTCTTAGGCTTATTGCCCTTAGAGGATGAGGTATCAATAGTTGCTTTTGAAGCAATTGGTATCTGATCCTTCTTTTCCTCACTATTATTTTGTTTCTCATCCTTACTATTGTTGTTACTACTTTGTCCTTTTTGTTCTTTTGTGCCTTGGTTGGAAGCTTAGGCATGTGACTTAGAGGACTTAAGAGTGCCCATTTGGATTAGCTTGTCCTGTTCTCAAGTGAGATTGACAGCAAAATCATCTAGAGATGGCATGGTGAATTGAGTACCAAGTGCACCCTTAGTAGCATAGAAGGTAGAGACAAACACAAAATATTCTAAACTTAGCTTAGAGAGAATACTAAGAATCAGTTATTCATCTTTCTTTTCAATTCCACATTGTTTTAACTACAACCTTAGTGATTTCAATTTGGTGAAAAAATCTTGGATTGTGTTGAAATTGCCTGAACTTAAACTAATTAATTCATTGTTCAACATATGACCCCTCATTGAATCTTGTGTGCCAAATAGTGTTTCTAGCTTTGTCCATATTTCATTTGGTGTATCCAAAGACTCAATGTGAAATAGCAAGTCAGGAGAAACAAACAAACACAATGTTCCATATGCCTCATCACATTTGTTAAACCACTTAGGCTTATCTTCATCTTTATTAGGTTCAATTTCAAGTCGCATAGTTATCCTATTTAATCCAACTTTCCTTAAGTGAATTGTCATGCGTGATTTCCACTCAAAGTAATTGTATGGAGTTAGGATGGACATATTTGTTTTGATCCATGATGAAGAAATGCAGAGAAGAAATGCTAAAAAGAAGAGAACCTAGCCACGACAATGCTGCCCCCCCTTTCTACTCAATCAAAGAACCCCCCCCCCCCAAAAAAAAATTGATTTGGCACTTTATTTTAGTGTGTTTACAACTACCACTAGAAAGAAATACTTAGTGGTCTTGATTTCAATGCATTACAAACCCTCATGAAGAGCATATGTTGAAAGTGAAATTTAGGCACAATAATCAAGGAAACAAATAGCACCACTATGATCTACTCAAAAAATCATGCACTTTCAAAAAAAGAATCGCCTCAATACGAGGTCGTATGAGAAAGTTATGATCCTCCGAAGTTTCCAAAATGAGAACTGTGCACAGTTATGGCCAAGAATCTGCAATTTCTGAAAAATTTATGCATGAAAATTAAAAAACAACTCCACTAGTGGATAGATCACAAAAAATAGCCAAGTTCATAACAAGAATCGTCAAAATCGAAGTCCGTATGAGCAAGAATGAGACTTTTGAAAACTGCATTCAAATTTGTGACTGCCAATGGAGAAGGGTACGGCTGTAGCTTTCTGTGCTCAATTTTGCAAAATATATAGATTGCATGCAAAATTGAAAAGATACTTAGATGGTTTTTCGGGGCTGCAAACATAACCCAGAAAGCGTTTCTCTTGCTGATGTATAGAAGATGTAGCTGTAGTGTAAATCCGATGCCTTTAACAATAAAAAATGGCCCAACAACCAAAAAATGACCCCAAAAACTAAAATATGTCATGAAAAGATTGAATCAGCTACCTAATTCAATAAATGACATGTTGGAACCTGCAATATTGATTGAAAACACCATATATGCAAGTTGGTTGTTAGATTTGAGATTGAAACCCCAGTTTTGCAACTTGTATGATGATCTTTGATCTTGGTGAAATGAAAGCCAAATCTAACTTTCTCAAGCCTATTGGATGCATTGGAACAACCAAAAGTGCTGCAATCACTTAGAGATTAAAAATATTTTTGTCAAACTTTTCTGATTCTCAAGATCATCCGAAGATGCGAGAGAAGAGTATACAGGGTTTTTCAAAAATTTACAATAAGATTTATTAGGCCCCCCTGAATCTCTCAAATAAGGAAACTAAAATCTACTCTTGCATGCAGAAAAGCTCTGATACCATGTTAGAATTTGAAAAGATTAATAACCCAGAAAACTAGTGCAAAGAATAAATATCTGAACTATGAATGCAAATGACACAAAATCAAAATAGCAACACAGAGTTATTCTCCAAGAGATAAATGCAAATGCTAGAAGCAAAATAGCATTAAGAGGATGAAAAAACAAGAGATGCAAATGCAAGCCAGGTAACATGCTTATACAGGCTAGGAAGAGGGAGGAGGTGGCAACACCAACCAATGAGGAGCAACCATCTATCAGACTAAAGATAACAAAGTATCTTCCCAAGATAGCTAATGGACGCTCGCATGTAGGAAGGTGACACCTCACAACCATTCACCTAATAAGACATGCTTTATTAACCTAAGCAAGATTATTAAAAGTGTAAGAAAAACTTAGCAAAATAGGAAAAATAAAAAACTACACTAACATTAAGGAATATTCCTAGGTTATTGCACTAAAAGAAAAGCTTATAAGTGTTTAAATTCTAACACTAACAAAGTCATGGAAAGTGAAAATGTGAGAGTTGATTAGTTTGTAGAAAAAGGGGACACTTCATGTAATAAAAATTGAAAGACTATAGTACATTCATCTATGTGGATGATGATGCTCCCAGCTCTTAAAGTGAATAGATGAGTCAAGCTGCAAGTTCCCATTAGATAGGAAATGATGGACTATAAATGTAAATTGCTGAGCATCAAAGAGTGGGTGTTGAGCAATAGAATAAAAATGCCAAGTCATAGACAAACAAATGTCGACCATTAGAGAGAAAATGCTGAGCATGCAAAACTTGAACTAGAACTAGAACTAGAACAAGGAAGATCAAATGAACTTGAGATTAATTTTCAAGATGAGCATATGGAAGATCAAAGAAGGAAACTACATGTGATAGAAAAATATGTGAGAAGACATCATAAACCTGAACAAATCATTGGTGATGCTGAATCAAGTGTTATTACAAGAAGAAGACTCAAAGACAATACATGCTTACTTTGTGAGTTTGAGCTCGAGTCAATAAAGGATGCCTTAGACAATGAAGATTAGATTCAGACAATGAATGAAGAAATTTACTAGATTGATAAGAACAATACTTGGACCTTAGTATTAAGACCTAAAGATAAAAATGTCATTGGGACAAAGTGGGTTTTCAGGAACAAGCTCAATTAAGAAGGAGTTGATTATGGAGAAAAATTTGCTCCTATGGCAAGACTTGAAGGAGTCAGAACTCTTCTTGCATACTTAGCCTACAAGAATTTCAAGGTATATTAGATGGATGTCAAATATGAATTTTAAATGATATACTAGAGGAAGAAGTATACATTGAATAACCTGAATAATTTGTAGATCCAAACAAGAAGAATATGATATGTAAATTGAAAAAAGTTCTCTATGGATTGAAGCAAGCCCCAAGAGAATGGTATGAAAGATTACATAACTATTTGGTAAAGATTGGTTTTGAAAGGAAAAATGACAACAATAACCTATATTTGAAGAATGGTAAGAATAATGACGTACTATTATGTAAATTATTTGTTAATGATATTATAGTTGGAGGAAGAGAAGCATTATGAAAATCATTTTTTGATGAAATGAAGAAAGAATTTGAAATGTCTATATTTGGTGAAATGAAATTCTTTTTTGGACTACAAGTGTATCAAATGAAGTTTTCTATTTTTATTACACAATCCAAATATATCAAGGAGATACTAAATACTTTTGGTATGGAAGATTCTAGGCTAGTAAGTACACCTATGTCTATTGGACATAAGCTACCTAAGATTGATGATTCTATTAATGTGAACCAGACCCTATACAAATCCATGATTGAAAAACTATAGTATGTTGTTCACACTAGGCCAGATATTGCTTTGATAGTTGAGATAGTTGCTAGATTTTTAGAAAATACTAAAGAGAATCACATGATGGTAGTGAAAAGGATAATGAGATATCTAAAAGATACAAAACACTATGAATTATATTACAAAAGAAATGATAAGTTTGAACTAGGGGTGTTTATTGACTCAGATTGGGTAGGAAATATTGATGATAGAAAAAATGATATTAGAGGTGCATTCTTTTTAGGAAAGAGATTGGTGTCATGGACAAGGAAGAAGAATAATTATATTTTCCAATCTATATCTAAAGCTGAGTATGTGGTAGCTGTAGTGAATTGTTCAAATATTATGTGGATCAAATAGTTACTGAAAGGTATGAAGAAAAAATCATAGCTACAATGGTTATCTATTGTGATAACATAAGTTCTATCAATATTTCAAAGAATCCAGTGATGCACACTAAGTCAAAGCACATTTCTATCATCACTACTTGAGGGAATTAGTTCAAGAAAAAGAAGTAAAGCTAGAATATGTGAATACTAAAGAATAGATTGCTGACATATTCACAAAACCCTTACCTAAAGATGCTCATGAATATTTTAGATGTAAACTAGGGGTGATTCCCCTAATCAAAGCTACTTAAGCAAGCAAGGTGCATTTCATCACATATGATAATTAGAATATCCATCATAGCGATGCAATACAACTCTACTTTGTGAAGTACCTAAGGTAGATAATTTAGTACAACATAACAGATTAGTCATAGACACATGAAAAATATAAGCCAAACATGCTAAATCTACATAATTCAAATGTATGAAGAATATGAAACTGAGACAACTACATATCTTTGGAATTGTTTTCAAAGAGGGAGAGATTACTTAAGAGGGAGAATTTACTACAAGATAAATTTAGAAAAGAAGAATCACATCAGAAATACAACCTTTTATATTGTATGGTAACTAAGCTACAACTAGTATTGTGATGTTTGAGATGTTTCCATCAATGCCAAAGAGGGATACTGTTGGAAACTTACAATTGGAATAATTGTTGTATTTTCATTGATGTCAAATGTATTGATAAGATATATTGCTACCTAATCTAAATGTCATATCTATTTGATTGATGAAGAGGATTTTAGAAGTTTCTCATAACAATATCACCTAGAGGAAAAGGTTGAGTTATGAAAATGAAGTTACAATGGACATTTGATTAGATAGACTTTGATAAAGAAAAGTGATTGTTTATATCAAGAAAGACAAGCCAAGATGAGTAGTAGTATAAAATATAGTTAGTGCCAAGTAATGCTAGTGTCATCTGAGATACAATTGTTGGAGTTAAAGATAAAGTAACTAAGAGGGGGGTGAATCAGTTACTTACAAAAATTAATCCACAAATCCCTTAGATGTCTTAATGATCTAGTTACTGCTTTAACTCGGTAAAAAATTGCTGTAACTTGATAAATTAAACTATTACAATCATGCATGTAACTGAAAATAAAGTGAACACAAGAGACACCAGATTTAACGTGGAAACCCAATATGGAAAAAACCACCAAGTAACTAGTCACCAATTTTCACTCTTTTGAAGTGAGCCCTGTTAGGAGCCAACCCTGTTAAAGGTTACAATACACACTATTAGGTGTGACCTTGTTAGAGGGTTTAATCACCCTGTTAGGAGTGGCCTTGCTAGAGGTCTTTAGAATAATTCAACTGAACTGTCACCTTGTTAGAGGATTTACAAAATGGCTGTTAAACCAACTCTGTTAAGAGATTTGAAATCACTACTACAATGGTTAGAAAGCAAAAATGAATTGACCTGAACAAGATGCAATTGAATTTTTTGGATACAGGTCTCTAAAGTTCATTAGATCCTCCTTGATCAGATATGACTCTGCTACTCCTCAATGATCTTTGATCATTCTTCAAATTCACTCCCACAATAATCAGTCTTCATCTCACATTAACTTCTCATATCTCCATACCATCCTCCTTTGAATTCGCAACTTGACTTCTTACTTATACCATTTAGATTTTCAAGTCGACTCATTTACATGTTACATTTACCAATAAACCATTCAACAGTCGGCTACATATATTATAAACAAATAAATGTCCTTTACTGGCCGACCTTGCTCGGTAACTACTACTTCCAGGAATTTCCAGAGCTAACCTTCTTGACTTGGTTAACATTACAATATATTAAAAATCTTTTGGCTGCGGAGTTTACTTGGTAAGAATTGCTTTTACCATATTACCTTTGAGGACCGAGTGAACTCGGTAAGAACTATTTTTATCATATTTTGTTCGATTACCGAGTGAGCTCGGTAAGAACTGCTTTTGTCATATTTTCTTCGATTACTGAGTAAGCTCAGTAAGAACTAATTTTTTTTGATTACCTTGAAGGATTGGTAACCAATTGTCTACTTGGTAGATACTGCAATCTATCTTTACTAACCTTTTGGTCTCGGTAGACACTGTCTATTGCCTTATTGACCTTCTGAGCTCGATAAACACTGTCTATTGCCTTGCTGACCTTCTAAGCTTGGTAGACACTGTCTGATGACTGATATGAAATTTGTGTGACATCAAAGATAACACACAATTGAACAATTGTATCCAACAATCTCCCTCTTTGGCATTGATGGCAACACAACATGTCATAGCAGAATAAATTTTGAAAACAAGTATTTTTAATGACAAAACTCCTTCTTACATATAATCTCTCCCTCTTACACAAAATCTTATTATTTGCAAAATTTTAGAAAGATATGATAGTATATATTCTCCCTCTTTGACAACACATGCCAAAGATAGCTCAAAACAACTGAATAGCATTGTACCTGATGTACTGATTCATATGCAATGTTTTCATTGGTTTGCTGTATCAACTGATAGATCTTCAATTCTGTTCTTGTTGATGCATCACTAAAACTGTATTTTAGTGAGCTTCAGATAGGGGAATGACCCCTAACTTACCTCTTAGATACAAGAATGCATCCTTAGGTAAAGACTTTGTGAATATGTCAGCAATTTGTTCCTTTGTATGCACATATTCTAATATTATTTCTTTTTCTTGCACCAATTCTTTAACAAAGTGATACTTTATGGCAATATGCTTGGTTTTTGAATGCATCATTGGATTCTTGGAGATGTTAATTGCACTTGTGTTATCACAAAACATAACAACTAGTTTTATGATTTCTTGCTTCATACCTTTCAATAATTGTTTAAACCACACAATGTTTGAGCAATTTATTGCTACTATAACATATTCAGCTTTCGCTGTGGATTGAGATGTACAATTTTGCTTTTTGCTTGTCCAAGAAACCAACCTTTTTTCAAGAAAGAAAGCTCCTCCACTTGTGCTTTTTTTGTCATCAATATTTTCTGCCCAATCTGCATCAATAAACACCTTTAAATCCATTTTTCCTCCAAGTTTATACCATAATCCATATTCTTCAGTTCCTTTCAAGTATCTCATGATCCTTTTGATTTCCATCATGTGATTTTCTTTTGGTTTTGCTGAGAATCTTGCTACAATACCTATTGCAAGGGCAATGTCTGGTCTTGTGTACACTACATATTGCAACTTTCCAATCATAGATCTATATAGTGTCTGATCCACTTCCTTTGATTCATCATCCTTAGTGAGTTTTAATCCAGTACACATAGGAGTCCCAACTGGTTTGCAATCTTCCATACCAAACTTTTTTAGTATTTCCTTGATGTATTTAGATTGAGTGATGTAGATGCCATTCTTGTTCTGTTGAATTTGAAGACTGACAAAGAATTTTATTTCACCAAACATTGACATTTCAAATTCCTTGTTCATTTGTTCTGAAAATTCTTTGCAAAGATCATCATCTCCTATTAACAAAGTATCATCTACAAATATTTCTGCCAAAACAATCTTATTATCTAGTCCTTCTTTTATGTACAAACTGTAATTGTCATCAGTTCTTTGAAAACCAATCTGAATAAGATAGTTATGCAATCTTTCATACCATGCTCTAGGGGCTTGTTTCAGACCATATAATGCTTTATGCAACTTACAGACCATGTCCTTCTTTTTTGGATCAACAAAACCTTTAGGCTGCTCAATGTAAACCTCTTCCTCCAATATGCCATTGAGAAATGCTGACTTGACATCCATATGATAAAATTTGTATCCTTTGAATGCAGCATATGCAAGTAAGGTTTTGAAACCTTCCAATCTTGCAATAGGAGCAAAATTTTCTCCATAGTCTACACCTTCTTCTTCAGAGTATCCTTTCCATACCAATCTAGCTTTGTTCCTTGATACCTTACCATCTTCATTTAGTTTATTTCTAAATACCCACTTTGTTCCAATCACATTCTTGTCTTTGGGTTTAGGTACAAGAGTCCATGTTTTGTTTTTCTCTATTTGTTCTATCTCTTCATTCATAGCTTCAATCCAACTTTTATTGTCTAGTGCATCTTTGACATTTCTAGGTTCAAAATCAGCAAGTAAACAAGTGCCTTTCAACTTACTTCTTGTCATTGCTCCTTTTGTTTTATCACCAATGATCTAATCTAGTGCATGATGCTTTCTGACATATTTGGCTAACACAGGCTCCTTTCCTTTTGAATGACTTGCATTGTTATCTTTCTATCTCAC
This sequence comes from Cupressus sempervirens, assembly GCA_028749045.1. Taxonomy (NCBI): domain Eukaryota; kingdom Viridiplantae; phylum Streptophyta; class Pinopsida; order Cupressales; family Cupressaceae; genus Cupressus; species Cupressus sempervirens. The sequence goes on along the minus strand of CM053785.1, from coordinate 618,698,245 downwards.
AACTTCTGGTTCTGATTCAGGTTGCTCGAGCTTGATAGATGCTAACTCGGTAGCTTCTATTTGCAGCTCAAGTTCTTGCAGCTCGGTAGATGCTGACTCAGTTTGAACTTCTTATGACTCGGTTAATGAAGACTCTGGAGTTGAGGATTCCTGATTGATCGGTATACTCGATATTGTATCAGGTTCAATGTAAAAAAATCTTCTATAGTTTTCAGGTTCCTTTTTGCTTTCTTTTTCTAGTCTTTCTGCAAACTCATCAACTTTCACATGTGCACTTTCTATAACTTTGTGAGTAGATAAGTTCAAACATCTATATGCTTTGCTTTTGCAAGAGTATCCCAAAAATATTCCTTTATCACTTTTAACATCTAATTTACCTTTTCTAGATTCTTTCACAATGTAACATTTACTTCCAAATACCTTTAGATAACTTACATTGGGTTTTTAGCCATACCACAACTCATAGGGTGTTTTGAATGAGTCATTTTTCAGCTGTACTCGGTTCAAGATATGCACTACAGTGCTGATAGCTTCCTTCCAGTATATAATAGCAAGGACTTTCTCAATCATTAAGGTTCTTGCACAATCCATTATAGATCTGTTCCTTCTTTCTACTATTCCATTTTGTTTAGGAGTTCTAGGTGCTGAAACCTGTCTTTTGATTCCCCTTTCAATGCAAAAGTTATTGAACTCATGTGAAATGAATTCACCACCTTTGTCAGACCTTAAGCATTTCAGTCTTTTGCCTATTTTCTTTTCTACTTTGGCCAAATACCATTTGAACTTTTCAAATGCTTATTATTTCTCTCTAAGGTACATGACAGTCATCATTTTTGAATAATCATCAACAAATAGAATGAAGAATTTTTCACCAGTATAACTTTCAATGCCAATAGTTCCACACAAATTAGTATGCACAATTTCTAGAACTTCTTCAGTTTGATAGTTCTTGCTTTTAAAACTAGTCTTTCCCATTTTACCAATTTGACAATTATTGCATAGACCAACCTCAGGTTTCTTTATGTCAGGAATACCTCTTACTTTCTTGAATTTACTAATTTTTATTAAGTTGTCAAATTTTACATGACACAACCTCCTATGCCATAATTAGCTTTCTTCAATTTGAGCAATGAAACATGAACATTCACCAAGTTCAAGATAAAATAAGTTACCTATTGTTTGAGTGCTAGATCCAATTCTAGCAATCTTGCTTTTCCATGCATGAATTCTACTTTGAATCCATTATTGAGTAGCTATACTACACTCAACAAATTGTGCTTTAGTCCTTCTACCCAATATGCATTATCACATACAAGTTCCTTGGTTAGTGAGATTCTTCCTTTTCCTTTTATACAACAAGGTTCATTGTTACCAAATCTTACATTGCCACCATCATAGTCTTCAAAGTATTCAAACTTAGTTTTATCACCAGTCATGTGATGAGAACAACCACTATCTATGATCAATGTATCATTTTTTCTCATATGAGAAATTAGTGCCATTTTCTCATCATTATCAAATTCATCTTTTACAACAATGTAGACAATCTCATCTTATTCTTCATCATCAGAATCATTGGAATCTTTTGCCATAAAACATGTTTTCTTACCTTTATCCTTGAATGATTTGTAGTCTTTCTTGCCATTGTACTTGTGACCTTTCTTTTCATCTTTGTTCTGCTTATTTGGGCATGTAGAAACAATATGCCCAATTTCTTCACAAGAGAAACTGATTAGAGGAACTTTATCTTTGTATTTTCCTTTGCCTTTTGAATATTTTCTTGCTAGTAGAGCTTCAACCACTTCAAGATCATTGTCTGAACTTTGTTCTAATTCTTCATCACTTTCTGATTGTGGTTCCTTCATCTTTTTCTCTTTTTCTTTGAGTGAAAGCTTGGCTCCAAATGCTGATTCAACATTCTTGGCTGCTGGAACATAGTTGTCATAGTTGTCTAGCTCAAATGCAGTCAATCTTCCAACTATGGCCTCTAGATTTATTTTATGATTAACCTCACATCTCCTTTCTTGAATTGCAGAAACTCTGATTGCATAAATAGGAAGTAGAGTTCTAAGAACTTTACTTATAACTGTCTCCTCACTGATATCTCCTCCAGATGCTTTGATTGCACTAACACATGCTTTAACTCTTTCAACATACTTTGCAATGTTTTCATCCTCTCTCATCCTCATTTGATCAAATTGTCCTCTCAAACTTTCTGCTTTGGCTCTTCTCACATTATCATCTCCTTCATAGATTTCTTTCAGCTTGTTCCACATTTCAAAGGTAGTTTTGCAATCCTTGATGTCATCAAATTCTTCATAACTTAGAGCAGATGCTATATCTATCATCATGTTATTGTGAGTCTTCTTTTCAGCAATATCATTGATAGATAATGTACTAGAAGGTTCTTCATATTTTTCATCAAGGTAGTGCAGCCTTGTATCACCAATGGAAGCCAGATGAAGCCTCATCAATCCTTGCCACGCTGAGAAGTTGTCCCTGTTAAGTCTTGGAATTTCCCTTTTGTAAGACATCCTGATCTTTAGCTTAGATGCTTGAAATCTTTTCCTGTAAGCACCAAAAGCTCTTATACCAATTGTTGGAATTAAAAATAAAGTAACTGAGAGGGGGGCGAATCAATTACTTACAAAAATTAATCCACAAATCCCTTAGATGTCTTAATGATCTACTTACTGCTTTAACTCGATAAACAACTGCTGTAACTCGGTAAATTAAACTATTACAATCATGCATGTAACTAAAAATAATGTGAACACAAGAGACACCAGATTTAATGTGGAAACCCAATATGGGAAAAACCACCAAGTAACTAGTCACCAATTTTCACTCTTTTGAAGTGAGCCTTGTTAGGAGCCAACCCTGTTAAAGGTTACAAAACACACTGTTAGGTATGACCTTGTTAGAGGATTTAATCACCCTATTAGGAGTGGCCTTGCTAGAGGTCTTTAGAAAAATTCAACTAAACTGTCACCTTGTTAGAGGGTTTACAAAATGGCTGTTAAACCAACTCTGTTAAGAGATTTGAAATCACTACTACAATGGTTAGAAAGCAACAATGAATTGACCTAAACAAGATGCAATTGAATTTGCTAGATACAGGTCTCTATTTAGCTTCATTAGATCCTCCTTGATCAAATATGACTCTGCTACTCCTCAATGATCTCTGATCATTCTTCAAATTCACTCCCACAATAATCAGTCTTCATATCACATTAACTTCTCAAATCTCCATACCATCCTTCTTTGAATTTGCAACTTGACTTCTTACTTATACCATTCAGGTTGTCAAGTCAACTCATTTATATGTTACATTTACCAATAAACCATTCAACAGTCGGCTACAGATATTATAAACAAATAAACGTCTTTTACTGGCTGACCCTGCTCGATAAATACTGCTTCCAAGAATTTCCAAAGTTCACCTTCTTGACTCGGTTAACATTACAATATATTAAAAATCCTTTGGCTGCTGAGTTTACTCGGTAAGAACTGCTTTTACCATATTACCTTTGATGACCGAGTGAACTCAGTAAGAACTATTTTTATCATATTTTCTTTGATTACCGAGTGAGCTCGGTATGAACTACTTTTGTCATATTTTCTTTCATTATTGAGTGAGCTTGGTAAGAACTAAATTTCTTTGATTACCTTGAAGGCTCGGTAACCAACTGTCTACTTGATAGATACTGCAATCTAGCTTTACTAACCTTTTGGTCTCGGTAGACACTGTCTATTGCCTTGCTGACCTTCTGAGCTCAGTAGACACTGTCTATTGCCTTGACGACCTTCTGAGCTTGGTAGACACTGTCTGATGACTGATATGACATTTGTGTGACATCAAAGACAACACACAATTAAACAATTGTATCCAACAACAATTCATGCTGAGAAAATCTAGTGTTGACCAAGAGTTACCATCAACCAAGAAAGACGATTGATGCTGAGCCATAAATATTTCCAAAGACCAAGTATTTTAGTGATGATCGAGTGCCAAATTCAAAGATTTCCAAGTGACAGTATAGGAATGAATTTGATGAGGGCACACTACAAGACCAAAATGAACACAATAGGAAAAGGGGAATATTATTATCAGAAGTGATATGCTATTACATTCATTACAATGAAAAGAGACCCAATGATGTGCCCTAGGGGCTTACAATGTTGTCTGATTTTGGAGAAAAATCCTCCTCAAAGTACCTTCTCCCAAACTCCACCAAAAATTTCATTTACAATGCCATAAATGTTCTTAAGTAACCCAAATTAGGTTTAGTGTTAGGAATACATTTTAGAATATGCCATTTGGAATCCACCACAAAAAAAAGGTTCTAGAAAGCTTGTAAGAAGTCAGTGTAAATTAAAAGAATCCAGAAATGGTAGTCCAACTTTTGGGAGGCATAAATTTTGATCCGGGACTCTGATTGATGAAAAATTTACATTTTTGGAAAGCTCTCCAAGCACTCTATAACTTTATGGAGTAGCTTTTCTCATCCCCCATTTTTGGTGCCCATTCAAGGTCATTTAGTGCCTCAAAGCTAACTTTGAAGTGCTCTTGGAGGGTCTCTAGGCAACTTAAAATTGCAATAACTTTCAAACCGCAAAATCTTTTGACCTGATTCTTTTTCTGGAGTGCTTTAAATTACAAGTATAATCATCCCTACAATTTATACCATCTAACTCATCATAATTATGGATCAATTAAAAAATAACCTATTTTCTACATTGGTATGTATGCCAAGGTGCTCAAAAACTCTAACCCAGAAAATCTATAGTGTAACTATGAGAGTTGGAATCTCTATTTGACCGAAATGGGTATCTAGAAATGAAAACACATTAAACACAAACTAACACTAAGTACATTTTTGGGTGATACAAGATTGTCCTTACACCACTGAATGCTCCTGCATCAGACACCTAGGGTAGATTGAAAAGTGACCTTGTCACTTTACAGCTGGTAGAGGAAAACCCAAATGGGCAACCTTTGTTGTGGATATCCAAGTTGAATCTTCTACTGGTTGTCCTTTCCATTCACCAAGTATTCTTCATATTGCCTATTTTTGGTACTTTGACCCACATGACTATCCATAATTTCTTTAATCTCTTCCTTCTCAGAAGTAGGGATTGGACATGGCTCTAGCATCAACTCCTCATTTGCACCATCATCATGATATTTTGTTAAGTCGACAATATTGAAAATAGGAGAAATGTGAATCCCATCTAGCAAATCCACCTCATATGCATTTCCCAAGTCATGTTTCTTCAAAATTTTGTAGGGGCCAAATTTCTTCATCTTCAGCTTGTTGTAGGTACCCACTGGAAATCATTCCTTCCTTAAGTATACCATAACAAGATCCCCAACTTGGAACTCCTTATGTCTCCTCTCCTCGTCTTCTCTAGCCTTATACTGTAGGTTCATCTTGGTAATATGTGCATGTATCTCCTCATGTAGGTTCTTGACATGTTTAGCAAAGTCTTCTGCCTCAACACTTGTCCTCTCCCTTTGCTTCATCTTTCTTAGCTTTGGTGCAATCCTTGGACCACTCCCATACACTATTTAAAATGGTGATCTACTAGTACTCCTATTCATAGAATTATTGTAAGCAAATTCTACTTGTGGTAGAATCAAATCCCATCCCTTGGGCTTATCTCCTACTAAACACCTTAGCAAATTGCCCAAACTTCTATTTACTACTTCTATTTGTCCATCAATTTTTGGATGATGTACATAACTAAACTTCAATTCTGTCTTCAACTTCTTCCACAAAGTCCTCTAGAAATACCCAAAAAATTTAGTATCTCTATCAGAAACATTACTTTTTGGGAGACCATGTAGCCTCACTACCTCTCTGAATTTTTTTTTTTGCAATATGCACTACATCATGAGTCTTGTGGCATGGAATGGATTGTGCCATCTTGGAGAATCTATCAACCACCACAAATACTGAGTCATTACCCCTTTGTGTCTTTGGAAATCCAAGAACAAAATCCATACTTATGTTCTCCCAAAGCTTCAATGGATCAGGAAATGGTTGATAGAGTCTAGTATTATGACTAGATCTTTTGGCTGTTTGACATAATTGAAAACTCTGCACAAAATTCTTCACATCCTATGATAATTGAGGCCAAAAATAATGTTCTCTAATAACAATAATGGTCTTATCTTGACCAAAGTGTCTTGCTATCCCTCCACTATGCTTCTCCTTGATCAAGTTATCCCTCATGGAACTCCTTCGAATACACAGTTGACTTCCCTTGAACAACATACCATCGTGATTCATGTAATCTAGCCACCTGGTCCTATATAGAGTTACATGTTCTTTAGAAGCCTTCCAAGCCTCTACAAAGTCAAGATCCTTAGGGTAAAAATTCTTGAGTTCATCAAACCCAACCACTTCCACCTGCATTACTATCAACAACAACTATCTCCTACTCAATGCATTTGCAACCCTATTAGACCTTCTATTTCTATGTTTTAATACAAATGTATAGCTTTGCATGAACTCTACCCATTTCAAATGTCTCTAATTCAATTTACCTTAGCTATTTAGGTATTGCAATGCATGGTGATCAATATACAAAACAAATTCTTTTGGCAACAAATAATGCCTCCATTTGTTTAAGGCTTGAACTATTGCATAGAACTCCTAATCATAAACATAATACTTCTTCTTTGCATCATTCAAATTTTCACTAAAATAGGTAATAGGTTTACCTTCTTGGCTCAACACAGCTCCAATAGCACTAACACTAGCATTACAATCTACCTGGAACACTTTGTTGAAATTAGGAATTACCAACATAGGCTGCTTTTTGACCTTCTTCTTCAACAATTTAAAACTCCTTGTAGCTCCTGTAGTCCACTTGAACTTTTTTTTATCCCCCCTCATTGTTTCAGTTAGGGGTGCACATATACTAGTAAAATTCCTAATGAACTTCTAGTAAAAACTAGCCAGACCATGGAATGACCTCACCTTAGCAGTAGACCTTGGAGTAGTCCACTCCAAGATGATCTTCACCTTCTCTAGGTCCATTTTGAGACCTTCAATTGATACAAAAAACCCCAAATAGACTAACTCCCTTTTGACAAAGCTACACTTCTTCAAATTAATCAACAAGTTCTCTTCCCTCAACCTTTCAAAATAGGTAATAGGTTTACCTTCTTGGCTCAACATAGCTCCAATAGCACTAACACTAGCATTACAATATACCTGGAACACTTTGTTGAAATTAGGAATTACCAACATAGGCTGCTTTTTTACCTTCTTCTTCAGCAATTTAAAACTCCTTGTAGCTCCTATAGTCCACTTGAACTTTTTTTTATCCCCCCTCATTGTTTCAGTTAGGGGTGCACATATACTAGTAAAATTCCTAATGAACTTCTAGTAAAAACTAGCCAGACCATGGAATGACCTCACCTTAGTAGTAGACCTTGGAGTAGTCCACTCCAAGATGACCTTCACCTTCTCTAGGTCCATTTTGAGACCTTCAATTGATACAATAAACCCCAAATAGACTAACTCCCTTTTGACAAAGCTACACTTCTTCAAATTAATGAACAAGTTCTCTTCCCTCAACCTTTCAAGGACACTACAAATATGCAATAAATGTACATCCAAAGACTTACTAAAGATCAAAATATCATCCAGATAGACAATAATAAATTATCCCAAAAATTTCTTTAATACCTCATTCATAAGCCGCATGAAGGTGCTCGGTGCATTGGTCAGTCCAAAGGGAATGACTAACCACTCATATAGACCCTCCTTGGTCTTGACTATAGTCTTACACTCATTTCCCTCTTGTATCTATATCTAGTGATAGCTACTCTTGAGATCTATCTTTGTGAAGTAATGAGCTCCACTCAAGTAGTCCATAAGATCATCCATCCTTGGCAAAGGAAATCAATACTTGATGGCTATTTTATTTATAGCCTGATAGTATGTGCACATTCTCCACTTTCCATCATTCTTTGGTGCTAGCACTGTAGGTACTGCACATGGACTCAGGATCTCTTAAATTAAAACTTTCCTCAATAGCTCCTGAACTTGTCTATTTAGCTCCTCAGTCTCAATAAGAGTCATCCTATGAGCAACCTTGTTAGGAAAAATAGCTCCAGGGATTAAATCTATTTGATGACTAATTTGCCTTATTGGTGGCAACCTTTCTGGCACATTATCAGAGATGATATCTCCATAATCACTTAATAAAACTAAAAATTCAAGTGGAACTTCACTACTACCTTCTTTATCCTTTCTAGGAACTAAAGCATAACACATATGATGATGCTTCATGCCATCTAGAAAATTCCTTCCATCAACAAGACATACCCTAGCACTACTGCATACCTTTTCACCCTCCTTTATCAAGGGCTTCAATTTGTGGTGAACTCCATCCTTTGTCAAAGAGTATGTATTTGCATGATCATCATATATAGCATGCCTATAAAAATTCCATGATCTTCCCAATAATAAATGGCAGATATCCATTGGGATGATGTCACAGAGAGCCTTGTCATGGTAACTCCCAATCTTGAACTTTACCAAAAATTGCTCACTAACTAGGACCTTATGATCATCCTACACCCAATAAATCTGATAGGGATGGGGGTGTTTCTCCCTATTGAGCTTTGGATTTGAGACCATCTCCTATGATACCAAGTTGTTAGTGCTTCCACCATCAACAATCACATCACAACATTTACCCTCTCACTTGCACCTGGTATGAAAAAAACTCCTACTTTGTCCAGGTTTAGTCTCACTACTCAGTAAGACCCTTTTATTTACTAGAACCTCTCTTCATTTTGCATCCTCTAAATGTGATGACTATGTAGCATCATCCACATTAGCAACCCTTTCTTGACCATCAACTCTCCTATCTATCCTTCCTTGGTGTTGAGGGCATTCGTAGGCACAATGACCTTCTTCATTAGAATGAAAACATGTACCATAGAAGTCTCCTCTTCCTAAACCTTGTACACATCCTCTACCTCTTCCTCTTTGATTTCCAAAGTTTTGATCATGGGAGTGGTTGAAACCTTCATTCCTCTACTTTTAGCTAGTACCCACATCTTCATTTTTCTTTTGGTTATGATTTTAGCCTCCAAATGACCTGCCATTGCCCCTTCCTCCTTGACTGTGCCCTCTTTTCCTTTCATCAATTTTTTTTTTAAAGCTTCACCTCAACTCACAAAGAAAAATAGTATGCCTCTTTAATGCTAGTCATTCTCACCAAGCTTAACTCCTAAATGTTGGGTCTTAACCCATTAAGGTAACGAGAAACCTTTTCCTTGTTTGCTTCTGCATGTCCTACCCTAATAATAACTCCATAAAATTCCTTTGTGTATTTTTGGACAAATATTTTTGCTTGTTTTAATCCTTGCATCTTCTTGAACAAATCAAGCTTGTAAACAACAGGATTGAACTGCTTCTTTGGTTTGTCCACCATGCAATCCCATCTTGTGATTTTCTCCTTTCCTCTTCTATTTCTTTCCAACTGAACCTCTTGCCACCAAATTTTGGCATGGCCTTTCATTTTGGCCTTCAAAAACTTAACCCTTTCAAGGTCTATGATATCCTCATACTTAAAATATTCCTCTAGCTCATTGATCCAGTCAATCAACATGTCTGGGTTTAGATTTCTCGAAAACATGCTTACATCAATTTTAGGTCTTTTTCCCAGCTTGGCAATGGCCCTAAAAAGCTTCTACTTCACCTGGTTTAGGACTTCTCCATCTCCTTCCCCTTCTTGCATAGTATTTACTTCTTCTTCATTTTCCTCCTCACTTTTATCGCCTACGACAATATTCATCCCTCTACGGATATCCTCTTGTAATGCATGAACTTGTCTCTGGAGGGCTCTAACCATAGGAGGAACAACCTTGGTGCTTCCACTGTGCTCTCTTCATAGAGGCATCTTCTCACTAAATTAAAACCCACAACCACACAGTCCTGGTGCAAATTGCCTCATAGTCGGCGCTCTGTCTACACACTCAGGAAATGCCACTCTGATACCACTTGATGAGGGCACAATCTAAGACCAAAATTAACACAATAGAAAAAGGAGAATATTATTATCATAATTGATATGCTATTACATTTAGTACAATGAAAAAAAACCTAATGACGTGCCCTAGGGCTTACAATGTTGTCTGATTCTAGAGAAAAAACCTCCTCACAGTACCTTCTCCCAAACTCCACCAAAAACTACATTTACAATGCCAAAAATATTCTTAAGTAGCCCAAATTAGGTTTAGGGTTAGGAGTACATTTTAGAATATGCAATTTAGAATCCATCACCACAGCAAAAGGTTCTAGAAAACTTGTTAGAAGTCGGTGAAAAATTAGAAGAATCCATAAATGGTAGTCCAACTTCCAGGAGGCATAACTTTTGATCCGGGACTCCGATTGACAAACTGTTTACATTTTTAGAAAGCTCTCCAAGCACTCTATAGCCATACAAGACAAATTTTATTGTCCCCCATTTTTTGGGCCTATATGAGGCCATTTAGTGCCTCAAATCTAACTTTGAAGTGCTCTTAGGGGGTCTCCAAGCAACTTAAAACTACAATAATTTTCAAATTGTAAAGTCTTTTGATTTCATTCTTTTTTTGGAGTGCTTTAAATTATAAGTATAATCATCTCTCCAACTTACAACCTCTACCTCATAATAATTATGGCTCAATTAAAAAATAACCTATTTTTTGCATTAGCACTTATCCCAAGGTGCTCAAAAACTCTAACCCAAAAAATCTATAGTGTAACTATGAGGGTTGGAATCTCTATTTGACCCAAATGGGTATCCATAAATGAAAACACATTAAAAAAAAACTAACTCTAAGTATTTTTTTGGGTGATACATGATTGCCCTTACACCACTGGATGCTCCTACATTAGAATTCAAGGAAATAGTGAGATCAAGATGACTCAGTTGATTTCTTGGGATATTTAAATCATGTTGAAGATAATTTTAATATGTTGGATCATAAAATTAAAGGAAAGGATTAGTTAAAAACCTAACAGATGAATTCTAAAGAAGTTTTGAGAAGAAGATTAAGAAGATGGATAGATCTAATGAATCAAGTTGACCCTGATCGTAAACCCTAATAACTATAGTGGATGTAGAAAATGGTAAAGAAAAAATTGCCTATTTAAAGAGATACAAAGCTAAATAGTTGGTGTTGTGTGTGTATGTGGGAGCTTGTATGTGAAGAGAGACATGCAAAGATAGGTTGATTTGTAATGCATGAGTGTGAGTGATTGCGAAGCTAGTAGATAAAGATTAAAGAGATGTTGCTGATGTTGAAAAGTAGATCCAAGCATAAGTCTTAAGTATTATTGAGAAGAGTGGACTGATTGCTTGAAGGGCCTCCAAGTGAATCAAGTTCAGAAATAAAAGTGAATAACTTATCAGCCAGTCACCACAAGGACCAAACATAGATTTGAACTAGAAAAAGTGAGTTGTAATCACACAGATCAAAACCTACTATTTTCTTTCTATTCATTATAATTTTTTTATATTGAAATCCTTTTAATAGAGGTTGACCTAATAATGATCTGAAGACTATCAGTCTGTGTAAATCCTTTAACTAGGTGACATTCTAAATAGAATGATCAAAGTCCTCTTATAGGACCACTCCTAATATGGTGAATAAATCCTCTAACTAGGTCAAATTTAATAGTGTGTTTTGTAACCTTTAACATGGTTGGTTCCCAACAGAGCTCACTTTGAAAGAGTTAAAAAGAGTAATATCTTACTAGTAGTTTTTTCCAAATTGGGTTTCCACGTAAAGTCCTAGTGTCAAAATTGTGGTGAATGTTTTATATATGTTTACATTTGATAATATTTTCATTATGCAATGCAAGTTATGTTTATTAAAATTTTACAGTATAGACCAAGCAACAATAGGATAAGAAAAATAGTGAAGAGTTTATTGTTTAATTGTTCAAGTGATACATATTGATCTTGAGTAACTAGTTCACCACCCCTGTTAGTTATTCTAAACATTTTTAACACTTGTAAAGTCCACTTGGTTAAGATATTTTTTTGCTATAATGGTAAGAAGGTATCAATCAAATTGTATGTTAGGTTTAACACTACCTTTCTTGTTTAGATCTTTGTTCTGTTGTCTTCTTCCTCTTTTGATCTGTCATTGGTTGATTCACTTCTTCACACTTTTACTTTTCTCTAACTCTACTTGACCTTCCTTCTACTCTACTTAGTTCCCCTTGCTTTGTTATGCTTCTTGTTCTCCTTCAATAATTCAACATTCAATTAGCAACCAAAAACTTGTTCTAACATCTCCTTAAATAGTAAAATCTCTACTTCCAAATTCTTCCATATTTTTTTGCTTAATCACATTCGTCAATATTAGGTTTAATGTACTTAGCCACTTAGTAAATAGAACTTTCATTGAACTTTGTGATCATCCTTATCTCACTCAAATCTTCATCATCTCATCTTCATTTTTTTCAATCCCAGATCTTGTAATGAGCTTTGAATTTAGCCTTTGAACTTCTCAAACTTTCTTTATTTTTACCACAAGTCAACCTCAGATTCCATCCTAATATTTTTCCTCTATCTCATGCTTAGTAAACATTACATTTCACTTGGGCAATATATCACTTTATTAACACTAAACTTCAACTTATCTTTCCCAAATGCTTGATTAATACTATATTAGCTTGGGAAATATTGTACCCCTTTTTTCACCTAGTCACTTGTTGTAGCTTGTATCATTCAGTGAATACATAAACTTCATCATTACATTGTATAATTACATTATTGTAAAACAATCAAACCAATATTATAGTATCACTATAAAATTCATTCAAGTGCCCATTAAATACCATACTTATCAACTCTACCAACATCATACTTTGTTTAGATTCTCTTCATCAACCAAATCCTCTTCATCAATCAAATGATATGACACTCTACTGATTTAGCATAATGTCTAGCCAACTAAGAATTTGATATCAATGACAACATAACAAATGATATGAATCTTTCATATACATTCATAGCATTCATAGTTACATCATCAGATGCGGCTAACAATCGCCCCCTTTGGCATTGATGACAACACATAAACATTTGATTTTATACTACAAACCATCACATAAGATAATCAAATATATGTATTGACAAAAATACAACTTGTCAGTTCCTTATCGTTATTCAAATTCTTTGCAATATAATTCATCACCAGATGTACTTAGTATGTACCTTAAGTAGTATTAATCTTCAACATTTCTCCTCCTAAGGATATGTCTCTTTGTGTTCAATTGTATCTCCATTCTTCTTGATTCTTTAATTTTGGTTATTCTCTCACTCATTCCCCCTTTTTACAAATCATTATTCTTATATATTCTCTCTCCTTTTTGTTATTATCTCCCCCTTTGACAACAATACCAAAGGTAACTATAATTTCCAATGTGAAACTTATAAACCTTGTAGTTATACTTTGTACATTACATGTACTATTTACATCAATTTTGTTGCAATCATTTTCACAATATTAGAATTACTTCTAAAGTGTGAACTCTTGCATCAAATCCACAAAGATATTTATGTTCATCCATGAATTGATGCAACATGCATCTTCACTTAGTGAAATTTGGATAGGGAAGGACCCCATTTTTACCTCTTAGATACTCAAAAGAATATTTAGGAAATGACTTGGTAAATATATCAAAAATTTACTTCTTAGAGTTCATGTATTCAAGCCTAATTTTTTTATCTTGTACTTTCTCCCTCAAGTAGTGATACTTGATTGATATATGGTTTGTCTTTGCATGCATCGCCAAATTCTTTGATATATTTATTGCACTAGTGTTATCACAACAAATAGTAATATAATCGATTATTTCTTCATGTATTCCCCAACAATTGCTAAATCCAAATAATCCAAATAATATAGGAACAACAAACTTAGATTTGAGTAGATTGTGAAATAAAACTTTGTTTCTTGTTGCAACCATGTGATCAATCTTTTTCCTAAAAAAAAATCTCTACCATTTGTGCTTTTTCTATCATCGATACTTCTAGCCCAATCAACATCAATATAGACTTTTAGAGTACTGTCACTATCTTGTTCATATCATAATGTAAATCTTTAGCCCCTTTAATATATTTGAATATCCTCTTGACAATAGTGATGTGTGTTTTCTCTAGATTAGATGAAAATCTAGCAACAATTCCAACATCATGTGTAATGTTTGGCCTAATATGTTGCAATTTACCAATCATTGATTTGTATTGAGTTTCATTTACCTTAGCAGTAGTATCTTCTTTTGATAATTTCACTCCGATCACCATAGGTGTCTCAATTGGTCTTGAATCATCTATTCCAAATGTTTTCAAGATTTCTTTCACATAATTAGAATGAGTCACATAGATACCATTCTCTATTTGATGAACTTGTAAACCAATGAAAAATTTGATCTCACCAAACAATGATATCTCAAATTCTTTACTTATTTGATTAGAAAATTATTTACATAGCATATCATTTCCACCAAATATGATATCATCCACAAAAATGTCAACACCCAACAATACCCAACACCGTATTTTTATATTCACTCTTCAAATACAGATTATTGTTCTCACTATACACTTCAAATTTCTTATAAGTAGCATAGGCCAACAATTTTCTTACTCCTTTCTATCTTGTGACAAGTGCAAAAGTCTCACCATAGTCTATTCCTTCTTCTTGATCATAATCTTTGCAAACTAGTCTTCCTTTTTTTCTCATCACTTCTCCATTTTAATTCATCTTATTCCTAAAAAATCCACTTTTTTCCTATCATATTCTTGTTTGTAGGCCTCAGTACTAGTGTCCATGTTTTTTACTTCTCTATTTGGTCAATTTCTTCATCCACAAAATTTATCCAATCTTCGTTTTTAAGTGCAGGCTTAACTATTCCAAGTTCAAGATCAACTATTGAATAGGTATTGTCTCTCGACTTACTTATTTTCATCACTCCAACACTCTTGTCTCCAATGATTTTTTCAAGTGAATGATTCTTTCTCACATATTTTTCTAACATATGTTTAGATCTTTGATTTTCAACATTATTCTCACTCCATTGGGGATTAGCTTCCTACTCAAGTTGTACTGTCTGCTACTTGGGTAAAGTATGTTGTTGCTTGGTAGCTCTCTAATGTAACTTGAGTAGTGCATTAGGTACATCTTCATACACATATACAAATATGCTCTAATATCTAGGTTCCTTCTTGCTATTCATATTGTTCTTATCTGCCAGCTCATCAATTCTCACAATTTTACTTTCAATCATTATGTTAGTAGCTTTATTCAAATATTTATATGCTTTTCTCTTAGATGAATAACCAAGTGAAATACCTTCATCTCCTTTTGAATCAAATTTACCACTTATTGCATCCTTTTGAATGTAACACCTACTTCCAAATATTTTAAAATAACTCACATTAGGTGTATGACCATACTAGAGTTCATAGGGTGTCTTATTTGTTCCTTTCTTCAACTGAACTTGGTTGAGAGTATCGACTACAATACTTATGTCTTCTCTCCAAAAAAATTGTTCAACATCATTTTGAATAAAAATGTCCTTATGTAGTCTACAATTAATCTATTTCTTCTATTATCAATTCCATTTTGTCATGGTGTGCTCGATGCAAATAACTATCTTTTGATACCATTCTTAACACAAAAGTTAGTGAGTTCAATAGACATAAGTTCACCTCCTCTATCATATCTTATACGTTTCAATTGTTTACAATTTTCTTTCTCAACTTTAGCCTTGTGCCTTTTGAACATATCAAAAGCACGTGATTTTACCTTCATGAACATGACAATCATCATCCTAGAGTAATCATCAACAAATAATATGAAGTATCTGCCACCATAATAACTTTCCACTCTTATTGGTCCACAAAGATAAATATGCACTGATTCCAAAATATCATTATATGTGCATAACTTGCTTGAAAAACTAGACTTTTTCATCTTACTGAGATGACATTCTTTGCACATAACATTCTTAGGTTTATGCAAATTTGGTAAGCCTCAAACTCTTTTCTTTCTACTTACCTTCACCATGTTCTCAAAATTTACGTGACACAAATTTTTATGGCACAACCATCCATCCTCAACTTTAGAAAAAAAACATGTCTCAATAATATGATCAAGAAAAATAGATTACTTTTTCTATGCATTCCAATTCCAATAAGATTTCCTTCATCATTAAAGATTTTGACTTTTTTGTTCTATAACTACAACTTGTGACATCCATTGTTTGACTAAGAAATAATCAAAATATTTTACTTTACTCCTTGTAGCCAATAAGCACCATCACATATAACTTTATCATTCAATATTGATGACACTCTTCCTTTTACTGGACATGGAATATCATTACCAAATTAACAATTCCACCATCGTCAATTTCTTCAAGTTTGTCAAATTTAGTTATGTCACCAGTCATTTGATGTGAGCATCCACTATCTATAATCCATGAATCATTCTTGCTAACATGTGAAACAAGGCCTTTTCCCCTTTCATATGTTTCTCCATTGGGGTCTTCCTTGATAACAACATACATCATTTCAACTGTTTCCTTTTTATCATTAGAGTTGGACTCGGTGTGCTCTTCTGTAACAATGTAACATGATTTCTTTCCTTTCTCTTTGTAATCCTTATTCTTCCTATACTTGTGATGATTCTTGTCATTTCTATCACTCTTTCTTTTGTTAGGACACTTAGCTACAAAATGAATAACTCCATTGCACATAAAATAAATTAGGGGTACTTTATCTTTGAATTTACCTTTTCATCTTGGTAATATCCTTGAAAGAAGTGCTTCAATATCATCCATATCATCTTCAGATTCATTTTTAGTTTCATCTTTACAACTCTTCTCTTTCTTTGAACTACCCATGGTTAGTGAAGACTTAAAAGAATTTCCAAGTATAACCAAACTGTTATCGTAATTGCTCAACTCAAATACAACCAACCAACCAACTAAACTATCAAGTGTCAAATCATTACCAAACATAGCTCTAACTACTTGAATTGTAAAAATATTTATAGCACATATGGGTTGAAGAGTTATGAGAACTTTACTTACAATATAAGAATCACTAATAACTCCTTCAACAAATCCAATTGCACTAACAACTTCTTTGATTTGATTCACATACTATGTAACATTCTCACCTTCTTTCATTTTCATGTCATCATACATGCCTCTTAAATTTTCTTCTTTAGATCTCAACATGTTTGGACTCCACCATGTACAAGTTCCAGTTCGTCCCACATTTTTTTAGCATAAGCATAGTTCTTGACATCATCAAACTCAAGATCATTCAGGGAAGATGCAATTTTAATTATCAGACGATTGTGGTATTTCTTCTTAGCTATTTGTTCCAAATTCATAAGATGGAGTGGTGCAGTGTGTTAATTATCTAGATAGTAAATAGAATTGTCACCAATTCCACACAAATATATCCTCATTCTTGATGAAGGAGCACCTTGCATCATAGAATAAAAGGAGGTGTGATAAAAAAATTGGGGAGGAGAGAGAAATTAACAAAATTAGAGGAAAAATAATTTTAAAAAATAGAAAACGAAAAAAATAGAGAGAAAATATTTTTTCATCTATTGAGGTGCATGAGTGGCATAGAAAGAAAAAAAAAGAAAAATGGTTGTCATTTCATTTATCGAGGTTTGTAGGTGGCACATTAGAATTTTGGGGAAAGTTTCTTAAATCATGCATTTAATATTTGTTGTGATCCAAAAAGGTAAAGTAATTAGAGAAATTAACAAAATTAGAGGAAAAATAATTTAAAAAAATAGAAAATGGAAAAATAGAGAGAAAGTAATTTTCCATCTATTGAGGTGCATGAGTGACATAAACAAAAAAGAAAAGAAAAATGGTTGTCATTTCATTTATCGAGGTGTGTAGGTGGCACATTAGAATTTTGTGGAAAGTTTCTTATATCATGCATTTAATATTTTTTGTGATCCAAAAAGGTAATGTAATTTTCTAATTGGCTACATGGTGGTGCTTAGTTGTGTTTGGGTGAGAATTAAATATTTGTTGTAAGGTAGTTGCATTTACCTTTAATCCCACATTGGTTGTGTTTGTAACATTTTGGTTGGCAAGTGTCTATTTAAGTAAGGTATACGAGAATTTGTAATCAAGCTTTCATGGTGTGATATCTTCTTGTATAGAAGCTTGGAGAGAAGGATAAAGTAGAAGAGCAAAGTTTGAGAAGAGTTAATAGTTGCGGCTTGGGAAACATGGAGATCACTTGGCGGCTTGCGAGCACAAGTTAGATTTTCCTTTGAGGTTTTTACTAAAGTGTGGATCAAGACTAGCTAGGCTTTGGGTTGGATCTTAAGGATCTTGTAGAACTATTACTTTCATCTTATTTGATTGTAACCATGAATACCTTACAACCTGATACATTGCATGTAATTAGTAATTTTATGAATAAAGAGTTGTTTTTGGTATCAAATTTTATTTCTTGCATTGTGTTTATGTTGTGTGGTTATTTTCTAGGGGCTAGGAAATCTCCTTTGGGGATTATCCTACCTTCCACTGTGTCAAGTGGTATCAAAGTGAGTTTTCCTAAGTTTTTTGAATGATCGTTGAAGTTGAGGCAATTTGCACTAGGCCCTAGGGTGAAGATTGTCTGATCGAGATTGGACCTGATCAATATTATGGCATATTATTCCTTTTGAAGTCTTAGATATCTTTGTTGTGATGTGGAAGATTATGGTTTTTACTTATGATTACAAAGGACTTGTAGATGGATCGATGGTTGTGAAGATGGAAATTTGATCTTTTTGACTGAAAGTTTGATCAGGTTGGTGGTTGTTAAGAGTGTGGATTTCTTGCAAAGGGTTTACAAAGATATTGGAAGATGCTTATAAGATGATTGGACCTTGGGATGATTGTATATCTCTATGATGTGGTGGAGAAGAATATTAGAGATATGGCTTCTCAGTTGGAAGCTAGATTGACCAATCAAGTTAAGGAAGGGATAGTTGAGTTTCACAGAGATTTGTGTAGCTGGAGTCTATCAATATAGAAGAGAGTGGTCTAGCTAGTTAAGAAGACTATTTAGAGAAGAAGACAAATTATTGTTGAGGAATAGGTAAAGGATGACTTTTTTGAAGCTGAATAGGTATCTATTATTGGTTTTATTGATTAGTTTGTGGAATCTGATATGAAATCTATAAAGAAACTTGCAGTTGTTGCTGAGATACTTGAGCTTACAGAAGAGATTCCTAACCTTGTTGAGAGTAGAAAGGAGATTTTTTTCATGATCAATTGGTTAGATTTGACATGAAAATTTTAGACCATCTTATTGTGGATGATGGGATTACCAATTATGAGGATTTGTATATGGTTGTTGATAAGGACCTGCATTCATATATTATTGTTGAGATGATTGAGGATGTACCAATTACGGTTGATATGGTTGATATAGATTTCCATATTTCTACTGATGTGGATATGGTTTTGTATTCACTAGTTGTTGATGTGGTTAAGGATCTACATGATAATGTAGATCTGTGTGTTCCTAATTTACCTATGGTTGATATGGATGAGGATTTACATGTTGCTCTTATTGTGGATTTTAGCTTTTGATCTTACATATTAATGACTTGGTTTTGGATTTCTCTAACATGGATTTCATGTTTGAGGATATTGTTATTGCTGGTTGTGATCAGATGCAAAGATTGTTGGTGAAGTATTATGTGTAGTTTGCTCCTAGGAGTAAGCTTATTGATTGGGTTGTTGAGATTCATTCAATTATGGTATTTGAGTGGATGAAAGATGTTAGATGTACATTTTTTTTTTGTGTGGGATGGATTGGAAACCTTTGGTGAAGATAAAGTTGGTTGGAGGAATCTCTTTTAGCATCAAAGTATGGGACACACTTTTCTATCTACTCGAGGAGTCTGACACAAGAACATCTTGCATCAGGAAATAAAAGGGGGTGTGATAAAAAAAAATTACATAGGAGAGAGAAAGTGGCACAAATTAGAGGAAAAATAACTTAAAAAATAGAAAATGAAAAAATGGAGAGAAAAATATTTTTCATTTACTAAGGTGCATGGGTGGTATAAAAAGGAAAAAAGGTTGTCATTTCATTTATTGAGGTGTGTAGGTGGCATCTTATAATTTTGTGGAAAGTTCCTTAAATCATGCATTTAATATTTGTTGTGATCCAAAAAGGAAATGTAATTTTCTAATTGGTTACATGGTGGTGCTTAGTTGTATTTGCGTGAGAATTAAATATTTGTTGTAAGGTAGTTGCATTTACCTTTTATCCCACATTGGTTGCATTTGTAACATAGTGGGTGGTATTTGAAGATCCCCTCCTATGGGTTGGGTGAAATCTAATTTTGATGTTTCAATTAAAGGAAACCCTAGAAGAGATGGGTGTGGTGGAGTCCTAAGAGACCATAATAATAGAGTAGTGGATGATGTGGCTACACCTATAGGTCACTTGACTAGTCATAAAGCCGAGGCTATTTTTTCCCTTTATATGTCAAATTGGCAGTGGAAACTAGTTATAGGAACTTATGGCTAGAAGGGGATTCTTTAAACATAGTTAATATGTCAAATAATAAAAATATGATTATATGGAATATTGATGGAAGTATCATGGAAATTAAAAATTTGATTAAAAAGTTTGTTAAAGTCATCATAACTCATAATTTTTGGGAAGGCAATAAAGTGGCTAACTAGATAGCTGATAATGTTGTCTACAAGGATGAAAAGCTGACCTAGAGTGATTACCTCAACAAGGAAAGTGAGCTGATGGAGATCATTAATTATGACATGGCTAATGCAATTAAAGGAAATATTACATGAGATTTTGCGATTTATTATGGCAAGTGGTGTTTTTATTATAAATTGTAATCACATTTCAAGGAGGTACTTTTGTGTCATCATCAAAAGGACTTGGCACATTTTCTAGGTGAAAAGCCTTTTTGAGGTTAAACATAATTTGTCTCCTATGAAACTTACCATTTTCATCAAATTTACAAAGTAGTTAGCACTATGGGTGGGGAGCCAAGGAATCAGGAGCCATCTAGCTACAAAGAATGGAAAGCAAAAAGTGCAGTGTGTGAGATTTTCTAGAAGGGAAAAGTGATAATGTGCATTAAGAAGTTGCATGGCTTATACAAACCCCACATTACTGATTGCTTCTTTAAGAACTATTTTGAAGAAAGGAACACTCTTCATGGAGTAACAATGGATTTGACAGAGGAGTTTATAGTAGAGATAACTGGTCTTCCAATGGAGGGCTTAAAATTCAGAAAGGAAACTAATATTTCAAATGCTTCTTTCAAAAAATTTCCCAAAAATGAAGAGGAGGATAAAAGGCTAGTGAAGAATAGGGACTTCTACAATCTGGAACAAATCAAGGTAATTTGGCAAGATGTTTTTTCATGTGTATATGGTTATTTTATTTTGGATGGTAGATCAAAATGGGTTCATAAACTCCATTTTGTGTTTTTTAACCATTTATGGTATAAGGATAGGCTATCCTTCCCTTTCTACTTGAATTTTCTTTTCTTAATAGCCTCCAGGCCCATAGAAAGAAGGAAACTAGGCCCATGCTCTATGAAGGGCTTATTTTGTTGATTGAAAATTATTGTAGAAAAAATACAGTGAAGCTCTCACTAGTAGTGTAGAAAAAGAGAAAATTGGTTGGTAATGAGCCTTATCACAAGATGAGTGCCAAGAAAATTAAAAACAACACTATCAAAATTAAGGAGGGTTAAAGTGATAGCAGGGGTAAAAAGAAGAGGTCAAGGTGGATACAAATAAGAAAGTGAATGAGGAAGTTCTAGAGTTTGAGAAAAGTATAGATGAAGAGGAGGAAGTAGAAACTGGGGATCTTAGTTCTAACCTAGATGGGTATTCTAGTAGTTGGGGTATCTCTATGGTTAAAAATGATAGGGAAAGCATAAAAGAGGGGAATTTGGAATCAAAATCAATTTTAGAACCTTTAGGGAAGAATGGGAATATTTTGAACCAAAGTGCAGGGCCTTCACCAACTAAAAAGGAAATAACTGATGGCAAGATCTTGGTTAATTTTGGCAAGGAGAAGAATGAAGAGGTAAAATACCTTGTCATAAAAGATCAAAATATAAATAAAGAGAACCAAAAGGAAATGATGGGTCAAGCAGGTTTGAATAATGAAAATCAGTTTTATCTTAGGGTGACCTAGGAAGTTACAACTAATTCTGAGAAAAGGTCACATGATGAGACCAGAGATGAAAACAAAATGGTGAAGATGTATTTTCTCCACAAGGCTAAGTTAAAAGATGACACCTCTCTCTAGGTCCACTCATGACTCTATAATGAAATTATTGTTATCAAGAAAAAAAGGGAGAAATCCAGAGAGAACTAGATAATGAAAAATTGAAGAGAGTCAAGTTGGAGAATCAGGTTGGGAATATCTCTGAAAAGTTGAAAGCCTATGAACTAGAACTTCACCAATTGGTAAAAGACAATGGGAAAAGTATGGATATGGTAACTTTTAGTTTATGTGTGATTGCTGCTAGTTTAGGTAAAAAGAGCAATGAGGAGATTATGTCCCTTGCTATTGTTGTTGTCAAGATTTTGGGTAGCCCTAGTAAAAGAATGAGATAAAGCACGAAGAAAGCTATGAGTGATGCTCTTGGATCTGTTGCAAAAGACATCCTATGGGGTACTGTGGAAGCTGGTAAGAAATTAGCAAAGGTTATTTAAGAACTTATCTAGTTACTGGTTCTATTCTCTTGTAGGGAAATTGGTCCTGGTTTTCCTATTTTTGTTTTGTTTCCAGCTTTGTATTGTTGTTTACTTTAGGTTCCAAGTACTTGTAAAACTTGGTTTTGGACTTTGTTTTGTTTATTATACTGGTTTTGGGTCTTTTTAAAACTTGGTTTGTTGTTATTTTTGTGAACTTTGGTTCTAGGGCCTTGTATAACCTGGGGTTCTTTAACGTTTATCTTTCTGGTTGCTGTAAGGGGTTTTGGGTCCCCTTAAAAGCTATTTTGGCCTTAATATAAAACATATTGGTGGTAAGTTCCTATTTAAGAAAGGAATATGATCATTTGTAATCAAGATTTCAAGGTGTGATCTCTTCTTGTATAGAAGCTTGGAGAGAAGGATGAAGTAGAGGAGTGAAATTTGAGAAGAGCTAGTAGCTGCAACTTGGGAAACAAGGAGATTGCTTGGCAACTTGTGAGCACAAGTTTAGATTTTCCTTGGAGGTTTCTACTAGAGTGTGGATTTGGACTATCTATGGTTTGGGTTGGACCTTTAGGATCTTGTAGAGCTATTATTTACTTTGTATTTGGTCATAATTGGGAAGGCCTTATAGCTCGACACATTGTATGTAATCAATTATTTTATGAATTAAGAGTTGTATTTGGTATCCAATCTTATTTCTTGTGTTGTGTTTCTATTGTGTGGTTATTTTCTAGGGGCTAGGAAATCTCCTTTGGGGATTCTCTTGCCTTCTACTACGTTAATTCTTTTTTTCCATGAGGATAAATTCTCCTCCTCTAGTTTTGGTACCTCTCTCTTCTACATCTTTGGATCTTTAGCTCAAGTTTCTTCAAACTTCTTCCTCCAAGCACTATGCTCTGATGCCAATTATTAGATAACTAGGATGTAGAAGTGGGGGGGGGGGGGAGGGTGTGAATCGGTTATATATAGCTATCCTAAAGGCCTTTAAAACACTTTAGTACCAATTCAACTTCATAAACATTAATAATAATAACTTGATGATCTCATTCAACTTCACAATTCTATCTTGCAATCAATTCACTCCAAACTATTATCTCACCATTTTTGTAATTACCGAGTATCATAAATATAACTTAACTTTTACTTAAGTATTAGCTTTTCATTGTCTTAATTTTACTAGTTGAAATATTATGTAAGTATCACAAGAATCAACTTGCAACATAAAAATATTCACAAATTTGACACCATGATTTAATGTGGAAACACTGTTAAATGAAAAACCACTTGGGATTGACAAACCAAAGAATTTTACTCTTTTGAAGTGATCTCTACCAGTATGCAACCTTGTTAAATATTTACACACACATTTTAAGTGTGTTCTATTCAGAGGGTTTTAACAATAAGATCATCTAGACCTTATTACTCTTTGATCTTATCTAAAGAGTGACCTGCTCTAAAGGACTTACAAACATCACTAATCGATGTTACCATATAGGATTTCATAGACTTGTTAGGTTTACTTAGTTAAGATATTTTTATGCTACAATGGTAAAAAATTCCTAGTTAAATGATCTATTAGATTTAGCACTACCTTACTTGTTCAAATATCTGTTATGCTCTGTCTTCTTCCTCTTCTAATATCTCTTTGGTTGATTCACTTCTTCACACTTTCACTTTGCTCCAAATCTACATGACTTTCCTTATGCTCTTCTTAGTTCACCTTTCTCTATTCTACTTCTTCGTTTCCTTCAATAACTCACATCCATTCTGTTGGAAACTATAATTGGGACAATTGTTGTGTTGTCATTGATGTCAAATCTATTGATGAGATAGTTTTTTTCAAATTGATCTAAATGTCATATCTATTTCATTGATGAAGAGGATTTGAGAATTTTTTTGTAACAAAATAATCTATAGGAAATTTTGAGTTATGAAGAGGAAACTACAAATTGACATTTAATTAGTTCGACTTTGACAAGACAAAGTGATTGTTTAAATCATGTTGATAGAGTAGAAGACAATGATATTTAAGACTTGACAGTGTGAATAAAGATAAATCACTTATGTAAGCTTGATCAAGTAACAAAGTAAAAGACCAAGGAATTTTTTTGTACATGCTAAGTGATGTTAGTGTCAACCTAGCCACATTGAGTGCCAAAAAAATGTAGTGTTGACTAAGCATTAGTATCACCTGAGTGACAATGTTAATGTTGAGCAAGAAGTTCTATAGCGACCGAGAAACTTAGTGATGACTAAGTCTCAAAAGTTAGTGTTGGCTAAGGAACATAATTTTAATTGTTTGTAAGGAATTATAATTTAAGATAAGGAATGGAAAATGTGTTGAAGATAAGGATCAATGAGTTAGATCATTTAATTCTAGGAGACGATTAGGTAAAAGATCTAAGAGATTAATTCAAGGAGAAGTTTCTAGAAAAGGAGAGATAAATAGAATGGTGATTAGATACATTGTATCTGATGGACCGAATCATGAACCCTAAGATCTATAGTGTTAATTAAGTGGAAAAAGATCAAAAGTGCCTATTTAAAGAGGTACAAAGGAAAACTTTCAGCCATGCTATGTTGTATGTTCACATGAAGGAGTTCAAGAGAGTTAGAGCTATTAGTAATTTTTTTGATTGGTGAATCTAAGAAGAAGGCTTAATTGAGAAGAAGTGAAGAGAGATTTCTTGAAGGGTTTCTAAGCAAATATGAGATTGAAGATGGAAATGTAGGCTAGATAGTGAATCAATATTGAGAACTAAATAGAGATCTAAAAATGCAAAGTGAGTTGTACTAAATAGACCAAACTTGCTATTACTGTCTAGCCACTATGAAAAATATTTGAAATCCTTTAATCAAGGTTGACCTATAAGTCTTAAGGACCTAACCGTCTATGTAAATCCTTTAATAGGGTGATATTTTGATGAAATGTTCTAAAGTCCTCTAACAAAGCCAATCCTAGTAGGGTGATTAAATCCTTTAACAAGGTCACATTTAATAGTGTGTATTGTAACCTTTAACTAGGTTGGCACCTAAATGGGCTTACTTTAGAAGAGTGAAAATTGGTGACATGTTACTGGTGGTTTTTCCAAATTAGAGTTCCACATAAAATCTTAGTGTCAAACTCATGTGAGTGTTGTTGTGATGCTTTACTAATTTAAGTTTACATTCTACAAGTCTATTAATTATAGAATAGTGGAAAACCATGTAATGTTGCTAATAGTTTATAGTAGAGGTTGAGCAATGGAGTGATAAGATTTGAAATTATTTAAGTGTTTGTTTATTCAATTGGTACATTTGGACCTTGGATAATTAATTCACCTCCCCTCTCAATTAATCTAAATATTTTAACACCATTCAACATTCAATCAAAAACTTAATAAACAACCAAAAAATTATGCCAACATCTCCTTAAATAGTAAAATCTTTGCTTCCATATTCTTCCAGGTTTTGCCTCTTAATCACATTTGTTGGTCTCATGTTCAATGTACATAGTCACTTAATAAATAGAGATTTCATTGAACTTTGTGGTTATCCTTATCTTGCTTAAATCTCCATCATCAGATATCCATTGTATTTTTTTTCGGTCGTAGATCTTGTAACAAAATTTGACTTTAGCATTTTAACTTCTTGAATATTTTTTATTTTCACCATAAGTTGGCCTTAGAATCCATCTTTCTTAATTTATTCTTCTAGCTCATTCTCAATTAATATTACATTTTAGTTGGGCAATACATCACTTGGTTAACATATGAATTACTCAATTAGCACTGAACTTCAACTTGTCTTTCCCAAACACTCAATTAATACTATACTAACTCAAGAAATAATATACTCCTTTCACCTAGTCACTTGGTCTAGCTTGTATATATCAATGAATATATAAACTTCATTATTACATTATAGAATTACGTAATTGTAAAAGAATCAAATTAATATTACATTTTCACTATCCAAATCATTCAAGTGTCCATTGAGTACCATACTTATCATCTCTGCCATCATCATACTTTCTTCAAATCATCTTCATCAATCAAATGACATGACACTCAACAGAATTAGCATCATGTCTAGCCAACTAAGGCTTTGAAATCAATGAAAATATAATAAGTGGTATGATTCTTTCACATACATTCATAGTATTCTCAGTCACATCATCAGTTGGGACTAACAATCTCCCCATTTGGCATTGATGACAACACATAAACATCTAATTTTACATTAAAAATCATTACATATAATAATAAAATGTATGTATTGGAGATAATACTTCTTGTCATTTATTTTCCTTTACTTAGGTTCTTTGGAACATAATTCATTATCAGGTGTACTCGATCTTTATCTTAAGGAGTATTAATCTTCAACATTTGTGCCCTTTAGAATATGTTTCTTTCTATTCAATCGTATATCCATTTTCCAATATCATCTTCTTCATTCTCTCCTTTTGGTTGTTCTCTTCCTCATTCTATCTCTTTGCATATCATCATTCTTACAGATTCTCTCTCCTTTCAGTCATTCTCTCCTCCTTTTCTTATTCACTCCCCCTTTACTTATTATCTCCCCATTTGACAACAATGCCAAAGGTAACTATAAGTTCCAATGTGAGACTTCTAAAAACTTTTAATTATATTTTATATCTTGCATGTACTATTTACACCAGTCTCATTATAACCATTTTCATAACTTTAGAACTGCTCCTAAAGTGTGAGCTCTTGCATAAATCCACAAATATAATTTTGTTCATCCATGAATTGATGTAGCATGTAACTTAGTGAATTTTGGATAGGGAAAGGATCCCCAATTTTAAATACTCAAAAGCATATTTAGGTAGTGACTTAGTAAATACATCTATAATTTTCTCCTTAGACTTCAGATATTCAAATCTAACTTGTTTATCTTGTACTTTCTCCCTTAAGTAGTGATACTTGATTGATATATTATTTGTCTTTGCATGCATCACCTGATTATTTAATATATTTACTATACTAGTGTTATCACAATAAATAGTAACAAACTTAATAATTTCTTCTTACATTCCTTCTAATAATTGATTAATCCAAACAATATTAGAAGAATTAATTATAGTAGCAACATACTCAACTTAAGCAATAGATTCTAAAATTAAACTCTATTTTTTGCTCAACCATGTTATCAATCTTTCTCCTAAAAAGAAATCTCCACCACTTGCATTTTTTCTATCATTGACATTTCCAGCCCAATCAACATCAATATAGACTCTAAGAGTGAATTCACCATCTTGTTTATACCATAATTTAAAATATTTAATCCCTTTAAAATATGTGAATATCCTCTTGACAACAATCATGTCTGTTTCCTTTGGATTAGATGAAAATCTAGCAACAATTCTAATATCATGTACAATATCTGGCCTACTATGTACAACATATTGTAATTGACCAACCATTGACCTGTATTGAGTTTCACTTACCTCAACAATAGTGTCTTCTTTTGATAATTTTACTTCAATCACCATAGGTGTCTTGAATGGTCTCTACTTGAATCCATTCCAAATGTTTTCAAGATTTCCTTTACATTCTTAGACTGAGTCACATATATACCATTCTCTATTTGATGAACTTGTAAACCAATGAAAAAAATGATCTCACCAAATATTAACATCTACAATTATTTACTCATTTGATCAGAAAATAATTTACATATCAAATCATTTCTATTTAATATAATATCATCCAAAAATATAATGGTGATTTACCAGTGCTCTAGTTGACATAATTATTATATGCAAATTCTACATGTGGTAAAATCAAATCCCATCCTATTGGCTTATCTCCAACCTAAAATCTTAGTGAATTCCCAAAACTCCTATTCACCACCTTTGTCTATCCATAATTCTATGGATGTTGTGATGAGATGAACTTCAAATGTATTTTTAGCTTCCTCCACAATGTGCACCAAAAATACCCAACAAACTTAGTGTCTCAGTCTAAAACTATACTCTATGGTAGACCATGTAGTCTCACCACTTAAAAAAAATTATGCCACATGAACAACATAAATGATTTTTGTGTAAGGAATAAAATGTTCCATTATTGAAAACCCCTGGACTGCCACAAAATTAAATCATGCCCTTAGTGAGTTCTTGGTAAACCAAAAAAAAAGTCTATATTAATATCCTCCAATGACTTCTCTTGTACATGTAATGGCTAATACAACCATGTATTCTCCTTTGATCCATTTTCCATTTGACATCTTTTTGTAAGTATGACAAGTAAAACTCTCACTAACTAGAGCAATGATTTTACCTTGACCAAAATATCTAGCCAATCCTCCACTATGTTTCTCCTTAACAAGATTCTCCCTTCACATAATACTCCTTGGAATGCACAAGTATCTTCTTGTGAATAGAATACCATTCTAGATGATGGAATTAAACCACGTTTTTATGTCTAGAGTATCAAGTATGGGATTTTTGAGCATCACCAATGTTAGGATCCTCTAGATACAAACTCTTGAGTTCCTTGAAACCAACAACCTCAATTTGCACCTCTATCAACAAAATTTGTCTTTTGTTAAGAGCATCTGCAACCCTGTTAGACTTACCACTCTTGTATTTTAAAAAAAATGTATAACTCTACAAAAAATCAATTCATTTCAAATGCCTTTGATTCAACTTTCCTTGAATATTTAAATATTGTAAAGCTTGATGATCAATATACAAAACATAATCCTTAGGTAGAAGATAATTTCTCCACTTTTTCAATGCTTGAACTATAACATAAATTATTAACCATAAATATAATATTTTATTTTGGCATCATTTAACTTCTTATTGAAATAAAAAACAAGTCTACCTTCTGGGCTAAAAAAAACCCCTATTACAGTACCACTAGCATTACAGTCTACTTGAAACATCTTATTAAAAAATTTTCACAGTGTTAAAGCAAGTTGTTCCAATAAATTTCTATTTTAACAATTTGAAACTTGTATATGCTCTTGTAGTCTACTTAAACTCCTTCCTATCACCTTTGATTGTTTCAATAAAGGGTCTACATACACTACTAAAAATATTGATTTAAAAAAAAAAAAAAAGCTATCTAAACCATGCAAAAATATTACTTGAGTAGAACTTCTTCAAGTAGGCCATTCACAGATAACCTTCATTTTATCTAGGTCCCTTTTTAGACCTTTTATTGAAACTACAAACCTATTATACAGTAACTCCTTCACAAAATTGTGCTTCTTCAAATTAATCATTAATTTGCATTCCCTTAACTTATCAAAAACTGATAAATATGCATTATATGCTCCTCCAATGTCTTACTAAAGATCAAAATATCATCTAGGTAAATAATGAAAAACTTACCTAGAAATCCTTTTGGTACCTCATTCAAGAGTCGCATGAAAGTTCTCAGTGTATTGTTTAGCTCAAAAGGCATGATTAACCACTCATTTAATATTTTTTATTATCTTGAAGGCAGTCTTCTATTCATCTCCTTCTTTGATCTAAATATGGTGACACCCACTCTTTAGAACTATCTTTGTAAAATATTGAGCTCCTCTCAATCATCCATAATATCATCCATCCTTGGCAAGGAACATATGTACTTGATTTTGGTTTTATTGATAGCCCTATAATTTGTACACATCCTCCATCCTCCATTCTCCTTTGGTGATAA
The DNA here is from genome assembly GCA_028749045.1 of Cupressus sempervirens. Taxonomy (NCBI): domain Eukaryota; kingdom Viridiplantae; phylum Streptophyta; class Pinopsida; order Cupressales; family Cupressaceae; genus Cupressus; species Cupressus sempervirens. Next base: position 618,667,821 of record CM053785.1, on the reverse strand, counting down.
TACTACTAGTATAAGACATGTACTCAAACTCTGTTGAATCGACCCCTTTTGCAACAACTTGTGTACTTATGTGTTCTTGATGAAGGGTCAGTTTGATACCACTGACGAAGGGCTATACCACCCTTAACAAATCATAAAAAAACACTCAACAACATGGAGATAAATAGAAGGAAAAATACTTTACAAAGTGAACATTAATAATTAAAATTAGTTACAAATTCTCTAATATGAGAGAATCTCAACTTTTGACAATATGAGAGAGATTCTAATATAAGAGCTTATAATGTAAAACCTTCCATACTAAGATCTTGCACTCCAAGATCTTTCAAAGTAATATCTTACATACTAAATTAGCTTACCTTGAGAGATTTAACACTAAGAGGTTTCTTATATAGGCACTTACTACCCAAGAAATTATAAACACAACCAATGTGGGATAAAGGTAGATGCAACCACCTTGATAAAAATATTAAATGCCCACCCAATTACAACCAAACACCACCATGTGGGCCTATTAGAAAATTGTATTTCCTTTGTGGGCCAATAAGAAAATAGATAAGACTCAACCTCTAGATAAGGTATAACTACCTAGCTAAAAATATTAAATGCATAATTTAATTAAATAAGGAACTTTCCACACACTTCCAAATGCCACCTAACATCAATTTTTTTCATTGTTTTCTTTCTACACCACCTATACACCTTGGTAAAAGAAATAATCTCCTTTTCTCTTTTTTAAAAATAATTTTAGTGTGCTCCCCTTTTTATTTTTGATGCAAGGTGCTCCTACATCAGGCACTTGAGGTAGGAATATTTTTTTGAATATGGATTCACAAAATGAAGTATCCACTATTGATTTTATTTTTTCTTTACATCTAACGTAGCTAAAAAAAGTATCTGTTGCTAATATATTTCTTTTTTTCTTCTCTTTCAACACCTACTTGGGACAAGTATTTTCTACTAACGATGCTCCTCTACAATTAACTTCATCCAAGTGTAATTCTCATTCTCTTCCAGTCTTGTAGGATTTAATGCACCTGTAAAATACTATGTAATATCACACAAATCTTATTTTTCATATCTAACATCACTTGCAAGGTCCTTATGTAAACCATCATTATTATCTTTCAAATTCATCTCAAATTAAACATACCAAAGATTCATAAAATCTTACCTCTTCAACACCTTCTTCTTTGTTTGCTTCTTTCATGTCTTTAGCAAGGCATATAATCACTTCACTTTATTGAACTCTAAGAAAGGCATTCCACTCTTCTTCTACTATTGCAACCTTCATTGACAGATCATCTTCTTCAAGTATAGGTTCATGAATCTTTTCATCTTCAAGATCTTCCTCTTCTTTTGCACCGCATGCATAGTACTCTACTATATCCTCTTTCTTTCCTGTATCCTAAGAATTTTCATCATCTTTATTTTTTGATGAATTAGTCTTCTCTTTTAAATCTACACTTCAAGTTCATCTACTTGATTCTTCAAATCTAATTTTGAAACTATTTCTTTTTATCTTTATCTATTTTTCTCAAGTCTAGAAATTATAAGAATCCATCCAATCACAAAAAATCATCTTCTTATTTCTCTTCTCCATACTCATTTCCTATTAAGAAAAATTCACCCAACCCAAGGTCCTGGCATAAAATGCCTCATGCTCAATGATATGCCTACATGCTCAAGAACTACTCTGATACCACTTGATGATGGGTCACTCTTATACCTCTTAATAAAGGGTATTCCATTTAGTACCACAAACACATAAAAAAAAATAGAGAAACAACAACAATTTGCAAGAAAAAAAAATGGCTTCTTATTGTCTACAAAGAATAGAATCGCAGATCTTAGAAATAAAATATAAAAAATCACATTGACATATTCCTTACAATCTTTTGTAAGACAAAGCCACCAATAACCACACAAAACTTCCCTAGACAACCTCGGATTCCTTTCTTATATAGGACAATTTTCACCACTTGGGAAGGTTCTCAAAATTTGGCCCTAACCTTTGAGGCCAACCAACCTTAAAATTACTTTATTTTTCATATGTATTACATAGAGCTAGCTCAAAACAAGTTAAAGTATAATTTTTGGTAGCCCAACTTCCAGAAGACATAACTTCTTAATTGTAGACATGATTGGCTATTATAACCAGTTTAAAAAAATGAAAGATCTTCAATCTACATTGCATTACTATGCAAGCATCTACCATTTGATGTTTGACCTCATTTTAGAGCCTCTAAGGCCTTCAAGATTAAGTTCAAAGTTTTTATACCAAAATCTATACCAATTTTTTTCAATAACTTCACCAATACATATGCAAATGAAACTCAACTGGTAGGATGATATATCTAAGATGAATCTCCACTTGTACAATTAGAACAACCTGAGATTGTATGACCACACTACTAAAAATAGTAAGTATCTAGAAATAAAAACTTTTTACTAAAACAACCCTTATGGAAAATATATAAACAAAAACATTTTTGGGTGATGCAAGATTGTCCTGACAACTAGGATGCTTCTGCATTACAAAAGGTGGATCTCCCCCTTAATTTATGATGGGATTCTACTTTTTTTTCTCAAAGTTTGGATGTTTTTATGGGTTTCTCTTGATGAAGGATGTTCCCCTTAATACCAAAAACATATGACAAAAAAAGAGCAATAACAACAATTTGCGAGAATAAAATGTGGGCTTCTTATTATCTCCACAAATACAAAATTACATATTTTAAATTTACAATATGCAAACCTACATGGGTGCCTTCCTTACAATATTCTACAATACAGAGCTACAACCTGTCATCCAGAGCTCTTGTAGATAATTTATGATCCTTCCTTATATAGGAAATTTCACACTATTGAGGAAGGTTCTAGACATCAAACCCTAACCCTTGATGCCAACCAACCCTAAAATTACATATAGAGTCAACTCAAAAAAATAATGTCTTTCATTTTGGAATTTTCAGGTGGTCCAACTTTGGAATACCATAACTTGTAAACTATTGGGCTGATTGAATATTATGACCCCATTATAAAATCCTTAGCTTCTAATCTATGGTGCTTGAGTTGTTTAGGCTCCAATTAACCTCTTTTTAGAGCCCATCCAAATCCTCTAAGGCCTTCAAAACTGAGCCTAAAGTTTTCATACCAAATTTCCAAACCAAAAATTTTCAATAACTTCACGAATACTCATGATATGGAAGTGAACCTCAACTGGTAGGTTGATATTTCTAAGATGAACCTCCACCTCTAAAATTAGGACATTCTAACCTCATATTACTAACTTACTAAGTAACAAGCCTCCACAAACAACATCTCTATACTGAGAAAACCTTCCTTCAAGAAACAAAAAGGAAATATTTTAGGGTGATGCAAGATTTCTCTTACACCTAGGATGCTCCTACATTAGACACCCAAGGTAATTTGAAAAGGGAACATCATGTCTAATGTAGTTAGTAGAAAACCAATATCATCAACCTCCTCCCTTGCTAGTCATGCTAAATCTTCTAATGGGTAAGCTCTCCAAAAAAATTTAATGATCAAATGGTTTAAAAAGATAGGTTCTGAAGGGCATTCAAGATGTCCATTATGTGAGCATCATGAATAAATTATGAATCAAATTCTCTTTAATTATACCTTTCTCTTAGGAGTTTGGACATGGTTATGTGATCAATTGAACTAACATCATCCTTTTCTATGGACCTTCTTGATCCCCATAAAACTTGGCCAAAAAGACCAGCTAAAAATCTTTATAAAAACCTTTGGTTTTTGGCTCCCTCAATAATAGTATGGGAGTTACAAAAGGAGAGAAATAGAAGAATTTTCCAAGATAAAAATATGGATAATCCTATTCTAGCAAACAAAATGGAAGTTACTATATTAGAAGTTATAAAAAATAGACTTAGGAATACTAACTATATTGGAGGTACTTTTTCATCTTGGGATATAGACACAAGGAAGAATTGGTTCAACCTCATTATCCTTCCTTAGTTTGGTAGAAGTGGTATGGATAAGAAATAATTAAAAGATGATTGCCAATTGGATCCTACTTTGGATAACTGATGCAAACTAAATTTTGATGGTGCTTTCTTGAGGAAACTCAAGGAAGGAAGGTATGGTTTGTATCATCCACTTTTTGTATGGCTCAATGCTTGCTAAATTGGCCAAATCCATGGAGAATGATGCTAATAATATGGCTTAATTATACACTTTAACATCAAGGAGTAAATTTAATGGCTTAAATTATCCACTTAATCATGGAGCGGGTAATAGGCAAGATGGATCTCTTAACTACACTTCCATCTTAAATTAGAAATAATGATACTGATAAAATTACACCAATTCACAGGACAATTTCAAGCATACCAACTTAGATCTATTTCTATTTCTTCTATTCTATAAAAGTAAATCACTACTATTGGGGCGCACAAACTTCCAAAAGTAGACGATTTCTTAACTCTAAGTGTATAAGATATTCTAGTTTGCATACATGAAAATGAATTAATTATAATACCATGCATGAACATGAGACAACAATACAAACTATAGTCACAAATTATAATTTTTATGACAACTATTTCTTCTATTCACAACTTCAAAATAAATTGCTTCTTGTACTCACTTTTATCCAAATACACACAAAATTAACACAAACTAAAGATAGAAACACAAATTACAGTCACAACTTCCAATTTGAGGTAGCACGATTTCTTCTAGACACAACTTCAAAACAAATTTTTCTTTATATTCACTTTTCTTTTAAACTTGTACAACAAATAAAAATTTTGTTTGCACAAAAATGGCAAAGCTGTCTTGCATATAAAAATATGATTATTTACATTGAAGGGAACTTCTTTATATAGGAAAAGGAGTGAGATAAAAATGAAGAAAAAGGGGGGAGAAACTACCCCACCTTGACCAAGTCAAAAGGAGAAAGAATATTTATTGGATTACATGACTGAAGGTACATGTAATCAGGTTATATGCAAATGGATTACACATGACCTATCTTATGAGCCTATAAAGCTTAAAACACTTAAACAAACTTAAAGAAAAAATTGAAAATGTTGAATCAATATTGAATATTATCAGAAAATCCTTGTACTTTGTAATGCAATAATGAATAATTGAAAGATTTATAAGTCTCATGCTCTATGCAATTTCATTCACCTTGATTTTTGTGACATTACATAACTTGATGACTTAGTAGTTTTCTTCAATAAACTACCATAGGCATTTTTCTAAAAACCTGTAGCTTGAGATTCTGATCATCACATGCACTCAAAAATTATCCATTGCAAATTCAACATTAAACCTATTAGAGAATTATGAAGTGGCATCTTCCTCTTCCAACAAAGTATTGTCTTCGGTGAGAACCTTGCACATCCTATGCTCTAGATAATCCATAATGTTAGTTTCCATAGTACTGCAACATCTAAGGGCTTCTTGCACCTCTATTGACAACCTTTATATTAATCATGCCTTATGAACCATGAAACCTTTGTATTCATATAACATCTATGGGATGATCTCATATTGACCAAGACATCTAGGCTAGTTTATGGCATTTTGTTCCAAATGCTCAAATCTTTGTCTAAACTTCATTTATGGCCTTTATAAAATACCCCTGAGACATCCAAGAAATTTAAAAACTTCCTTTATGGCCTAAAAATCCCTGTATTATAATTTGTTCAAACTAAGATTTTCCACTTCAGCTCTCTGATTTACCTATTTTGAATGTGGTGTAGTGACAACAAATTGTGAAGACTATTCACAAATAATCTCATGAAGGTGAATATTCTTCAACTTGATCTAGTTCTTCTTCTCCTATAGTTCATCATTTTTGGACAAGGTAGAAACTCCATCTTTTTCATCGTAATGGCATCCAACCCACAACTATCTTCCTAGTTCATTTTTTTTGAACTTGTAAAGCTCTTTAGGTGGCTTTTTCACTAAAGGATCTACAATTTTAGGATACTTGGTTTTCTTATAATCAAATAGGAATCAAAAGAAAACCTTTTAATTATGTACTAGAAGTTTGGATTTGTTCTTCTTTGGAAAAATATCATTAGGTGGTACTCAATCTTCCTCCTCTTCACTGTAGAGCTCTTTAATCGTGTTGGTAAGTTAAAATCTTCTTTAGTTAGGATTGGGATGGTGGATATTGTAGACATTTATCCAAATTGTATCTTTATTATCATAATAGTGCATGCCTATGTTTGCACAAATGGGATCATGCATTCTCTTTGTGATGATTCTGAGATAAATATTTCAAACCTGACAATTTGTTAATCTCAGATTGGTTTTGACAAAATAGTGAAAAAATGCTTAGTCACTATTCAACAAAGAATAGTGCAAGCTAGGTGCAGAGTGCATGCCGAAGATCGGGGCAAGCTGAGAAATCAGTGTGTGTCGAGTCATTTAGGTGTTAAGACAACAGAAAGAACCAATGTGCCAAGCAATTTTGGTACCAAACAAATAGAGTGTGTCGAGATATTCAAGAGTTGAGTATCAATATTAAGAGCATAGTGAAGGCTGAGCATCAGAGTCATTGGATGCTGAGTGAACAATTTATGTCATAGATGTTTTTAATGATACAAACTTCTATATAAACCATTTTTGGGTTGAGATAATCATAATTTCAATTATACGAGATAAGTATGGAGTCATATTACGAATCCCTATACAATACATACAACCAATCAGATTAAGGGAAGCATTAGGCACTAATAAGGATTAACTACAGCTGTTGATTCTTACCTAATCCATCACCACCAATGTTTATTTAAGAAGGCTAAACCTTAAGAAGTTTATGAATGCAAGAGAAGATGAATGCTAAGAGTTTAGAGGGAATTCATGGTGGTTTAGATGGTTATGATAGAGTTATACATTGCAAAATTAGTTTGAGAAAAATAGAGTAAAGAAGTGAAAGAGCAGAGGAGACATATCTGATTAGGAGGATCAATGTTTAAATAGTAAGGAGGAGATATGACATCAAACAACAAGGTGCTAACTAAAGGATCATGGTTTTGAATCATTCCAACAGGTGATACAAAGAAAATCTCTTAACCGAGTAGTCCTAACAAGCTATTGTAAATCTCTTAACTGAGTGCTTACTTTATTGTAAGTTCAAATCCTCTAAAAAGGTGAGATCTAATAGTCTTTGTAAGACTTTGATACTATAGACCTTTCATAGGGTAGACCATAGCTTATGATCAAACACATTGTAGCCATAATTGGCCACACTTTACAACTACAGTAGTGAAGATTTGTGGGTGTCATCCCTACCCCAATTTTACCTTCTCATGTAACCAATTTATTATGTTATGTGTTATTTACTTTATGCTATTGATGTGATGCATGTTAAGTTATTTTAGTTTATATGTTAAGTTATGAGGTGGATGTTGGTGATATGTTTTAAGAGGCAAAAGTTTTAAGTGCTGATTCACCCCCCCTCTCAAAATTTACTTTCCCATTGTTATTTCCAAAAATTGGTATCAGAGCATTGTTCTCTAGAAAGGAGAGTTTTACAACTTTGGAGGTAAGATCTTGAAGATGGAAGTCTACAAGTTGGGAAAGACTATTGAGAACTAGAAGATTGAAATAAAACTTTCCCTACATTGACTCAAGGAGGAAAGAGATGAATTGCAGTGTTCATTGAAGAGAAGGAAGAAATTGGCTCTTTAGTAAAATGACACTCAATACCAAGAAGAATACATTACTAGATTGTTTGAGGATGGAAACTCAAATGAATCTAATGTAGCTATTGTAGATATGATGGAAAATAATGGTGCCCTAATTGAAGAAGTTAGAAATCTCAAAAGAGAACAAGAAATACAGTCAATATTGCTATGTGAGATAACTACAATGAAAAAGAAAGCTAAGGAAGACAAAGTTGTGATTGAAAAAGAAAAAGAATATTGAATAACGAACTTGAAGAGAAGACATCAAATGTGCAAAAGATTGCTAACATGCTATTGGATACAATGAATCAATTGATGCTTGCAAACCATGAATTGAATGGAAAGGACATTGCGATCAAAATCCTAAAGTCATAGAATGATCTACTACAAAATGAATTAAGAGAAAAAAGGGAATTCATTAAAAGATTTAACAAACCAAGTGAAGCCATAAAATACTTTGAGAAATTGACATAATCACTAAGACCTAATAATGATACTATTGGATTTGGATACACTAATATTGAAGAAGGAGAATCATCTAGAGGTGGTGAGCAAAGGAATAACAAAGGTAAGAACTACAAACCCACTTGTCATAATTGTGAAAAATTTGGTCATATAACAAATGTTTGCAGGAGCAAAATTGTCAACCATAACCCCAAGCATAAATACAAAGGATACTACTACAACTACAACAAAAAAGGATATCAGGCAAATGAATGTAGGACCAAGACCATAAGCACTCAAAAATTTGAAGGATATTGTTATAGTTGTCATAAGTATGGACACAAAGTATATGAATGTAGATCTAAGACCAAGTGGACATCATACAAACAAATAAAGGTACACCACAATGGAAACTCCTATGATTGGGAATGCAACACAAGGTATACTTGTCACTATTGTCAAGAATATAGACATGTTTCCAAAAATTACATAAGGACACATTTTTTTAGGCAACTACAATAGATGGTTGAGTGAGATTACATGCTTTAGTTGTCTCAAGACTAGTCACGTTAGCAGAAATTGTCCAACTAGGTCACCAATACCAAGCAATGAATTTAGTAAAGATAAAGAAAATGTCAATGTTAAGAAAGTGAAGGTGCAGATGAACAAGACATGGAGAAAGAAGGAAGATTAAATTACACCAAGTTTAGATGAGGTCACTTCATCTAATGGATTAGGTGATAACATCACCCCAGACTAGGCAATAAAAAATGTGTGGAACTACATTTGAAAATTTATATTATGCATCAGTTCCAAATGTCTAACATCTGAAAAGAATAAATATGCATGAATCAAGATGAAATGAATAAGTTTAGAGTAAGATTTACTCTATAGATATATTGTTTTCTATGTTAATGTTGAGTGATGGAGACAAGGCTAGTATGAGGTGAGATTTCTATATTAGCTAAGCATGTTGAAAATCATATGATAGTTGAGCTTACACATGTATAAGCATTGAGCATTTAATGCCAATGTTGAAGGGTTATATAGTCAATTTTTGAATTATTTGTATTCACTAGAGTTTGAAGAGCACAAAAAACATGAAAGTGATTGGCGAAAGGAGATTGTAGTGTTTGCAAACTAGATCTAACTGCTACTCGACACCATTCTATAGATTGAAGAGGTATTTAGCTTGTGCCGAGTTACACTGTTTTATTTTTTGCAAACCCTAGGAAATTAAAATGGCAGCTAGTTCTTTGTCTACTATTAGGAAATAGGGGAAGACAGTTTTCAATGTTTGGTTGATTAGCAATGATGTTAGGAAACCCCCCTTCTAATAAATTCCTGAGATTATATACAAGGGAGATCTGTTTGGTGCACTATCCATGATACCACCAAAGTTTCTCATTATTTAGGATGTGAGATGTTGTTACACTAGAAAGATTGGACAGGTTGGAGATATGGAAATTAGGGAAACCTACTAGAAGTTGTGTGACAATGGTATTTTGAGGGAAAAGAATAAGATTGTCGAGCGAAAAGGGTTAATGTGTGCCCTAGAATTTCCTTAGATGTTTAAAACAGAATGGATTGAAATTTTTCTAGGCCATAGACATGACAACCAGATTTGGTTAGGGGGTGGACCAATCAGGATTACTAAGAGGATTGTGCATAGAGTAATAGGGTATCCTATCCTTGGCTGACCAAAGAGCATGTAGAGTGATGAAAAGGAGGTTATTGAGAAGAACACGTGCCATATGGAAAAGGTGAGGGATGTCAATTGACACTATTTTAAATCCCACTATTTCTTTGTAGTTAGAGTCATTGCCCATAAATTCTTTCAGTCAAGCTGACTAAATAGTCTTTCCTATATGGAAATCCATTTAGGTTACAAAAATGTGAAGAGAGATCATTCCTATGACCTTGTCGAGTTACAACTACAATAGTTATCATAAAACTTGGAAGCCATTAGGAAGGCCAAAAGTGCATCTTGTAAGTTTGGTTCTTTGATTATTTTCATTTTTTTCTATGTGAAAAATACATTCCCCACTTTTCGTAAAGTTGCTTGGAAGACCAACAGGTCAGTTACACAATAGATTGCAAAATTCTTTGAGCAAATTGGAGACAATTTTGAGTTAGTCATAACCAACTATTTTGAGGATTTAAAGAAATCCATGAAACAAAGATTGAGGATTCCTATATCATTAGTGGAACAACATTACAACGATGTGTGTTTCCTAGTTGATGCAAATTATACATATGTGCAAGAAACAATACCCAAGGCAAGAAGGTTAAAACCCTTGCCATATGAAATTAACATGCATGAAGCCTCAAAAACAATCACAACTTTATTAATAGAGGAACTTGACTCTTTGGAAACTATGATGAGGAAAAATCTAGAAAAATAATAAATTTAGAGATTGTCTCTATTATAAGAAAGAAGAAAAAATAGTGAAGAAGCTAAAAGAGAAGTTTGGTGAAGGTGATGAACAAGTATAAGAAGAAGAAGAAGAAGCAAAAGGCCAAGCACCACTAGAAGTTACACAAGGCATAGGAGGAGATGAAGATGCTGATGTAGAAGGTGTTGAGGGAGAAGAAGCTCAGGAAGCACCTAAGATTGCCGAGAAAAGGATAAAGGAAAATGAAAAGATAGTGGAGAAACCTAAGAAGGTTGTAAAGCAGCCACAACAAAATACAACAATACCTTTAACAAAGTCAAGCGCTCGGGCAGTCACTGCACAAGTAAAAGAAGTTGGAAAACTTAAAGGCATAAGAGAAAATGTCATAGAAGAATTGAGCCAACATTCTCAAAAGAATGTCAAGAGATTAAGGAAGAAGTGAAAGCCACAAGAGAATTCAAATGAGGAGAAGAAAAAGTTAGATGGCTCGAGTCAATTCAAAGTGGTAAACCAAAATCCCTCTTCTAACATTGATAGCTTGTGTAAAAACATTAAAACCAATCGAGATTCATCAGGTTTTTACACATGTTGATTTTGATAAGCTAGGGAGTGTTGATAAAAATAAGGTTAAAGAGGCCATATATGATATGATGTCTACTTTCAAAACTAATCCACTAGAGATTGCCAACTCTTTACCTAAAATACTTTATGACAAAGTTGAGAAAAAGTGGTAATTCAATTTGACCACTGAGAGACAAATAAGAAAGGCTACATTAGCCCAAGTTATGCTTGCTTTGAATAAGAAAATGATTTCTAAAGCCATGGAAACATATAAAGGGAAATTTTCTCCCAAGTACTGAGCATTTAATATAGTGAAGAAAAAAGTTGAGGATGTGGTAACCCAGAGCACATTGTTATGGAAATTTATTTATGGGCTATCCACTAAAGCAATATTTGAGAAAGGTGAACAAGAAGAGAAAGAACTTGATAATAATGAAAAAGGCATATATAAAGAGGTGAACCCAGTCAAGGAATGTAATGTGGAGGGAATTGAAGGAACTATAGAGGAGGCAACAATTGAAGAAGAGCAACAAGATGTACAAGATACACAGGTGCCAAGTGCCAGTCCCCCACATGATGACCAAGAGATTCAACAAGACTCAATAAGCATCAAGGATATTCCTAATAAAAAATCATAGAATGTCAATCCTTTGAATGAAGATGATTTGAAGAAAATTTTGCAAGACTCTATCAATGCAACAGCTTTAATGCAGTATTCCAATATTGGTGAGAGTGGATGAGATTCAAAAGGTAGAAGTTGCATCTACAAAGGAGAAACAACAAGACACATCAAATGTGCCCCCACAAACTACAAAGATAAAGGAAAAGGAATCACATGATCTACAAAGAGATCAAAGTGTCAATCTTGAACATAAAGTTGATACAATAAAGACACCATTGTAATGCCAACTATTTTCATATAGATGGAAGAGGCAAAAGTACAACCTACAGGTATATCTATGCCTAGCCTAGGTAGTTCAGGTTTACCAGCTATAGATATTGTTGATAAGGATGGAAGAGAAGCGCCCAAGGGTTAGGAAGCAAGTTCTATACCTATTCCACCATCATAGAGTGAAGTCAAGAATAAAGGAGACAAGACAAAAGAGTTGAAGTTGACTATTGAACCCAAGGAGAAAATTGGAATACATACTCTAGTTACATTGCCAGTTTCTACATCTCCTCTCAATAGTCACACTCTTCAGAGGCCGAGTACACATGCTATACCATTATAGATAACAAGGCCAAGTTCTATCACACCAAAGAGTGTTGAAGTTACATCATATGAGAATGTAAGCTTAGATGAGGTGATTGATCTACCAAAGTTTGATTTGAAAACAATCAAAATTGAAGAAATGAACATTCTTCAAGATGATCTACAAAGGAAGAAGAGGCAAGAAATCTTGAGGGAGCATAAGAAAAATCAAGTTTTGCATGAAATCAAAGACATATTTATTGATGCTTTCAGTTTCCCAAAAATAAATAAAGATAAGCCCATTACAGAGAAACTTGTCACCATTATGGACAAGATAAAGGATGAAGACCTAGATTCTAATGTCAAATTATTAGAATGGTTAGAAAAAAAGTTTCATACAAAGGTTTTAGAGAAGATATCTAGTGCTATTGCACTAAGACAGGTTGATCTTGCAACCAAAATGGAAAGTGTGAAGAAGGTGTTAGAGAAAATTTTCTCTCTCAACACAAATCTATGCAATGTTGATCTATTAACTAAGGAAAATCAATAGGCTATTGACCAGCTGCAAAGAGATTTGCAACTCATAAGTAGTACATTAAAACTATCTCCTGGTAATAGTCAGATACATTTTTAGAGGTTATTGACAACTTAGAGTAGGCTTTTCAAGTTGCAAGAAAAAGATACCAATATCAATTCTACTCTGATCAATATGCAGTCCATGTTAGCACCTCACATGGAAGTGTTACACAAGGAACTAGCCTTTGTAGACAATTTGATGAAGAAAGATTCCCAACTTTCTCCTCATGAAGGATTAGTTGACCTAGCTACTAATATTGAAATATAGATTCATTCATTAGATGCAACATGTGATAATTGGGATGCAACATTGAAAATTTTAATGGAGCTACACCAACCATTCCTGGACAAACACACTATAAGTATACAACCCAAATGACATAAGTATCAAAAAAGGGGGATACAAAATTTTGGATAATAGGATTAATGAATGAAGAAACATAAATGAAGCATTTACTGAGAGGGAGTAATGAGGTATGGAATATAGACAACAATTTTGCAAATTTTGAAAATTTGAAGTTTTGTATTGAAGTTGAGAAATGAAGAAGCATTATCTAATAAGAATGTTTATGCCATGAAAAAGTGTTTTTTCCACTCATGTAAAAGGGGGAGATTGTTAATCTTAGATTGGTTTTGACAAAGTAGTGACAAAACACTCAGTCATTATTCAACAAAGAATAATGAAAGCCAAGTGCAGAGTGCATGCCAAGTGATCAGAGTGAGCTGAGCAGTTAGTGTGTACTTACTCATTTAGGTGTTGAGCCAATAGATGGAGCCAAATAAATAATATGTACCGAGTGATTTTTGTGCCAAGGAAACAAAGTGTGCTGAGCTATTCAGGAGTTGAGTATTAGTATTAAGAGCACAATGAAGGTCAAGCATAAGAGCCTTTGGATGTTGAGTGAACAATGTCATAGATGTTTTTAATGGCACAAACTTATATGTAAACATTTTTGGTCCAACATAATCATAATTTCAATAATAAGAGATATGTATGAAGTCATATTATGAATCCCTATGCAATACATGCAACCAATCATATTAAGGGAAGTGTGGAAATAAGGATCAATAACAACTGTTGATTCTTACCTAATCCATCACCACTAATGTTTATTTAAGAATGCTAAACCCTAATAAATTTATGAATGAGCAAGGAGATGAATGCTAAGAGTTTTGAGGGCATTTATGGTGGTTGAGATGGCTATGATAGAGTTATACATTGCAGATCAGCTTGAGAAGAACACAATAAAGAAGTGAAAGAATAGAGGAGACATATCTAATCACGAGGATCAAGGCTTAAATAGTAAGGAGGAGATCTGACATCAAGCAACAAGGTGCTAACCAAAGGATCACAATTTTGAATCATTCTAACAAGTGATATAGATAAAATCTCTTAACCAAGTAGTCCTAACAATATGTTGTAAATCTCTTAACTGAGTACTTACTTTACTGTAAGTTTAAATTTTCTAACAAGGTGATACCTAACAATCTTTGTAAGCCTTTAACATGGTAGACCTTTTATAGAGTAGATCATAGCTTATGATCAAACACATTATAGCCATAATTGGCCACACTTTACTATTGTAGTAGTGAAGTTTTGTGGATGCCATCCCCACCCTAGTTTTACCTTCTCATTGGAGGGCTTATGGGAAAGCAAATTTATTGTGTTATATGTCATTTATTTTATGGTATGGATGTAATGCATATTATGTTATTTCAATTTATATGTTAAGTTATGAGATAGATGTTGGTGATATATTTTCAGAGGAAAAAGTTTAAAGTGTTGATTCTCCACCCCCACCCCCCCCACCTCACCTCTTAGAACTTACTTTCCCATTGTTATTTCCAACACAATTGAGGAATGAAGTTGGGAAACTTGGCCCTCTATAAGTGTTGGAAGAGTAGAGAATATCTCAAACAAATCCTCTTGACTTTTATGCTATTCTTTTGTGAGGGTAGAAGGATCTATAGAAGAGATAAGTAATGTTAAAATTTTCACTTTAGAAATATGAATGATGGGTACATACAATATAGAGAAAGAATCTACACCATTTTTCAATGCAAACAAGAACAATTCACCTGGGATGAATGATTGTTGGTTTTTTGGCCATTATAGAGGAGCAATGATTGTGGCTTCTTCTTCCTCATCTAATTCATGTACCTTGAGGAAGGCTTGAGAAGAATGTGATGTTGGAATGCTAACCTTTCCTCCCTTGAGATTCAATTTGAAACCCATTTCTAGCTCTAAAATAGAAGAACCATATTTCTCCTTACCTTGAACTTGAAATTTCATTCCCATTAGACCGAAATGGTTGCAATCTACCCCAAATTTTAATTTAATCCTCTTTATACCCCTTCCTTTTAGTTATGTGTTTATGTTCATCAAGATAACTTGGAATTGGTCAAATATTGAAGTTGATTCCTTCTACTACCATATGATGGGGGGTAAGAAGAAGCTTCTCAATCTAGCTATTGTGATATTCTAGGTCTAAGATCATGTTATCATCCTCAAACCCTTCAAGAATAGGGACTAAGTTGAGATCAATGATCTGTTGCAATGCAAGCCAATAATAGACAATTATGGTCACATCTATTTCACTCCAAAGCTCTATGTAAACATCTTCCATGCATTGAACATGGGTGAATGCTCTCTTCATCTTGGAGTTCATGCCCTTGTAGTCCAAATACACCCTAGACTTGACATTATTGAATGTGATTAGCTGAATTTCAAATTCTATAGCCTTGGCCTTGTACACTGTGGTCAACAAATACTTGCCTATCTAAAGAGGATATGTGGAGGAGACCTTGAATCCTGGCCTATTTTGACTAGTTTGATATGTTTGCATTACAATGAGATATCTTGACAATTCAATAAGGATAACCCTATCAGTAGGATAAGTCGGTAAACAAGAGGGCTCTCCTACAAAGCAACCAACTCTCATGTATGTGAAGTTGTGGAAATTTTAGGAACATGCACCCATATTGACTCACCTTTTTCCATGCCTCCTTAGACATCCTCTTCATTTCCAAATATTTATCAAAATGATACTTAAAATTACCAAAAAGGCATCATGTACCCTTCTATTGTGATACTTACTTTGTGTAAGAATGAGCTACAGACAATAACTTCATATTGGAACTAGGGCTTTATATCCATTGGTGGAGAGTACTGAGAATGTACCCATAGTTGCAATAATGTAAACTAGATAAGAATTAATGTGGAATGTGAGAGAGCTCTTAACATGAGACAATTTTTCACATATTGTTGTACTTATGATGTCTCCCCAATAGATATTTTCTCTCCTTTCAAGAATATGGTAGCTAAACTTATTCATCCATGAATCAAAGTGATTATATTCTCTAGGCCATAAATTAACTTGGTTGAGAAAAGTAATCAAGACATTTACTTCTTGGAAGAAATTAGTTATGGGCATTACTTTAGGCCATCTAGAGAAGATTTCTCTCTTATTGATAAACCACTTATCATTAGATTACTTGACGTAATCATGCTTGTTCTCATTCCATAGATGCAAATATTTCTCTTTGGTGAGGTCCATGTGCTCTAGACTTTTAGGATCTTTAAAAATATTTTCTATCACATTCGAATGTAGGCTAAGGACAACATTCCCATATACATCTTTGACTATCCTTGATTTGGCATCAAAATGATTTGAACATTTCCATACAAACTTAGGCTCAAGGGATTCCATAGGGAAAGTAGAGACTAAGTGAATCTTATTTCTTTTGATCCACAATATGTCTTACTAGGAGGGTATCTCAATCCTTTGTAAGAAATCTTCAATGTCAACATGATGATTTTCTGTGTCCGTGATCTCATCAAAGGAGGATGAAACCAGAGATGGGGCACTATGTGCTAGTTCTGTGTCATACTTGTATTTCATTTTTCATTTTCCTTTTGAATGTGTAGATTTCTCATACATGTCTTGAACTCCAACATGAAAGTTCCAAAGGGTGAAAACAACATTTGATGGGATTGGATGCATGAAGGCTTTTGGGGTTTCAATCATAGTGATAGGTCTATGAGGGATAAGTGTTCAAAGTATGATTTAAATACTTTTTGAACACTTTGGAAGGCTGGAAATGGTTCAAACAACTTGTATTTTGAGAAAAAATGGCCAAAATAAGGTTTTATATGAAGGATTACATATTGAAAAAACATGGTCTTTGCTTTGAATGACTAAGAATGTAAGTTGAGAGTATATGGATATATGTGGACGAGAGTTTTGTATTTTAAAAGGAAGACCTTTTCCCCAAATTAGGTTTTTGAGATGTATTTATGCATGGTAAAAACTCACTATTTTTATCATAAATATGCAATCAGGTTTTAGGAATTTGATTACACATTTGGAAAATGTGGAGTTACCAAAATTTGGAAATGGATTGGATATGTAAGACATGAATATGAAAGATACTTGCATCCTTTGGGAGAAAATTCAAACTTTTCTTCACAAACAAACTAAAACAAGAAAATAATAAACACACAAAAGATATACAATAACAAGAAATGAAGATGAAGAACATATCTCTTACTTTTACTTAACTTGATTAGTTTCAACACTTCACTCTTGTATGCAAATTCATTTTTTGGATGTAGGATCTTTGCATTTACAAAGAATGTGAGTTTTTTTTTTATAGGTAACATGTTTTTTGTATTAATTATAAAAAGATAATGCTTACACAAATATGCCATAGTATTAAGTGACCAAATTCTCATAAGTCCTCATAAATACCCTCCCCCATTTACATTGAAGTAAATACATACTATCTAAGGGTATTAAAACCCACAAACATATCCCATTCTAGTGAACAATGGTATTCACATGTCATGGAGAAGCTACCAGTCATCCAAAAAAGGGCCCAGCACACTCAGTTCTTGAACCAATTTGAAGCATCCTCCTTTGTAAAATTTGGGATGGAACATTCATCCTCCACTGATCACCTCTTCCTACTAGTTTTGATCATGATTTTCTCTCTTGTCAAAGACACATCAATCCATATTCTTTTCCTCATGGAATCCCTTGATGCACCACATCTTTCCCTTACTTGTTGGTATCTGAATAGTTTTCCAAGTGGTCACACACTTTTCCTTGGTGTCATCTTCATTAAACCTTCTTCACATCATCTATCACCCATATTTTCTTCAACAAAAAATTAACCACCTTCCTCCACCCTTCCACCACTTTTGGTAGGCGTACCTCTTGAGGAGCTGCTAATGACAAAATGACCAAAGGTTGTAGTGAGGAATTACCACCCCAATTAACCTCCATGGTTCCTACCCCATTCTGGTTCTACACCCAACTTGAATTTGTTGATAACCTTCTACTCCCATAAGCCATTACGGGTGTAGACACACATCAATTACCCTATGAACTTCCTCTTTTATCTCTCCAACTAATAGAGCTAGAGCTACAAAGAGGGACACTATATCTAGGTTGGACCTCTTCCTCCAGTAGGAGTCCAAGTATTCTAGGCTAAACATCTCCATGATACCACTCATAAATCCCTAGTCATCAAAAATAAATAATTTCTTTAGTTGCCTCACTATGATCTTTCCTTCATACACTCGAGTTTGATTGTCGAATTCCAAAGCAAAGTTGGCCTCCATCTGCAAATGCCCGTATTGTAAAAAAGACCCCACCCTTCTTAAAATCTCACCATCGAAAGATCCAAATGCCTACTTTTTGAGAGTTGTTGATTAGTGTGTATCCTTTGTCACATGTAGGGGATTACTTCCTCTTGAGTTTCCTTCATATCAAGAGTTAAAATAAATAATTGAGAGGCACTCCTTCAAAGGGAGGTAGGCAATCACACTTAAAAACACAACATCCTTAATCTAAATTGAGAAGCCTAATGTCTTCAAAGATTTTATTCTAGTTTCCAAAAGAGGCATTTTCTCCCAAGCTGGCCAACTTATCTGCCACCTTATTTGTCTCCCTATAAACATGAGATATCTTCAAGTCATTAAACTCTTATAGTAGGTACTTTATCTGGCTAATATGCTTGTCAAGATGCCAAGACTCCATCTTCCCTTTCTTGATCCCATTTATACAAAAAATGAGAGTTTTGAACTTATATTAACTTGAAATAAAAATCTAGGACTAGAACTAAATAAATGGAAAGAAAAGAATTAAAGAATGCACAAAATAAGAAAAAATGATCAAGAAATACAAACATAACCTAAATCTTACACTTACTTGAAGCAAAGAGAAAAACTTAGAGAAAGAATAAGTTGGAATGAAACTCTCTTCTCTCAAATCGAGTTTTAGAAATGTGTTTGCATATGTAGATCAAATGCCTTTGAAAAATTCGATCTCCAACCCTAAATCACACTTTTCACATGCAAAGGAATGTGAGAAATGATGCAAATATGTTTCCAATATGCTAATCACACTTTTCCAATTTGTTTACATGATGGAATTGGAGTCCCAAATACAAATCATAATTTTAGGGGGCATTTGCATATGTTGAAAATGATGTATTTGCACATACCAAAAGCTCCTTCCTTCAAATGCCTAAGAAAATCATACTTTTCCAAGTGCTTTGCATTTACAAGATGTAATTCTTAACTCAAACCATGCTTTTCCATCCTCTTAACATGTCACATTTTCTTATAAATGCCCAAAAGCAGAGTTTCCTTGAGAAAATGCATATTGAAAATATGCAAAGGCAAAGATGAAAACTCAAACTTCCAAGCACATTGGGGTTTTCATGGCCAAATGCATATTCAAAATAGGTTTGATATGTAATGACTAAGCTCATATAAACTTAAACACTAAAAAAGAAGGGAGAAATCATGTTTAAATATAATCATTTGGTGAAAATAAGGCTTTTCTAGTCGATTTACATATTTAAAATAATTCCATGGATGCAAATGGGGCTTTCCAAAACACATTGCACATTACACATTTGCATATTCTTGTAAATCACACCATTTGGACTCATCTACATGTTTTAACAAAATATGCAAAGTGTATATTGTAGTTTGCAAGTTGGAATGCATATTTAAAATGCATGTAAAGTGCATATCGCACTTTTCAAACCCATTCTCATGTTCCATTTTGCATAAAAGCCCAAGCTTAGAGTTGGTACCATTGTTCTGGGTGGATTATATATTTCATGTCTTCTCTTTTAGCTATTGGTTCAACTCTGACATTTCACATGTAAATGAGTGAATTAGAGTTTTCATGGTCATTTACATATTTAAAATACATGCAATACCACCCACCCAAGTTGTTTTGCAAGCCAAATTATGGTTTCTAGGAGAAAATAAAAATTGTATATTAAAAAATATGTTATATGCAATTGACTCAAAAGGTGCAATTTGCCACTTGGAGTAAGGAAATACAAGTAAAATTGCACTTTTGAGGTGCAATTACATGTATAAATGATTTTTATAACTTATTGTTTCTATTTAGCACATGTTTAATTGATCCACTTAAGTGAATCTCATTTTTTGGGGTCCATTACATATTTACAAATAATATTTTATGTGTCATGTGTAAATGCATTGAAAAAATGAGATTTTCACTTAAGTGTTTTTAAGTTAAAACAATAAAGTGCAACATAACATCAAATTAGATTAAAAATGTAGTTTATAACTTTAAGTTATAACCTAAAAGATAAAAAATGTAAGTATATAACTTAAAAACATATTATAAAGTGATTTTAAGTCATATTTTAAAAAAGTGCAACATAGCATTAAAATATAAGGTCTAATATTTAAAATGTGCAATGGGGGATCTAAAACCTAATTACACATGCACTTAAGCCTTAATAACTTTTAAATAACAACTTCAATTAAGTCCCAAGATAGCTTCAAATGAGAACATGATCAAAAACATGATATTGAAGGAAATAAAATGACAAAAGAAATTGAAACAAAGATGAAAAAATACAAAAAATACTTTGGACACCTCAAAAATCAAGTATAGGATATTAAATTGAAGAAAAAAAATGACTTGACAAGAACCTTTAGTAAAAAGTGTTAGAGTAATTAGATATTTTCTAATTAACTCTAGTTTTCTTAAGCTAAACTTTAGGCATCTAATAATTAATTCTTTTATTAAATATTATGATGCATTCTAAGTTAGATATTTTTAGGGTTTTGATCTCCTGTATAAGGACAATCTCTCTTTTTAATTATTAACCAATTCATTCATTGTTGATAATAGCAATTTATCTTTTTGATCATCAAGAATGTCTTATCTATGGATCTGACAATTCCAGCCTTCATAGCTTTTTGCTTCTCTCTTTTGTGATAGGTGTTTGCATGTAGGTGATTCTTTGGAGTTGTAGGGTTCATATTGCATCAACTTCAACATGGTATTAGAGCTCTAGATCTTCATGCACTTATTTTGTTCTTGAGAGATTTGACATTGGTTTGGCATCAGTTTTCAAATCTGTGGCTTTCAGAGGATATTGTATTGGATTTGGTGGGGGGGGGGGGGGGGGGGGGGGGGGGGGGGGACCTATTTTTTAGAGCACTTTGAGCCCAAACAAACATCACTGTTGAGCTCAGAGCACTCAAAAATCCCCATTTCCATATAAAATACGTCCAGTTTAGATGCTATTAAAATTTGAGGCAATTATTTTTGCATCCAAGTCATTTTGACCTAGGCACACATATCAAGGCACTTTATTATCTTTGGGGACATCGTATGGTAGTTTTATCGATGGATTACTTAGGTGTTTCCTCAGCCAGGGTGAATTAAAGAAAGTTATCATATTTTTGGATTGATGGGATTAGTTTTGATTGAGAGCCGGTGAATCTTTTCTCTTTGAAACAAATTGCATTCTAAGGGAAAAAGCCCCATGCACAAGTCTTTTCACCTGTAGGCTCTATACACTCACACAAACCAAGTTGGTCCCTGTGCATATCCCTCAACTAACACTCTCCTCTCTTAGCTCGCATGCCTTCATGTCTGCTCGATATCTCCGTGCCACCTCAGCGTAAATTTTGTGAATCTCACTCTTTGTTTGGGGGAAGAGCATCCTATTTTGGGTGTCATTCATTTTTGGGATGCAATTTACAAGTACTTAACTATTGTGACAATAACATATTTTTTGGAGTGCTTGCCTATTTTGGAGATTGAACTGGAGCTAGTTGTTGAGCATGATTTTTATTTTACCTATCATTAAAGATAGTGAATCTTGGGGACCCACATATCTCTCTTAGAGCTGTACTTGCAAACACTCATTGTGGTTTGGGAAGATGGAATGGAATTTTTTTCCATTATCTTAAAATGGCAGTTTATGGTTTGCAACTACTCCTCATTCCCCTATTGTGAGATTTTAGTATTTGGTATGAGATTTTATATTAGTGCACCTCATGGAGACTAGGCTCCATATCATCTGTGCTCTTTGATTGTGACCTTTGCCTCATAGAGTGCTTTGACTTAGTGCTATCCATGACTTGGAGCCTATGGAGCATTCTATTTCCTTGAATATCACCCCATCTAAGCACTTGGAAAAGCACTTCATGGAAATTTCTTCTCCTTTACAGCGGCAATTTGAAATCCCACTTCGCATTAACTGCACAATCACCATTACCAATTGGGGGTGGAAGAGGCATGCATAGTCACCCAATTGCTATGTTATTTTTGGAGTCTACATAGGGAAATTTGCACTCAATTTATTGTATTATTTGAGTCTACAACATAGCATGACTTTTTTTGAGAGGGGCCATCTCTTGGCCTTTATGACTTTATCTACAATGCGATTTCCAAGATTTTCTTTGGTGAATTAGCTGTTCAAGTTCAAATCAATGAGTTCTAGAGGAGAATACAACAATTTGGACATAGTTTTTTTCTTAAGCCTTAGAAGCTCTCTTTATTAGTCATTGAATGAAGATTATCGGGCTCGACCCTTGCCTTGAGCATCATTCAAGATATGTATTAGAAATCAATGCCATTGGCCTCTCATCACACATGTGAGATTGAATTTAGTGCCTTTTTGTTATTTCTTGGTGGTTTGTGGGAGTTTGGAGTTGTGTTCTTTAGTGTGATTAAAGGTAGGTTTCATGCCTTTGTTTGTAAGTTTTTCCTTCTTTTATGGGTGGCTTATTTTGCATAACTTAGTGGTTTTTTTGCTATGTTAATGTGGTTTTTGGAGTCTCATCCACAATTGGTGCTCTCTCCATTCTCATCACTACTTTGCATGTGATATGGCCTTATAGATGCCATGTGGCCTTTTATCCATACATACTCTAAGCTTTGTACTTGCAATTTTTTGGACCCAGGTCCTCTTGTTTTATCACTCAGCTATTGGTTGAATGACTCTAGCCTGCTTGAGTTTTTTAGAAGGGCAAAAATCATGGGTTGCACTGTTATTGGACCACCCATGTTTTTTATTTCAAACATTCAATTTTATGCCCATCAGATTTCTTTTTCTAGCTCAGGCTCAAAGTCAAGAGACAACTATTTTCCAGGCTCTTGGTCTTTTACTAACGGATTATTTTTTCAGCAAAGAGGACTTTTTTTAGGCATTTTTTTGCCTCAATGTCTATTTGACTATCAAATTTATGCTCATCACTTGCTTATGTCAACATTGCATCACCAGTTCTTGTCACTCCTTTAGCCTTTGTTTGGACCTACCTTCATATTTTTGCTCATATCTCATGCATACAGACTCCATTTTATGAAAACAAGATATTATCGGAAAGATGATTTTGAGCCCATTACAGTGGTACAATTAGTTTTTTGTTTTGATTCTTTTTTGATGGATTTTCCTACTATCAAAGTCAAGGATTCAATTTTGCAGTCCAGGAGACTTATCTTGAGCATCCGATCTCCAATTTGGGAATTATTTATATTGTTGGAAAGGTCTTTCCAAGATCTTTCTAGTGATGCTAGTTTTTGTTTTTAATTATGCTCCAAACACATTTTATTTAGTCTTTTTCATTTTTGCATTCTGGTAGATATCTTGGTTGTTTTAGGTCTAAGGATCAATTTCATTGCTTCAGATGATTTGTCATGACTCATACTATCTATTTTATTAGTCTTATGTCTCTTCTAGTCTATTTAGGCTTCATTTGTATGCATTCTTGCAAACACACTAAGATAAAGTACCGTACTACATCTGTATCTTTGTTTTAGTTATTTTTGCCTTGTTTTTCCTTATGATTCGAGCAGTGTTATTTAAGGACACTCATGTAGATTATTGTATTATTAGGACGCATCATATCTTGTGCCTTGTTGTACATGCACTACTCTAATTAAAGTGCCATAGGGGTTGATGTTTTGCCTTTTTTTTTTCCAATCTTCCTTTATCTAGTGAGCTTACTTTCTATGACATTAGTCTCATGAAGTGTCTGAGATTAATTACCTCAGCACACACATATATACTCTTTTGTGCATATTGATCATGGTTCCTTGACATGTAGCTCTTTTGGCCCACTTTTCTAGTTCCTTTTCACCTCACCCTTATCTGCATTAGGTGGGGTTCTTCTATTGTTTCTCATGCTTCCTTGGTTCGATGGAGTGAGCTATGTATTCAACATTTGTTCCTATGTACTAGGCGGATGAAGTGGTTGAGTACCTATGCATTTTAGTGAGATGGATCATTTACCATAAAGATACTCTTCTTTTCATTCCCACTTTAGTTGTGACCTTCCATGTTCGATTGATCAACTATTTAGGCTTTGGTGTTTCATGCCATCTATATCTTTGAGTTCAGTTATTTGCCTTTGTGTGCCTCCTAATTTGATGCAAATTATAGTCTTCTCTACTTGGTCAAGTTCTATTTTAGTGGAGGTTCTTCAGATTAGCAGTTACTTTTGATAGATTTTTGTAGCTTCTACATGCTTCAATGGTGTTCTTCATGATCATCTTTTGTTCCTATCTTTTGGGACATTCCTTAGTCATTCACTAGTTTCTTTCAATATTTTTTCCATCTCTTTTTGGAGTAGGGTTTTTTCCATGTGGTTTTCTCTATTTCTCCTCCTTTTAGAGATTTGGTTGTGCTTGGGTACCTCATTAGGCTTTGTTTTCATGACCCAATTCTACTTTCAGTAGTACTTTCTAGGTTTTTAGCTACTCCTTAAAGTTTATCTTAAGGGGGGTGTTAGAGTAATTAGATATTTTCTAATTAACTCTATTTTGCTTAAACTAAACTGTAGACATTTAATAATTAATTCTTTTATTAATTATTATGATGCAACCTATGTTAGACCTTTTTAGGGTTTCAATCTCCTTTATAAGGATGATCTCTCTTTGTAATTATTAACCAATTCATTTATTGTTGATAATAGAAATATATCTTTTTGCTCATCAAGAATGTCACATCTATGGATTTGGCAATTCCAACCTCCATGGATTTTTTACTTCTCTCTTCTATAACAGTTGTTTGCATGCAGGTGATTCTTAGGAGTTGTGGGGTTGATATTTCATCAATTTCAACAAAAATACTCACTCTATGAATTGGGAAAGAGTGATTGATCAATTCTTTCCAATCTATAGTGAGTTATATTAGAGAAATATAAAACTTAATTAGAATCTTTTATTAGTGTTACCTCCATTTTTTGATGACAAAATGAAGGTTACCACACACATACACACATTAGAAATATATTTTATTCATTTTAACTTAATGTGTAGGCTTTTTAGTGTTAATTATATTATTGGTTACATCTTAAACTTGTGAAGGAAATTAAAATGCTCTCTTTTAAAGGATCTAATTAAAATTTAACTATACTCTTTTGGAATAAAATTATAACCCATAAGTGGGTAGCTAATCAATTAATGAGTGTTCTTGGTATTCATGGGTATGATTGGTTTTCTTTGTCTTGAATATGGATGCAGGTTAGTCAGTAAGCCAAATTTTCAGTTTGAAGACTATTCCAAAAGACCATGTTCTCTTATTTTTAAAGAATATATGTAATCTTATTATATTCAAAATTGTATTGACATGTAAATAAATCAACATTCACGACAATGAAGGGTAATTGTAAATTATGCATATCTCTTAATGTAATGTGTAAAAGAGTATGGACCTATACTATCTTTGTAAGGGAATACATTGAACCTATTACTAAATCTAGTGTAATAAGAAGGAACACCTTCTTCAAAGTCCCTAACTAAGGTTGGAGAACATGTATTTTAGAATTGATACTTAGGATGTAATGTCCTAGGCTATACTAGCTAGCGGCTTTCTTCCCTTTTCTTTTTCTCCTGGTGCCTACAGTTTGAACATGGATAATATTAAACATAATTTTAATAATAACTAAATATAAGTCAAAAACCTATTACCAAGCCAAAAAAATTGTTTTCATATATAAAAATTAATTTTACATATGAACATATAAAACTACAATGGTTTTTAGATCTATATGGAGGGCAATGATGCCATATGGTTGTAAAGACAATTTCATAAATAAATATATATTACTATAATGTTTATTACTTTTTGTGAGTAAGGCAGTGCCATTAGATGAACAGTATTGAATTTATTTAAAGAAATTTATGAAGATGAAAATAATAAATGAGTTTCTTAGTTGGGTGGCTTCTCATTGCCAAATTTTCCAATATATTTGTCATTCATGGTAAAATTTTATGTTAATGATGTAAATTCAATTTTATGTTAAGGATGTAAATTCAATTTTGTAAAAGAATATATAAAATTAGAAAGTTATTTTCTTATTAGTTGTGTGAAAATGCTACTACAATTGACTATTATTAGTTCCTGCTGACACACATGATACTATTGCAATTGTTGAGTGCTACAAAAACCAAGTCAATTCTTTCAATTAGCCAATAGAAATAAAGATTTTTTGTATGTCTCAACTTTTTTACAAAGTTTAATTTATTTATATATTTATTAAAATATATAAATACTATTTATTTATAAGTTGATTGGTTATTGCAAAAAATAGTAGGGAGAAAAATAACTATTCTTAGTCAAAAATTAGGAAAAAATTGAATCAAGACCATTACTAATACAAATATCATAATATTATTAAAGTTGCAAAGAGGCATCTAGAACTTTCAAAGCATCTACAAGCTTTCATAGAAAGAG
This sequence comes from Cupressus sempervirens, assembly GCA_028749045.1. Lineage (NCBI taxonomy): Eukaryota > Viridiplantae > Streptophyta > Pinopsida > Cupressales > Cupressaceae > Cupressus > Cupressus sempervirens. The sequence goes on along the minus strand of CM053785.1, from coordinate 618,640,930 downwards.
GCAACACAACAGTATATATTACAGAGGCAACATTATATACATAATATATGCATCATGGAAATAGTATATACACAGTGTATAAAACATGGGAGTACAAAGGAAACAATATTTGAGATCAATATCCCTTCCCGCCTCCCTTGCCAATCTCTAGCAATACTACTTACAAACCCCAGAAGCAATCAACAATGAGCAATCAATGTAGAATTGAAAGAAACTTTGGGTAGAAATAGTATGCATACCCCTTGAAACCACAAAAAATCTATGAAAAACACCAACAGTTATGCCCTAATAAAACCGTAACACAATCCCTTGGCCCTTATGTACAACACACCAATTCCATGACATTCATATATGCATATAGTATATCCCCTTACCCCGAGTCACACGTCATATAAGAATATACTTTAGAAATATCTATATACCAAAATGATATATATGTATGCCCTACCTTATATCTCTCTTCCTATTCTCTTCACTCCCTTAAATTCCATTTTTTCTTTACTATCCATCTCGCATCTTGTACAATAGTTTTCCAAACAAGTGGAATTAAATCAATTTGGAAAAAAGTAGTGGTTCAACTCTGATTTAGCTTGGTGCACCTACTTCTTATGCAAGAATCATATAAGTACACGGTTCCAATACCTCCAATCCCTTGCTCCTTCCCAAGTTTCTAAAACTGTGGTGGATCGATCAGTCATGACTTTTTTTTCGTTCAAAATCGGTTCAGATTCAACGATGCCCTTCCCGAACACCTCATTGATTCCAAACTTCTTTCATCTACTGCTTCTCTCCTTTATGTCCTCCTTAGGGCTGCAATGTGGCCCCCTTTGTAAACAAGAGACCAAATTTTAACTGAGGATTCAAACTGTAAATAGCTCATGTAACGCCTCTACTTCTTTAACTAGACAGGTTTCTGAGGAAGTTGTTTTTGAACCAGATAAAGTTGACGACAATTTTATCTCCTCTAATTGGATTTTCAAAGAACATTGATTTTATTCACTCATCTAGGCCTAGGAGGATTTTCAGATTGAACTATCACATGATTCATTTCAGAGGACTGACATGTGATTTCAAATTTTTTATTTGCCTCACTGCAGAAACAAGCTATATTTTGGTTAAAGACCTCAAACAAGATTAAAAAATCAATGTTGTGGACAAGAATTATTATAGGATGTGTGCACCTGGCATCCATGCAAAGTTTGCCAACATCAGAATTGCTATTTGTTAATTCTGTTCCTGCAACATACACGTGTCTATGCATTTTCGTCAAACATTTTTATTACCCTTTACAAAGCTTTTTATGTCATACTTGCTTGGATAGAGTTTGATTGATGGTTTAAAATATATTTATACTTATTGAATGTAGAATTATTTAGTAATTTCATCTAAATATTATTTTATCATTTTTAAACTTTGAATTAATTTAATTAAGAAAAAATTAACTTTAGTATATTTATGTTAACATTGTTGTTGATAGATAATATTTCAATAGAATATAAATCTTTTAACATTACGGTGAAAAATTTCCTAATAGAATTGTCTAAACAAAATACAACTATGAAAAGGACAAGTTTATTTAATTTCAAACAAATATGAATAGTGATTAATTTTTATAAATTTATTATTTATATTTATCTTGAAAAGTAAAATATAATATTTTCTAAATAGAAAATATAGATATGAAAGTTGAAATAAAAATTAATAGATGCTAATTCTTGTGAAATAGAGGCATTAGATTGTACTCATAATGTATATCAGACACTATTGCCATTATTGGCCTCGCGTATATGATGCTATAGCCCTCTCTATATTTTTTAACAACGTCTTCATATTAATAGAATGTTATGTCTCTTAGAATAGATTCTGACACCCATTTCGACGAACAAAATAATGTGTCTAATATGTCATTTGCAATATTGTCCAAAGTTGAATCATATTTTATAATAATTATTAAAATAAGGTATTATTATATAACAAATACATTTTATTTCACTTTTTCTTGCTTAATTTTATATGCATCTACTTGACACATACAAACACATTTGAGCTAACAATAATTTCAAATACAAATGAACTCTGCTATAAATAATGGTAACATACAAACATGTGCACACACATCATCACATTACTACCTCTTCTTATTCTATTTTTCTCCTTTCCTCCCAATACTACCTTCATCTCTATTTTTACTTACTCTTAACTATACACATGAGGTAGGACTATGACACTTTGCATCTCTTGTTTTATTTATGTTATGATAAAACAAGCATGAATACTACAACTAATTAATTTCCTCATCTAATTGTTGCAAGAAATAAAGTTGCAAAAATTATTCATATTGTAAACTACATCCATATAGGAGCATATGGACAAAAAAGGCTAAAGTTACTACAAAGAGTCAACTTCATTAGTTCAACAATGCAAGAAGTGATGGAATTTTTTTTTTTGAACTTTCAACCTTATTGATTTTTACAATGGTGAAATAAGAGTAACATGCTTTAATGTTATTGAAAATAAATGTTATGTCCTCATGGAGATTAGGAGAGTGTTTGCAATCTCAAATGGGAGCCTCAAACCTACACACAAAAATGTCAACTAGTTAAAGAATGATTGATTCAAATTCTATTACAAAGTAATTCCATAGTTAAGTTGAATTTGGAGGAAGAGAGATTTATGTACAAAAATGACATTTTAATTTTATATCAATAAGTGAATTTAATGGCATGGAAAACAATTATATAGTTGATATCATAGGTGTTGTTTTTCTAGCTGATCCATCAAATTTTATATTCAAAAATAAATGTTGCACAAACTAAACAAAGAACTCTTCAATTGAAAAACAAGGCAAGGTTTATAGTGGAGCTCAACAGTGTAGGGTGGTTTTTGCACTAAGGAAGGCCAATGAATCCAAAACCTATATGAATCAGGCACTTTTCTCATTCTTATTGTAAAGGTTGGACATATCGATGATTTTGGAAGAAAATTTATAAGGACAATCAATGCAACCCAAATTCTTATAGATCCAAATCTTCTAGTGGCTTATCAATTGAGATATTTCTTTCCAATCTATTACAGGTAAATATAATCTTTTAGACAAGATGAAATATTAAGAAATTGTGGCGCAAATTAAGGATGGGTGACTTGGTTGAAGTAATGCACTATGCTAGATTGTGATAAAACTATCGTCTTTTATAAAGATGGAAAATATTTTTATATTAGTTTGACTCTTAAAATTTGAAGATAGGAAATGCAAAAAGAAGGTGAATAGTAATGGATATGGTAGTTGGAATTGTCAAAGATGTGATAATATTTTTCTTTAATGTGATTACATATGTATACTTCAATTTAAAGTGCAAAATGATACAACTTTCACTTGGATTAATATTTTTTGAAAAGCAGGAGAAGAGATTACATATGTTATATAAAAGAAATTAGACATATTGAAGCATAAAGATCAAAATGATGTCAAACTTGGGGAAATTATATAGAAATTTATTTTTAATAAATAAATATTTAAATTTAATGTAAAAGAAGAGACTTATAATGATGGAAAAAGGGTTAAGTGTACAATTGTCATAAAATTAGAAAAGTTTGACTATGCACCTGAAAGAAAAGTTTTATTAGATTCAATTGTGGAATTCTATGTTTTATTTAATTCATTTAATTCTACATGTATTTATTTTTGAATGAAAAGGACTTCAAACATTTCAAATAATTCTTTTGGATATGTGCAAGCTAGTTGATGAAGGATACTCCCCTTACACACTCAACACATGCTACAATACCCCTTAAGGAAGGGCCACATTGCCCTTACAAAATTATATCCAAATACAAAACAACATAGAGAAAAATAGAGAATAAAATGCTTCATGAAGAATAGATTGATAAGACTTGAAGATTCTTACAATTCTCCCAATTGAATAAAGATGAGATCCTTACAACTTCTTAAAAACCAAGACCATGAATATCCACAATCCACAAAATACAACACTAAGTGTATATGTATTTCCCTTGTCATTTTATAAGATGCACTTATTTGATAAATTCTCCTTTTCTCTTAACAATCCATAGTCACTTACCCTCGAATACCATCTTTTTCATTTTTATCCTTAATGCATTGTGCTATAAAAGATCAAATGCAAAAATTATAATTATCACGGGTGAATATTAAATATTCACATTATTATACCTAACTATATATTAATTGTTGTATTGAATTTATTACTTTCCTTTGTCTCTTGAATCTTTGTATATTTTCCATGTATGTGGATTAGGACTATATGAATGTATAATGTTACTTTTAGTTGATTTATACCACTCTAAAATTGCTCATTGTTTCTAGGAAATTGCTTATCTACCACTATCCATTTTTCGACTATACGAGCTCACAATTTGTTAATATATTATTGCATTGAGTTGATTTAGACACGTCCTTAAAAAATATCACTCTATACCATTTCCCCCTCTTCATGAAAAAACCAAAGCATCACTTGTACTATGTGTGATGTCTATTTCATTCTTACATGTGCTATGAGATTCTTGTTTCTCTTCTTGGTTGTTCTTGACATTAGTGTCAAAAGTAAATAATTTTTTTTGTAAGACAATAGTTATATAAAAGCACATGCGATGACCTTGAAAATGTTCTTGTGAAATACCTCATTTACATGTTGATAATGTTGTAAGATTCCAATTATGATTTATTTTATCAAGTGATAGTTATCCATATACTTTGGCAATCAATTATTAAGTTGTCATATTTCAAAAGATTGTGATAATGTTATGGTCAATATATCCTAATGTATATTTTCAAAGGATGAGTGAGAATACTTAAGTGCATAATGTATAAGACCTTGGATATACACATTCTAAGACATTAATAACATAAGGTTTCTAAGCCATATCATGTGCACTTAAAATAATAAGTGAAAAACAAGTATTTACATACGGCAAAGCTTAATGTATATGAGCTTTGTCGAATATTATGAAAAAAGTAATTTTACTTTTATCTTATTTAAAATCAGTTTAAATGCTTAGGGGAAAATAGAGAGAATTACAATTGATAGAATGTGGTTGAATCTTGGAGTTTCTCTAGTGTTTGGTATTTGTGTGGTTTGAGAGTGCGTAGAGAGTAATGTGGAAGTAACTAAAAGTTTGTCCTATTGTAGAATAATATGCATTAACAATTCATTCTTAAGTATATCGAATATTTGATCCTTACTTAGTGTTTCAAAAATAAAAAATGGGAAATTTTGTTTTCAAGTGTTTAGTTATCTAGTCAATTTTTGTTTATTAAGCATTTTTTCAATTTCAAGGGTTTTATGTGTTACCTTAGTATAAGGTTCTTATATCTATGCTAACACAATTTTTCTCCAAGACCTTGTTAAGTTTTTTAGTTGTAACAAACCTCATTAATCCCATGCTTTATTATGTTTAACGTTGGTTTTGGGTTTGTGATATGTATTTTGAAAACCCTAGTTTAGTTTGTGATAAAATATTCTATTTTGGGTTTAATAGTGATACATATTTTATGTTCTCACAACCCTAATTTGGGCATGTTGAATGGATGGTGTATCTTCTAAACCCTTCAAAATAATTTTATATTTTGTATTATATGTTTTATGTTAATGAGAAAATTGTGATAATTGTGTAACTTGGTTGCGATGTGTTGTTGGTTTAAGATGTTTATTTTGCTTTATCAAAAAGTTTCAATTCGTCATTTACTATTGAACTTTTAGAAGTAGTAATTTTATTATGGATAGTTTGAATTCATATTGAAAGAGGCTTATTTGATGATCTTATATGATAACAAATGGAAAATTATCTTGATACGTAGATTATTTATTAAAATAATAGTATTATACTATTTTTGTGCAGGTGTGTTTTAAAAAAGGTATATCATATTTAAAGTTAAATATGATTTTTGTATTTTGAGTTTTGCAAGTAATAATGCAAAATAAACTATATAACTAAAATATATGATATTTTAAGGATTATAGTGAATGATTCTTTAAGATATTAAATGTATTATATTGAAAGTGAAATATAATATGTAGAGAAATAGAGTGATCATTTTTAGTGAATGATAAAATTTAGAAATGTATATTGAAGTTGAAAATGATCAAGTTAGTTAGAGAGATTGATCATTGTCAATGAGACACATTGTAAAAAATGAGTCATATTTAAATGTCAATGAGACACATCATATATAGTGGGGTTATACTAGTGAGACATTTTCTAAATAAGTCAGAGAGACATTTCACAAGTATTTTTCCTTCTCTTTAAGGGTTTTCCACTCATTAGAACAATGAGTTATGATTCTTTTACAAGCTTGTCATTTCTCATGTTATCATTGATATTGCATGTATATGTTACATAATATTTATGGGTAGTCACATCCAAAGTAAAAATGACACTTATTTAGTATAAATTGTTGCCTTTGAATTAAATAAAAAAATTCCTTAAGGAATTGATTCATCCCCCCACTCTTAGTGTCTTTCTCACTCTAACAAGTGGTATTAGAGCCAAATCCTTGAACGAGAGTTTAGGGCTTCCTAGAGGCTAGCATTGGAGTGTTAGTGATGGAAAATAGAAAAATAAATAGAGAAATGAGAGATGTCAAGAAAAAGAATGTAAAAAAAATTTCAGTCAAGTCTAGTAATGAGGTGTTACATGATTCACCCCTAAGAACTGACACAAAGAGTAATAAAGATGGTTTATTAATGAGATTGACGATGAAGAATAATATTTTATCATAGATGAAGATGACTATGAATAGGAGTGTAAGGATGATATAGAAGGTAAACTCTCATGAAATATAAATATATTTAAGCAATTGAAAAAAGAGAACTAGACACTATATGATCAACTCCAACCAGAAAAATACTCCAAGGATGAGGTGATTTCAAATTTTGTAAAAAGATCTTTAGATTTTGAAGAAAAAACTTATAATTATTATAATGGAACAAATAGAAGAATCCAAAAGGGTAGTTGATTTTACATAATATAATCTTGAAGTCAAAACTAGTGAATTTCAAAAACTCAAAAGAGCAATTGCCTCTCTAGTGAAAGATATTGGGAATGTTAGGAAGTAACTAGAGAACAATTAGAATTTTGATGAGACCACATATAAGTTAAAAGACATGCCAAGAAATAAAAGAACATAAATATCATATTGTCTAACCATATTAGATAGGGACAATCTCTACTACTAAAGAAGGGTCAAAATGTAAGTCAAAATTTCTAGCTATAAAGGCAAATGGAATAGAATAGAGTTTTAAGGTCAGAAATAAGTCAAGAAAGAAGATAGATTTAAGTCACTCTATTTCTACCCCTAAGACTAAAGATAAAATATGCTAAAAAGTAAGATCATTGTTAGAAGACAAACAAAAAGACATCAAAATAAGTGGAAGAAGAAATAACCAGTTCATATTATAGGTTTCTATTGGGAAATGTCATTCATTGAGGTACAACTATTCCAAATTTCTTGTTGATTGATAGCTGTTGTATTGTATGGCTTCACTGGTTTTGATCACACTAGATGAACCCATGTATCACACCATGTGGTGCAGGTTATCACACAAATATCTTGTATTGCACCACATATAAAGTTTCATCATATGATACATGTTGAATAGTTCTTGTATCGCTCAACTATTTTGGTAAGTTTGATGTCTCTTTTTGTAGTCAGTGTATTTTTGATTTATGCTTCTTCTTTATAGATATGTAATGATGATATATAGTACCTTTTTGATGGGTTTCTGATGTACTTTATGCTTATTTGATACAAGAAAGCTTCACAAACTTATATATTCATTGAGCCTATCCATAAGGTCTTATATTAGTTAGACACCTTAGTGATGTTGATTAGGTATTATTCATGCACTTGGCCTCAGGAAGATATTGTAACTCTCAAACATCCATGTTAGTCATGGATTTCTAACAACTTTAATAGAGCATTTTTATTATGAGCATAATACATTTCATCTACCCATATAAGAGATCACTATTACATTGGAGGATGTGTGTCATGCATTAGAAATTAGTAAGAATTTGCTTTCAGGTTTAGTACTTGCATTATTTTAGCATATTGATATATTTATCTCACCCTTGTAGGTATTATTGACACAAAACTTTGCACCCATGCTTGAGGTATGACCCTAAAGAAACCTTGTGTGACATGGAAATAACCTTCAAGTGTGGGACTTGCACTTTGAGGCTGAATTTAGTATGTCTTCCTTAAAATCAAGATGCACTTGACTACAAATTTAAGTGAAAAGGGAGAAGGATTGCATGAAATTAAAATGTTGAAAGGGAAAGGTGATGCACAAGATTAAAATTTGGTTACTCTCTCTTCCTAGGACTGCACTACACATCAATAAAACCTTGAAAACATACACAACTCGCATTTCTATTATTAACTAAAAGATTCATATATAGACAAAAAATAATCTTCCACTTATATATAATTAATAAGAAAAATAGATACAACATACTAATTTCAAAAAATAGGAACCAAAACATTTGGCATAAGGCATAAAGGAATTACATAAATAGAGCATAACTGCTATTGCAAAGAACTAGAGAAAAACACTCTAGGAAGAACCCAAAAAATATATACAAGAGTAGCTTTTAAAAAGATCAAACATAACTCAATTACAACATGAAAGTTCAAACTCCAAGTACACTGGAGTTAAGTTGCAGATTTGCAATCAAGAAATATTAGATAAAATCTGATTTTGTGCGCACATTTGATCATGAAATGACATGAAATAGCTTAAAATTAAGGAATTCTATGCAAGGAATAAACAACCCAATTAACATAAATTAGACCAATCTGATTTCCATGTGTATTTGATCCATGAATTGATAGGATATGGACTAATAAATTCCATTGCAATCAAGAAAATCATGCCCATAGCCTCTACAAGTGGCAACATAGGAAGGAAAATAATTTGTGTTGTGTTTAAAAATCCAAAAATATAGCCTGACAATAAATATTTTGCTCTTGGGTCTTATCATAGTTGTTAGTAAACAAATTTGTCTTCTATGAAAATCCTTCACAAATAACTTTGAAATGTCCAAACTGAAAGACAAACTCTGAAACCAATAGTTGAGTCACTTGCAATTATTTTATCAAGTGCTCTCTAAATTTTTTTATGAAGGTACAATTCCCTCCTTTTGATTTATAATAAATAATTTTCAGAGTTCCTATAAATGTCAAAAATAACAAAATGAAAGATGTCTCTGATCAATTATCTGTGATGGGCTAAAGGGTAACAAACAATGTCACAATTTATGGCGACTCAAGGGGAATGCTTTCTTGCTAAGCATATGACAATCAACCTTTAATAAATCCAATGGGGACAATCAACCTTCAATAAAGCATATGAAAACAACATAAAAATCAACAACCCTGCAACCTGAAAAAACATCAAAAATTTCTATCTCCAAGAGGGAAATAGATATGCTTGTGCACTTCTTGGAAAGATGGAAACATCTAATCTACTATGTAAACAACTTTAGAATAAAAGAAATCAAACAAAGCCATTAATTGACTTGTTAAAATAGTTTCCCTTTCTAACAAGTTTCTTGTTCCTTTCATGCATGTGGGCAGTTGAAAATATCAACAAGCATGAAAAACACATTGTTGCATGAAATACCTTTCCAATGCTTAGAAAAAAAAAATCTCTTCCACATTAGGACAAGATAAGCTTTCTCCTCTTTGTGGTATTCATCCCCATTCTTCGAAATAAACATGACCAGGATCAATAAGATGATTTTTTGTAGAGCTTGATTCCTTACTGGGCATTCTCTTGTTGGTAATAGGTCTAGGCAATCATCCTTGACCAGACTGATATGCTCTACAATGATGGTATTCTACTGGTCTAAAATTAGCCTCTTTTCCTTGTGAAGAAATGATCTTCACTATTAGGATTAACCTCAGACAGAAATAACAATTACATGCAAATATAACCAAAAAAGAAAAGAAAAAGATCACACATAAGAGAACACAAGACACCAAGATTTAATGTGGTTCACCCAATTCCTAGGCTATGTCCACCAACAAGAAGTCCAATATTATTATGATATAGTGATTACAACTTGATTCAATCCATAATCCCTTACATCTCAATACCACCGCAAGAACCAATTTTTACATCACACCTTATGAAAAAAAATCTCTAACCCTAAGCCTTTTTATTCAAGTTTTTTTTCCACTTACAAAATTAGGGCTAGAATAATAGAAAAATAGTAGCCAACGCCTTTTACAATATAAGGTCATTTTTGGTTTTAGGGGCATTGCCCTTGAAAACCCTCATGGGGGCCCTCACCCTGTACTACCCAAGGACCCCACAAGGGCACTACCCCTTGACCCCATCTTGGGGGCACTGCACCCAAACCCCTATAAAAATAATCTAGAGGGAAACCACATTGAATAAACCTCCGAGTCTGATTAGGCTCCACATCACAACATTCACCTCTTCCTTGTGATGATTATGAACCACCTTATTTGGAGCTATTAGTATGGTGTGGATTTCCACATGTTTCTATCACAACTCATAATTTTTTGATGAAGGAGAAGATGGGTTCAAATCAATGGATAAGAAAAAAATTCTAGCTCATCCCAAAAGTTATCTTCTTCATTAGACTCTTCCAATTTTTTTGCAATAATATGCATAGGTTTAGGGGCCACCTTAGGCATATTAGCATGTTCTTCCTCAAGGAATAAACTATCCTTTGGGTCCTCTTCATCATCCTTTATATCATGGATGACTTCTTGATATAACAAATATATCCTTATTTTCTTGTAAAGGCTTGAAAGCCAATATTTGTTCCTCAAGGATAGCAACAACCTTGTTTTCATCTTTTTCTTCCATAAAAGAGGTATTATCTTCAAATAAGAGGATGCCCTCTTCCTTTTATTTAATCCCCACCTTTATATCCTCCTCAAGCCTAGGTGAAGGCCATAACTCCTCCCATGGTAGCCTTATTGGATTTGTTTCATTCTCCCAAAATGACATGTTTGGACCATTAGGAGTCCACATAACAAGTTCACACTTGAAGAGTGAAATATAAATAGGTATTGAAGGATGAGAGGGTAAAATTTGTTGCACAAGGAGTGGAGAAGGTACAATAGTAGACTCTTATAATGGAGGGGGCTTCCTAAAGCTTTGAATGGTTTTTTTTGGAGAAGTATCCACCTCTACCTCTTTGGTCTGAAAATGAGTTAGCGAGCCTCATTTTATATTCTTCTACTGCAACAACTTTCCTTGCAAATTTCTCCTCAATTTGTCTATATTATTTCCACATTTCTCCCCCCTCTTGGAAATAGCAGTCATCACCTCATGTTGTTGGTCTATCTCTTGTTGCCTCTCAATCTTATCAAGATGTATATCATAGGCCAACAATTTCTCACTTTGTTCCTAAAACATCATATCCATTTTCCTACTATTTTCATGAAACTTCAAGTCTATATTCTTTTGGAAGTCCAATATCATGTCTTTAAGATTTGTATATGGGGATGTTGGTACTGGAAGAGCAAGAGTGGGAAGGTAGTAAGGATTTTAAACAAACTAGCCATTTGGTGCAATAAAAGTATTTGGGCCATAACTAGGTTGTGGTTGAGATTGATAGTATGAGGGATGAGGAATATCATTTTCATGATATTGGGGAAGAGTAGTCATTTATTATGAAATGGATCTATGACTAGGTATTCAAACAAATAATCTCATACAAATATTGGAAATCACAAAAGATCATAAATTATCTTCATACATACCAACACTTTTTCTTCTTGAAACCAATAGATTTGCACTTAGAGTCATAATGAAATTTGATAAAATTCCTCCAACGGATGATAAAACTAAAAATAACACCCAAATCCTTAATTGATAGATCTCAATCCTGCTAACTAAAGGACTTATGTAGCTAAAATTGTGTCCCACTAGACTTTCCAAACAATATTAACACAAAATTTCCCCCCACGCTTGAGGCATGACCCCCAAGAAACCTTGTGTAATATGGAAATAAATCTCCAAGTATGGGACTTGCACTTTGAGGATGAATCTATAGAGAAGTTCAACTTTCTTACAATCAAGATGTACCTAACTATACCATTAAGGGAAAGGGGAGAAGGATTGCATGAAATTAAAATATTAAAAGAGAAAGGCGATGCACTAGATTGAAATTTGGTTACTCTCTCTTCCTAAGAATGCACTATTGAAGTTGATGAAAACTCAACCCCATAGCTCCCAAGAATCATCTACACACAAACACCTGTCACAAAAAGAGAAGAAAAATATATGGAGGCTGGAATTCCTAGATCCATAGATGAGACATTCTTAATGAGCAAAAAGAAAAATTGCTATTATCAAAAGTGAATTAATGTTATAATTACAAAGAGAGATTGCCCTTACAAAGGAGATTGAAATCCTAACAAGTAACTAACCTAAGTTGCATGATAATAATTAATAAAAGAATTAATTATTATATTCCCAAAGTTTAGCTTAAGTAAACTAGAGAAAATAAATGACTTAATAATTAAATCAATATGATTTAATTAACAAGAAAAAACTTTCTTACTCTAACACCCCCCCTTAAGATAAACTTAGGGAATAGCTAAAAACCTAGAAACTACTACTGAGAGTAAATTTGGGTCTTGACAATAAAGCTTGATGAGGTACCCAAACACAACCAAATTCCTAAAAAGAGAAGAAATAGAGAAAACCACATGAAAAAAACCCTACTATAATTAAATCAGTATGATTTAATTAATAAGATTGTTTTTATTACTCTAACACCCCCCCTTAAAATAAACCGAGGGAATAGCTAAAAACCTAGAAACTACTACTAAAAGTAAATTTGGGTCTTTAGAACAAAGCTTGATGATGTACCCAAACACAACCAAATCTCTGAAAAGAGAAGAAATAGAGAAAACCACATGAGAAAAACCCTACTCCAAAAAGAGATGGAAATAATGCTAAAAAAAACTAGTGAAGGTATGAAGAAGCCTCCAATCTAGGGAATGTCCCAAAAGATGATCACAAAGAACACCACTGGAGCATGTAGAGCTGCAAAGCTATGTCAAAAGTAACTATTGATTTGAAGAACCTCCACTAAAATAGAACCTAACCAGGTAGAGAAGACTATAATCTGCATTGGATCAAGAGGCACACAAAGGAAAACAATGAACTCAAAGATATAAATGACATGAAACATCAAAGCCTAAAGAGTTGATCAATTGAACATGGAAGGTTGTAACCAAAGTAGGAATGAAAAGAAAAGTGTCTATATGGTAAATGGTCCATCTCACCAAAATGCATAGGTACCCAACCACCGCATCTGCCTAGTACATAGGAACAAATACTAAATACATACCTCACTCCATTGAACCAAGGAAGCATGAGAAACAATAAAAGAACCTCCCCTAATTCAGACAAGGGTGAGCTGACATGAAACTAAGAAAGTGGGCCAAAAGAACTATATGTTAAGGAACTATGATCAAGATGTACAAAAGAGTACATATGTGTGTACTGAGGTGATCAATCTCATACACACCATGAGGCTAATGCCACAAAATGAAAACATAGTGGACAAAAGAAGATGACAAACAAAGGAAAAACATCAACACCCCATAGAACTTTAATCAAAGTAGTGCATTTATAATAAGGCGCAGGATATGGTGAATCCTAGGAATACAATAATTTGCATGAATGTCTTCAGATGAAACTACTCGAATTAGAAGGTAAAACAAGGTAAAAAAAATAAAAATAAAAATTTAGATAGAATATGGCACTTTATCTCTGTGTGTTTGCAATAATGCATACAAATGATGTATAAATAGACCATAAGAGACATACGACTAATACAATAGATAATACAACCCATGACGAATCATCTGAAGCAATGAATTCAATCCCCAGACCTGAAACAAGCAAGATATCCACTAGAATGTTAAAATGAAAAAGTCTAAATAGAATGTTCCTAGAGAAGAATCTAGAAAAATAACTAGCATCACTAGAAAGAACTCGGAAAGACTATATCCAGAGTGCAAAACTATACCCCTAACTTTGATAGTAGAAAAAGCCATAATAAAGCATCAAAACTGAAAATTACCTATACCACTGTGATAGGCTTAGAACTAGCTTTCCAGTGATATCTTGATTACGGAAAACAAACTTTGTATGCTCGAGATATGAGCAAACATGCGAAGGTAGGTCCAAACAGAACATGAAGGAGTGACAAGAGTGTTGATGTAGTGCTGACATCATTAGATGATGACATAAATTTAATGGTCAAACAAGCGACAAAGCAAAATATTCTGGTAAATTACCCTTGATGTCATAAAAAGAACTTCCAGTATGTCAGGAAAAGATAGTCTTCTCAGAAAATGAAGGGTTCAGGCTAGAAGAAAAATCTAGTGGCCAATAAATGCGCATGTGTTTAAAATCTAACACCCAATTTTCATGTAAAAGATGCAATACCACATATCAACCAAAAGGAATGCAAATTTATAATGGGCCCCATGTAAGAAAATTCCAAGAAAGAAGTCTCTATGAAGCACCATATGTGTGACAAATATCACTCAACAAAGTGAAACCACTAAATAAAAAAACTCCAAACCTCCAATTAACATGGAAAAACTATTGGAGTTTGACCCACGGACCCATAAAAGAGTTGGCAAAAGTTGTGTTATGAGCAGACCTTTTTGTGCGAATAGAGACAAGGCTAGAAAAGGGCGGTGCAAAGACCAATGTTGCCCTCTCTAGGCATCTAACCCACCAAAAAAAAAGGTCAAAAAACAATCCATTACATGGAGAGTGCTCAACTCTTGTCCACATGGAGCACACATGGAGGTATTGAATATAGAGGTTGGACGTCAATCACATGGTGCCCACAGACCAAGGCTCTCAAAATAGGGTGCCAAGGTGACATTACATATTGGGTACGGTGGACAAGCTTCTGCAAAAACAATGCATCTGCTCCAAAGGGGACCCAAAGCATAGGCACAAAGTTGTGCAGAGCCTAAAGTCATCTCAACCGGTGCACATAGGACTAAAAAGGTAGATCCCCCAAGAAATGTGAATCAAAACCAATTGTCGATGGCAATAAATCAGTCCAATATTCTTCTCCAACCATGTGAATGCATCCAAGCAACCGAAAAAGCCAAGAGCCGATGATGCTCTTGAGATTTTGAAAAATCTCGTGTTGCAATCCAAAAAAGGAGTAGAGAATGCCAAAGATTGGGCTAGAAAAGATGGTGATGGGACTCCAAGTTCATCAAACAAGTCACCATGCTCTGTTGCGGGTCAAGCTGACACCCCATGTAACTGTCTGTGCACTTTGAGTTTTAGTCACCACTCCTTCAATCATTACATGCTTTTTGGCACAACTCCCCACTAACATCTGCACCTTTTGGAGGTGGTATTTGGTTTTTAAAAAAAACCACACTTGACATGCACAGTGGAAGAGAAAGGCCACTGTGGATCAAGGAGGGTAAGCCCAAAATTCACAAACTGTCCATAAAGAGTGTCAAAATGCCAAAAAAGGGCTCCAAAAAATTGTAGATCCAAGGAGCATGAACAAGAAACTGCCTAAGGGATTGCTGAAACCCGCAATCTATAAATCTCCCATCATATTGAAAACAAAAAAATGTCATTGGTGCCGAAACTGCCTAGAGAAACCATTGATTATTTTTGGTTGACTAAGAGTGAAGCTTGATTTTATTAAAACCTCTGTACACTTTCCAAGATCTGGCATGTGTTGATGGGGGGCCTAACATGTAGGCAATAGCTCCAAATCTCAGGAATTGTAAAGTCTCACTTGCAATTATGTGCATAAAACTGACAAGTCAACAAAACTTTACAAGCCCAGAGATGGAAAAAGCTTTGTTACCAAAAATGAATCTGTCCATCAATTTCCAAAAAATCCATGACCATAAACCTCCATATAAGACATAGATCAAGGGGTAGCACATCCTTCAAAAACCAACAACTTCACCCAAAAAAAGAACACTGAAAGAGAGGTTGTCAAAGCCCAACATAGAGGGAACGATGGCATGCCAAAGGTGGGCCATGGGCTGTAGTTTGAAAAGGACAATATTTTTTTGGTTTAAAAATAAGCCAAAACAAATAGCTACCTCATTTTGCGTGTCGAGGTTAATACGACCTAGATGCAAAATTTTTTGCCTAAGATTTCAACAACATTCAAATTGAACATATTTTATATGGAAATGGGGGGTTTTTGAGTGCTTGGAGCTCAATGGTGATTTCTATTTGGGCTCAAAGTGCCTTGAAAATATGTCCCTAGATTAAATACAAAACACTTCTAAAAATTGAAACTCTTTGAAAGAGAAAAATATAGATCTAAAAACCAATCCAAACCTCTTACAAACAGAATAGAGGAATGAATATCTAGATTTTTGATACCATATTGAAGTTGATAAAAGCTCAACCCCACAACTCCCAAGAATCATCTACATGCAAACCCCTGTCATGGAAAGAGAGAAAAAAAGTATGGAAGCTAGAATACCTAGATCTATAGATGAGACATTCTTGATGAGCAAAAAGAGAAACTACTATTGTCAAAAGTAAATTAATGTTATAATTACAAAGAGAGATTGTCCTTATAAAGGAGATCAAATTCCTAATAAGTAACTAACCTAAGTTGTGTAATAAGAATTAATTATTATATGCCCAAAGTCTATCTTAAGTAAACTAGAGATAATAAGTGACTTAATAATGAAATTAATATGATTAAATTAATAAGAAAAAATTTTATTACTCTAACATGCACTATACATCAATAAAACCCTCTTAATGTACACAACTCACATTTCTATTTTTTTATCTATAAGAATCACATGCAAATTAAACTAATGAGATGGCACAAGGAAGATGTACTTGTTGTCACAAAAGTTTGCGCTCTTGTCCAAAGTTTTTACCTAAGGACAACCTTGTGAAATATGGAAACAAGCTTCAAGTTGTGGGAATTGAACAATGAGGCTAAATCTCCAAAGAAGGCCGACTTCCTTTGCTATCAGGATGCACTTAGACTACACTTGGAGAGGAAAAGGGAGGAGGAATGCATAAAAGCAAGCTACCTAATCTGTTCTAAGGATGTGATGCACCAAAATAGAGTGTTTAGACCAATCTCTACCCATACATGCACAGTACAACTATTATGACAATCCAAAGATATATAGATTCAGCCTTATTTTTTAACTCAATAGCCACATGCAGATCAGAAAACCAAATGAGTGACACAAGGAAGAAGAGATTCACTTTATACCATTCATAGGCCAAAAGATATACATACATGTAGGTTACAAATATCCACAATACATCAAAGAGAGGCAAATAAAGCTTGCACAATACATCAATGGCTGAAAGAGATAAGACAGAGTGTCATATAATTTAGAGGCAAAAGGGGATTTACAGTAGTATGCTAGAGCAATACTAGAGAAACAGAGAAGATCTGACCCTAAGAAAGATTATAAGATCTTCTTTTATATTGTAAGCATAACTCAGAACAAAACTAGAAAAGATTTGATCATAGCAAAAATCCAAACGTAGGAAGATCACTTATTCACCAAACAAAACTCTAAGAGGACAAGAACAATGGCCATTGACCTTCTGACTAAGTAGATAGATCAATAGGTAGTGATGGAGTGTTCCTCATAGTTATCAGGCTTGGGGAATGATGAAAGTAGTTGCAAGAGATTGAAAGATCAAATTCGCCATCAGAGAGCTACCTATTCCTTGTTACTAACATGCCAAGTTAGATAAAAAATGTAGGTCAACCATATTCAACTGTTACTCTAGACCTTTCTTGCTACCTGGTTGGTTGAGGACTCCTCTTTTTCTAGCTCAGTGAGTGAAGCTTCTTATATTTTTGGTTAACACTAGAACTCACGATCCTATAATCGTCAACTATGGTAAAAAAAATTCATGTCACATTTTGTTCCTAACCTTGATCTCTACGATCTTACGATTGCCTATACCATAGAGCATCAAGCCGATCCTTCATTCTCCTTACAATCCTTTAATAGTAACAAGACCTACAATCTCATGATAGAATGATGGTATGATAACACTCTCAGCATAAGGTCGCAGTACCATCAATCTCCCCTTGTGATGTTACAGGCACACTTGATTTGACCTCCACAATCTTACAATCACAGTCTATTGTAATATCGATAGCTACAACAATAACCCCTATGATCTTACCATTGTAGTTCACTATCTTTTCATCATGACTTTGGAGGTCTCCTCATTTGCACTTGTGACCTTACAATAAAGGAATATCATATGATTGGAACACCCAATGTCCATCTGAAACTAGCCTCCACCCCTTCTTACCTTGCGATCTTACGACTCTAAGATCATATGACTAACCTTCCCCTTCATAGCATTGGCAGCCTGGGAAGTCAACCCCACAATTCTAGGATCGCTGACCTTTCATGGAATCAAAAGACATATCCCTTTGACTCACGATCTTACAAAACTTCTAATATCATGACTACCTGATGCTATGCCAATTTTGTTCCTCGTGTCTTCAGAAGACATCCTTGCTGTGCCTATGATCTCACGATCATTGACCATCATAACATTGGGCAAGACCTTTCTTTGGCTTATGATCCTTCAACTATTTGATATGTTACGACAACTTGACCACTCAACCAACAGAAGCCTCATAGCATCTTACCACTGCTTGATCCACCCGATGATCCTTCCATACAAGGGTTATAGTAAGATCAGGACCAGATTACTTTGTAGCAGCTCCGGGACTTAAAATATAACATGAAATGGCTTAGAACTTAGGGATAATCTATGGTTATAATTTGCACCTATGCATATTCAAATGTTGGATCTTTGAATCTTGTGATCATTAGGTGGGTTTAAATATTTGAATTCAATCTTTTGGTTGGAGGGCACTTTTGGCCAACAGTACTCATTTATATAACATTCATAAGAAAAATAGATATGACATACTAACTTCAAAAAAAAAAACATTTAACATAAAGAAAATAATATGCACAATTCACAAAACGCCGAGAGAAGATTTTTTTTTTATAGAGAATTCTATTACTGCAAGGCATAAAGAAATTACATATATTGAGCATAAATCCTATTGCAAAGAACCAAAGAAAAACTCTCAAAGATGAACCCAAAAAATATGTACAAGACCACCTTTTAAAGAGATAAGGCATAACTCATTTACAACAGTGAAGTCCAATCTTGAACTATACTGGAATTAAATTACAAACTTGAAATTAAAAAATATTACATAAAATTTGATTCTTTGTGTGCATATTTGATCATGAAATGATAAGAAATAATGAGAAATAAAGGAACTTTGCAAGAGGAATAGACAATCCAATTAGCATAAATGAGATCAAAAATTTCCATGTGCATCTAATCCATGAAATGATAGGATTTGGGACAATAAATGCCCCTACAGTCAAGAACATTACACCCATGCCCTCTACAAGTGGCAACATAGGAAAGAAAAACATTTGCATCATGTGTAAAAGTCCAAAAATGTAGCTCTATAATAAATATTATTCTCTTAGGTATTATCACAGTCATCAGTAAAAATTAATGCAAGCATGAAAATACACAATATTTTTGGATTGCGCAACATTGCACCAAGAATTCCCTTCATTTAGATTGACTTGGGATCATATGAAAGGTTATAAATACAAAATAGTTTTGACTTTCGTATTATCACACCAAATATTTAATTCTTCTCATATCCACTTGTAATCATACAAAAAAGTTAAAAACACACTACATTTTTTACATGTAGATGTCAAAGGAGGAATAAAATATTCCTACGATAAGCCAATCTCCTTCGATGCTAAAAAAACACAATGTTTTTGAGTACTTGAGAATATTTTGAAAACACTCAACTCTCCTATGTTGAAAATAATATAACTTATCCCATGAAAGATGTCTCTGATTAATTATTTGTAATGGGCTAAAGGGTGACAAAAAATGTCAACATGTATATTTTTATCAAGCCCCTGTCAAGGGCATTGTTTCCATGAAAGTGATATTTTTTGATGATACCGGCTTGGAGAGGCACATTACATGGGACTACATGATACATCAGTATGGGCTAGACTATCCCTTAGCATGTATTCTAGCATCACTTATTGGTTGAGTGCTATCTCCAGATCATAGTCAAGATGGATTCTTGTGTGATTGGGGGAGATTATAGAGAGATATGTTGAAACAACCCCATGATTTTTCTTGGGGTCCCAATTTGTTATGTGATCTCTACCAAAAGATGCATTATTTAGCATACTAAAGAGGTAAGTGATGGGTTATGGGTGTTATGGTAGCATAGACATGGGCATGGAAGCACATCCCAATAGATAAGCTAGTTGAAGATGGAGCACGAGCATCAGGGATGCTATATATTTACAAATACCTTGGCTATATTCATCAACCCCCATTAGGAAAGACCCTATATTGAAGATGTAGATTAGATGATCTAACATAAATTATGGCATCCATATGTATAAAAAAAAAAATGGGAGGAGCTTATATGAAGCTTTCTTATACATTCTACAATAAGCCTTTGGTTGGGAGGCATCCAAGACTCTTCAAGAGGCTCAACATACTTGTGTATGGAAATAGTTTAGAAAATAGAAGGGGATGAGTACTAAGTATATAGCATATGCCAGATATGTAGATGAGGAGGCCTTAGGATTGGGGTCCATGATTTATTATGTGGAGGCAATGCAACAGATGTAAGCACTACAACCAATATAGTGGGACTAATTTTTTGATGTGTTGGATGTTAGGACGATGATAGAGTACAAGAAATACCTATAGGCTCATCTATTTATGAGGTACATAGATCTAACAAAGAGATTACCCTATCCTGAAGATGTGGAGGATGATGGTGTGGGAGGTGGAGATGTAGGTTGGTCTGAGGGCTCCTACACAAATATCAGATAAGACACTAGGAGCCAACAATAGTAGGGCTCTATTATTAAGACAATGTTAGAGATGGGACAAAATGGGTACACTAAGATCCATTAGGATAGTTACCATGATGCATATAGAGGAGGAGGGGAGCATTCTATACATCGACACATGGATAGGTGCCCACAAGCATAGTGGGATAATGAGAAGTTGAGGAACAAGGAGTAGCTAGTAGATAATAGCTTGATAGAGGACGAAGATCATGATGCTTTGAGTAGAGATGGATCAAGCGCAAATCACTATAGCATTGTAAGACCATAAGATTGATGATCTCATGAGAAAGCAAGATCGGTGAGAGAATGCACCAACCTTAGAGAGAGGTCATGCCCATTAGGAGGTGCAACATTATGGTACTCAAGTGACATGTTATTTTGGCACCTATATTACAATAGTTCCTCAAGTACAAAAAGTTCCCTCATATTCAAAGTTGTCTGCACAGTCTAGAGATGAAGTGCTAGCACCTACTAGAGAGCATGCTTCTCCTCCTCCACCTTCTGATCTCGAGGGGTGAAATGAGTCATGAGATACCTCTATAGTTTTTTACTTAGGATTTTGATAATTTGTATCTCAATTTTGATATCATGTTGTACTCATGATGTATTAGAGGTATTTTTTGACCTAGACAATTGTGGTATGGAATTTCCCCCTAGTAAGACCTAGACAAAGAATGATTCCAAATGATAGTAATCTTGCGAGAGTCAACAGGGTCATAGTCAAAGCTACAATATGATAGATTGAGTACAAATTTTACAAGTCGCATCTATTTGGTAGGTCTTCACAACTTGGCGAGATTGTTATTTTTGATGCTATGCTGCTTGTTTACTAGCACCAAGACATTTTTAATTTTTTTTTTGGATTCATCAAATCACCTATCTACCAAGTTTTCAATTTGATGATCATTTATTTCAAGGCTTTTTATGATGTTTTTCTTAATTTTTAGGGCTTTTATGTTGTACAAGATCCCTAGATGAAGAAAGTAAGGTGTAGAACTTCTTCAGATGGATAATGTTGATAGGTTCCATGTGTTGTTCTCCCTTTGGTGTTGAGAGTTGGTAGTGTTGAGACTCAAAATTAAAGCCCTGATTTTGAGTACCATTCTAAAAATCAAGCCCTATAAGCACTTTTTAATGCATGTGTACTCGACTATCCTTTTGAGGCCTAAGAGGTGTTTAATGTTTCTAATACTTTGAATTTAGTATATCCACTTGTCCACTTGTCCCATGAAGATAAAATGGTATTCTGAATCAT
Source organism: Cupressus sempervirens (assembly GCA_028749045.1). Lineage (NCBI taxonomy): Eukaryota > Viridiplantae > Streptophyta > Pinopsida > Cupressales > Cupressaceae > Cupressus > Cupressus sempervirens. The sequence goes on along the minus strand of CM053785.1, from coordinate 618,618,686 downwards.
TCTGTGAAGTTCTATTTTGAGCAATGTCCAAATCTGCATTTTTGCCCAAGCATCAAACAACAATAGGAGGCCTAGTTTGCATCTGAATATATCGCACCTATTAATATTTCATGAATTTCCACTTTGGAAGTGTTTAATATCCATATCAAAGAACCTATTTTTCATATTTCAAGTCGTTTCGATGTGTTTCGATTAGGTTTTGAATCCCTCACAGTCAACTATTTATTGTTGTCATGTTGATGCAAATTGTTCATAATTCTAGGAGGCCCTGTTTGATTAGTTATAACTTTGACCTAGTTGACTAAAATGAGAAAATTCCTTTTGCATTGTATTCTAGAGGTCAGAGAATTATTATGCTTCAACTTAGAGGTTATAACGAATCAGTTTCATCAATTTTTGAACATGATTCCATTTGCAATTTGTAAAGTTTTACTGGTGTCATAAAGTGCAGTTTGGTCGGTACCCTTGTTCGGGATGTCATAACTTTGAATCCATGATAGGTGAGATCAAATGGATTGTACCATTATGTTCTCCTCTGAAAATTCTTTAAATGTTCCAATTTACAAGTCTTGACAAATCTATCTGCACACTTTCCCAGGTTCATTCCATTTGTAAAAATCACTTTTCTGCCAGTTTTTCCAGTTCTACAAATCCAAGTAGCCCACTTTGAGAACTTGCCAAATGTGCCTAGTTATTCGTCATGAGCCCTAATCACATATTTATACTCTCCTTTTGATAGTGAACCAATTCTCTAGTTTTTGTGCCCCCAAGTATCAATTTGCCTTGTTTTCAAAGCTAAATCAAAATGTGATTTATTGTTTTCTAACAGGTTCTCTTGCAGGCAGTTCTGAAAAGGAAACTTTGAAAGTCAATATATTTTGATTGAGAATTCGTCATAAGGAAAGATTTGGCAGGGTTTGAGAATGTGGATAGAGAATCAACATGTCTGATTTTAGAGCCCAGTCAGGGGTTTTTGTCAGTTTTTAAGGCCAGCCAAAGGACCTCTTGGCAAGAAAGTTATAATTTGCAAAAAATGATAAAATGAATCTTAATTGGCAGTTCAGTGATGGATTTTGATTTTGAGTAGTATCAGATGATTAATGTATCAATCTAATAGTTCAATTGTTTGGAAATATAATTGTTTTTAGCCGGACCCACTTTGGGGCCCAACTAATTTCGCTAGCCTGATAAGACATCATGAGATTTTCAAAGATGTTATAAGGATGAGATTATTATGATTTTATTTGTCATAATCACTTGGCATATGCACATGATATTTCAAGGCAAATTGGATGTGTGAGTAGTACACATGGTAAAAGGGAATTGAACATATAAACATGGCCATAATGTTTCACCAGTGAGATGCTTTTCAACCTTAGGAAGGAAGTTATGTGCCACAATTATCACAATTCTTGAAAGATATAATGCTATTGTGTGTGAAGCCATTCATTTTTAAAGAAATCTGCAATGAAGATGGCGAAGGTTGCCAGGATCTAAGTATGGAATCAACATCAATACAACTTTCCAGTCTTCCCTTGGTGCCAATGCACATGAGAGGGATTTTAATGTGTAAGCAGATCGAGATACAAACCACTCCTTGCCCGGGGAACAAGGATGTTTGCAAAGATTAATATAGATACATCAGTTTATTGGAATTATATGAGATGTTATCTTTTGACAAACATAAATCATACATATTAGAGAGAGGCTCAATGAGATTGTTGAAGCAATCGATGTGAAGTTTCCAAATGAGCTAGCAGGGATTTTTAAGATTGTTTAATCTTCTATTTTCAAGTCCTGTTATGTTCTTAACATTGTTTTGTTCAAAATAAGAAAATAAGTTGCCAATGTGTATTATATGAGCAGAGTGGATATTAATGTGAAACTAGGCAGAGACATTTATGAGGGAAGATCTTGTATTGATGTTTTTTCTGGGCTGCAACAAGTTAAAGTGATTGCAATGCATTGATACACCATGGCAATGATGTTGCACCTTCACCCAAGCTATTAAAGAAGGAACCATGGAAGAGAGGATGTATCATATTGATGTGGCACTTGAAGTTTAAATTCTTTTATTAATACCAAATTTGTGTATCTTTGATTCTGAATGGAGGAAGTTGTGCATTGTAGAGGAGGAAGAGATGTCCAATGTTGAGAGCTGGGAGGCACAAGAACAATAGTGCCCGAATTAACCGGCACACTCGAAGCATTGATGCTTCGAGTGGCTGTTGTGGGGCCCTCAAATGTTTTCGTTTCCGTTCTCTTCTCTGTAGCAGTTCTGTGACTCCTCACTGACTCTAAACAATTCTAGTAAGTCACCGCTACACTTTAATTTGAATTCAAATTTTGAACTCTCCCACCCAATACTCTGCCAGTGCATGGGTTAGTGAGGTGCTTGATTAAGCAGGCACTTCTATGATATGTGTTACAATGGCAAAAATGCCTAGAATGCAACTTGCGCTCGTCGCAGCCCTACGGTAACCTCACTTCTCTTGCTGATCCTTTCAATTTTGAAGATGTTGCTTTGTTTGACAATCCTATTACTTTTGACAACAATTTTCACTCTCCTCCTATTGGTAGAGTGCAGGGATTTTGTTTATACAACATGAATACTACTTACAATGTTTGAGTTTCCTTCACATTTGTGCTGAATTCAATGGATTATAAGGGCACTATTAGCCTCAGTGGAGCAGATCCAATTGTGGTCAAGTACAAAGATATATCTATCTGTTGTGGGTGGTAATGGAGATATTCCCGATGGCTAGGGGAATCACAACAATTGATAGTGATGCATATGAGGGAGATGTTTATTTCAGGCTATGAGTTAACATCACAACTGATCATTGTTAACTAGAATGGTGTGTTTTGCCTGTTTACTTAAAGTCAATTTTATATGTCAGTCTCTGTTAGTCCTTTAAGGATGAATGTAATCATGGGATTTCTTTTTGTGCTTGTTTTCAGTACATCGTAGCAGTATAGAAATTTGAGAGGAATGAAAAATATGGTGTGTTGGATATGTGTAGAAATGTTTTTATATTTGGTTCAACTTTTCGCATCACTCATACATATTGTGAGGGAAATAAATTGCCTCACAATCCCGCAAACCATGGCTGTAATGGTAGAACACTGCATTTTGAAGGGTCAATGCCACAGATTTTTGACTTCACTGATATCATGCAAACCATAAATGAAGATCACACAAGTTTTGCATAATCAGCTCTAATCTCTTGTGAAATATACCCTCAAGATAGTCATTCTACTACAAACCTCTTTATTCTCTGTTTCATTTCTCTGTTGTAGCCTTCCATGCCTTTGTTAAAAATCTTTATTTTAATATATATTTCCTCCAGGCCTTTTTCTAAAAAAAATAACAAAAACTTTTCTCATCCTTGTTAATCTTAATAGCAAGTTTATGATTTTATATATAAAAATAATTTTGTCAAAATTGTTAAGTTAATTGACATGACATGTTAAACTAAAATATGATTTTATGTCTTAATTTTATCTTCAATTAGACTAACTATTCAACTATTCTAATATTGAAGAAACATATCTTTATATTTTTAGGAAGTTGCCTTAGAGGAAAAAATGTATTAAAAATATTTTGATTTTTTTTCTCAAATATTACATGGTTTCAAATATAGTTTCTACACTAGCGTATATATATTTATATATATATAAAATAAGCCAAGAGATATCTTCTAGAGGCACCTATTTTCATAATCTCATATCTTCTAGAGGCACCTATTTTCATCATCACATATTTATATGAGTCTAAGAGGCATGAAAAAATGATTTGAGATTCTTGATTTGTCTCATTTTTACTTCCATTTTCTCTCTGTAATTTTCATGATTTTAATTATAATTATATTTAGTTTATTTCTATTTTATTTTTCTGACATGTAAATGAACGTCAATTTTTTTCCAAAATAAAAAATGTTTACATTGAAGATTGCTGCTACTGTAGAAAGCCTCTCGGCTTAATAAACTTGTAAAATGTAAACAATAAATAAATCTAGTTATAAAAAAATAGATATGATGATTAAATCACTAGACGTATTGATAAGTATTGAAATAAAAGTAGTTTAATGAATTGAGAATTTGATTTTCTCCTCAATTTTGTAATTCAACATACAATATGACATATCACGAACTTTAATATAATATTATTTTGTTCATATTTTGGGAGTAAATATAAGTCATTTCTTTCATAAATGCCTAGTAAATAGTTTAAGATGATTGGTGTCATCGAAAACTTTTTCGCTAAGTTATGAATCAAGGAGAGCACAAATGAGAAACCTCATCCCCACACACCACTTGTTTAAACCTTCAAGCACTGTGTCAACATAGTAACAATATAAGCATGTTTATACAAAATTAGTTCAAATAAGTAATTTGTGAATAGTAAGAGCTTTTGTAACCCTCTTTGACTAACACAAAAGAAACATGTTTATTTATTTAAAACTTTTTTCCTTGATTGACATTAGAATGAGTGTTATTAATGATATTTTTATTAATATACAAATAAAATCTTTATTTCTTAATATTGTCTAGTTTTATGATAGTTTTTCTAAAGGTTTGAGAATCTTTGGAAAAGATAGAATATTTTTAAAAGAAAGAAATTTGTCTTAGTAATATATAGGGAGGGTTGTGTTTAGTCATAGCACTATAAAGTTACATTTCAACCAAAGAAGTATCTCTATAATTAGAGGTTACACTTCAAATAGAAAGGTCTCACACCTTGAAATTTCTTCCAATTCTTTACATAAGAAAAGAATATATTACACATCCCAAACTTGTTTGTCGATCTAAAATCAATATTCATTCAAATTTATTGGTAAAGATCCTTACAAATCTAGTCCAAGTTAGATTTATAGAATTCACTAGAAAGACCATCAGGGCTAGGGGCCTTGTCATTCTTCATAATCTTAATAGCCTTTTCAATTTCTTCAAGAGAGATATTTTGGCTAAGAAGATAACTATCTTGGTTGGATATAATGTTGGGGATAAACTTTTTATAGTGATGTCTAAGCATCACAACTTTAGCAGATTCTTCTGAAGAAAATAAATTATTATAAAAGTTGATAAAAGCTTCTTTTATACATTTTTCTTGAGTGATTTCTTGGTTGTCCACAAGGATTCTATTAATAGATTCATTAGCTTTTTTTGTTTAAGAAGATTGTAGGAGAGTTTAGAACCTCTACCACCATTTTGGATCTAGTGAGCCTGAGATATGATCTTGGCTCCCTTGATTTTGATTTGTTGATGGTGCTTAAGGTTGTTCTGAGCCTGAGCAACTTGTGAACATAAATTGATATCTTGGGGATCAGATTGGACATTAGTTTCAGCAAAATGAAGTCTACCAAAGAGAATTTTTTCAGAGTATCTATAGTCCTTAGCTTTCTTTTGCCCAATGGTCTTAAGAACGTTATGCCAAGTAGAGATATTATGATTCCATAAGTCAATAGGAGAAAAAAAAAAGGATATTTTTTTGGTTAATAATTATAATAAGTTGAATGGTAGCAAGAACATCTTCATTAAGCAGGAGAGAATTGTTAAGAATAAACCTTGGGTTAACAGCCTTTTGAATAACAAGGGCATTGTTAAGTTTAATACGGGAAAAAATGGGATGGTGGCCAGAAAGAGAGGTAGGTGAAACCATGACCATATTACCAATGTTATCAAGGAGGAAAGAGAAGGAGGTTTTATTGGCATAAAATCTATCAAGTCTGGCATAAATTCTAGAGGGGCTTTGTTGAAAGTTGCACCATGTGTGCCATATGCCATTGTGATTATTAGAGTTGCCAGTTAGGGGGTCAAAAAGGGTCTTAGAAGATTTCAATCTATTCCATTGAAGTTTTTCTTGATCCTTCCAAGTGAAGGGGAGACCGCCAACTTTGTCTTCCTGATCTTCAATCATATTAAAATCACCCCCAAGGATATAGGGAAGGGAAGCTCAGAGAGCCAATCCCAGAGGCTTGCCCGTTCTTTGTAATCATTAAGGCATAAATGGAACATATACCAAAATGGACAAAATTACAAGATAGGGTAGCCCAAAAAACCCTATTGCAAGGAGATACCCCTTTGTTCGAAATGTAAGGAGTCCACTTAGGACCAATAAGGAGGCCTACACCCCCTTTGCCTCTATTGTGGTTGGAGTGGATCTTAATTGCATCCTTCTAAATAAAGTTCAAATTACTTTCAAGAATAAAGTCGGGGGATTTTAGTTCTTGCATCATAAGAGAATCCATATGATTAAAAGAATCTAAGAAACGTTTAATGACATGCTTACTATCTAGGGATTCAAGACCACTCACATTCTAGGAAATAAAATTAATGTTGAACTTGATGAAAGAGGGGGATGCTTAGGGTCTGTGGGCCCAACATTAACCGAATTAAAAGAAGGATTGTCATTCTTGTCACTTGTGTTTTTATTTTTGGAACCTAGGGGTTGACCCCTTTTTTTACTAGGAGAGTAGATTTGTCATCCAATCCTTCATTATCATATCCAGATTGCATTAGAACTTCCATGTCATCAGATTTGGATAAAAGGATTTCTATGCTAGGTGGCGAGGCGATGGGAGATGTGTAGGAGGCAGGATGTCGTATGGAGGGGGTGGCAGACATAATTTTAAAGATGTAGTCATCATCAAAGACCTTTTGGGTGAAGCTGTGAGGTGAAATCATATCCACTTTATTTTTAGTGGGTTTGATCTTTGGCAGGTAGGAAGCAAAGTCTAGAGCTGCCATAATGGCTAATGGAGTAGACATAGGTGAAGCCCTAGGTTCGGAGTTGGAGGGAAGAAGAACATTCTTCCTTCTACGCTTTTTCTTGACCACAGTTTGAAAACCATCCAGAGGGTCAAGCTTCAAGATAGGCTGAGAAGAAAATAATTGTTGGGAGGAGATAACGATGGCCTGTAAATCAACAAGAGTGGCAAAATCATCAGATGACAAGGTTGAGGGAGGAGGAGGAGGAGGGGCTTGGGGAAGGGATGAGGAAGTTGGGGGTGTAGGGGCCTGAGATTTAAGGGGAGCCTTCTTAGAAAGAATCGGGCAGTCCTTTGTGAGATGCCCTTTGTTTATATATATATATATATATATATATATATATATATATATATATATTCATGTATGCCCTTCGTTTTGTCTTATTTATTCATTTAGGACTATATATAATAATTTAAAAAATTTAAAAATATCTAAACAAATATATGACACTCTTTAAACATAATATAAGAAATATATTATAATATCATTTTAAAATATTCTTCAAATATTTAAAAAAAATACTTCATAAAAAAAATATTCTAAGAAAACATCAATTGATTTTTATAAACAACATATCTTTTATATCAATTACAAATAAATAACGAAAAAATATATACTTTTACTTTAAATTATACCTACCGAATACAAGCACATTTGAATTTTATTTATTTACAATAAATTTTATAATACATTTATATTTAAATTTGAATTCTCTTATTATTTTATAAATATTTTTTATACAATTATTATGATTATTTTAAAAATATTATATTTATAATTAACATCAATATTTTTAACATTCTTATAACAATATAATGAAATAAAACTAAATTAAATTAAATATTTAAATATTCACTTAAATTTATTCAAATATATTAAAAAATATTATATTAAAAATATATCTAAAAAACATAAATTATTCTCTTTGTGTATCAATTACAAATTAATTAATAACTATTTAACTTTTGTATTCTCTAAAAATTTACCTTCACATTCTCTAAAAAAAAGTTAGAAATGAAAACTATATAACTTACTTTTCATTTAAAAAAATTTGGATTTGAGACCGCATGGCTTCCGTATTCTAACACTCTCAGCATTTACGATAAATTTGTTGTGGGCTCCACAGAGCCTTTGCCAGGATTGTGCGGGAGAGTTTTTTAAAACTAGATTCAAATTAAACCGTAGCTGTCACCGTCATCGTCGGGAGTGAGAGAGGAGTCAGAACGCCAACGGAAAACTGGAACCAAAACGGAAACCACACTAGCCACTCGAAGAGTCAAAGCTTCGAGTGTGCCGGTTAAGCCCGGCCGAAGGATAGAGAGTGAACAAGTAAATATGGGAAGACAAGATGTGCATTGGCTTGAAGCACTGGATCAGGTATCAAAAACAAGAAACATAAATGCAAGGGGAGTAAGAAAATGCATTGCAAAATCATTTTCATGCAGACCTCCTTAATCAGCCAAGGAGACGCTCTTATCTGTACTTAGAAAAGACGCTTCTACTGCTACAAAAGTTATTGCATCACTTTTGGCATGTTATTCTGTGGCAGGGGAACCTTGTAACAAGAATACATAGATAGAAGAACGAAACAAGGAAAATAATGGTATTTCTAAAACCTTTCATAATAGGATGGACATTGATCAAACGATGATTTGTTTTCCAGAATCAGTTACTCATTGTTGTCGCAATGCATTCCGTGAGATCACTATGAAAGACAAATTTGGAGATCTTTTTAATTTGGTCCAGAATAAGCAAAGAGAGATGTAGATTTTCTATTTCTGCCTAAAGAAGTACCTATAAATCAACACAGAGCACCTGTGAGAAGAGAAGCTGTGGAAGAATGAACTCAGGGTTCTAGTCCCATATGCATGTCGTGGGAGTTGTTTTTTGTCTTTAAATACCAAATCACTCCTAATGCATTATAGAAAAATGGATTTTGTAAGTTACAAGGCTCGCATGGTGGGACCCATTCACTAGTCGGGAAAGGAAGCAATCTTGACCAAAGTGCGCTAGTCGAGCTGATGAAGTGAACATTTTGGACAACCCAAAATTGGAAAATGGCACTTCGACTGAGTTGTACAAATCTGATAGTGACACGTGGCAGGGACTTCCAAAGTGCATTAGTCAAGCCGATGAAGTGAACATTTTGGATGACCCAAAGATTGGAAAATGGCACTTCGACTGAGTTGGACGAATCTGATAGTGACACGTGGCAGGGACTTCCAAAGTGCACTAGTCGAGCCGATGAAGTGAACATTTTGGATGACCCAAAGATTGGAAAATGACACTTCGACTGAGTTGGACAAATCTGACAGTGACACGTGGCAAGGACTTCTAAATCTATTAGATAGATAGATAGATAAAATTTTAACGTCCACGAGGCCAAAAATAGCCTATGGGACAGCAAGACAACTCAAGCAGACTTAAGTAGCGCTGTTCGCCTCTTGTGTAGACTAATGATGAGCCCCCCCAATATGCTTCTTGAGGTATTGATGTGGCAGATAGTGCCACGTGTTGCGATGTTGCTATGTCGCAATGTCGTGGCACCATGCTGAGGTGTCATGCGACATAGAGACCAATGATATGGCAGGATGACATGGTGCAGTGATGGGGTGATGAAGTGGAAATGCTAACCGCATGCTGACATGGACCAAGGTGCCACATGTCACGATGATGTGGCAACATGTTGACTAGGATAGCGACATAGTGACCGATGATGTGGTCACTATGTGGTAGAATAGAGGACCAATGAGATAGTGACACATGGCGCTTGGGTGGTGGGTCTCAAGTGATTGTGCAAAAATCAAGCTAATCTAGTGGTGACACGTGTTAGGGCCGGTCAAACTAGTTTGACCCAGATTGAAAAGTAGGAGGCAAAAAGGCACAGGCATGAAAAATCAATTTTTAATTATTTCCCTCAAAAGTACGTACAGGGTCATTTTAAATTAAAAAATTTTATATTCTAAAGTTTAGACTTTGGAAAATTTTAAATATTTGAAATGAGACATAGTTACAAAGCCATGACATGAGCCTAAAATTCAAACTGAGATTTTGGGTGTTTTTGGTAAGAAAGTATGGCACTATTATATATCGCTAGAATCGGGAGAGAATGAACTTTCCATTTTTGGAGTTTTTTTTTCCACAGGAAGCCACTAGTTCAAGTTATGTGAGGTTTTCTCTCAAGTATCCATTTTTCAGTTTCATTCAGTTCGGCCAGTTTAGATTTGATTTCCAATGAAATGGTGAACTGAATGAATATAAAAGGTAGTATGAATGCAATTAGGGGTGAATTTTGTTACCTTCAAGTTAGTTGAATCATGGTATTATCAACATTTTAGATATTTTGGCAACACAAGGGTTTTCATCATTGAAGAAGAGATATTTCAAATTTGTTACAGATAATGGTGAAAATCATATCAGATTTCAATTTTAGAAAGAGGAGAGATGTTTTACAATAGCAGGGAATGAAGATTCAAGTGGACACATGTCACTTCCAAATTAGATCTGAGATTTCATTCTTCTCCTATATCTTTCTCTTTCTCATCTATTATAAGGGTTGGTAGTTTTTACTGTGAGACCAAGGGTTCCATTTTTGAACATATTTCACTACTGTGATACCACATTCTTCAACAGTTTCCTTTGTAATGAACAATAAGAAATAGGAATACAGATAGTTTCGATCTATTAGGTAGTTTTACATTTCAATTTCATGCATATTATTGTATTTGTTTCAAAGAAATGAATGAAAATGTAGTACCAAGTTAATCTTCATTCTGATATCTTATCTCCCATTCATGTTGTTTGTGATCTTTTGTGTTTTGTAAACAAAGAGTATGAAACTCAGTTGCAATCTATTGGTTGTATGTGTTGATTTATTTTGCTTATTACTCAAGAAGCCATGTAAATGCTTGATTTATCATCATAGGATTGCAGATCTCATCAAGGGATAGGTCGAGTATGAGATTCACAAAGATGCAGATGTCTGATTCATAAGATGAATAGATAGATCATGAAGTCTTGATGTATGGGATATGTCAATGACTTTTAGGGATGTGTGTTAGGGGTTTGTGGGATTTCCCAATAGATAAGGCACTGATCAACTACAAGATCAAAGTGTTATGTTGTTTGTATCACATTTTTGTTGAAATCAACATCATTAAGCAAGTATCTTTCCCTTTAATGTTGAAATAGTTGAAAGGATATCCTCACTTAGCTTATCAATTTCTTATGCCATGTTATTAGCTATTTCATGTCTGGGATCTTTGCATAAGTGTTAGAAGATTAAGGGTTTTATTTTCTTTGTTAGGTTTAAGTGTATTTTTTAGCATTGGTACCATATAAGTGAAGTCGAGGTCCACCTGCCTGGGTTTTGCAGAGCTTGAAGTAGAAGAAGGGTGTAGCCTTATAGTTGGCCTAGTGTTTGAAAGGGTATGTTGAAAATAGGAAGTAGTAGCGCTAGATGTATTATGTTCTCATTAGGGTAATTTGAAACCATAACGTTTCAAAACATCAACAGGTAGGATCCTAAGCTAAATATTTTCATGATGATGTAGGGACCCAACCAGTTGGGTTCAAAATTCCCTTTCTAAGCATGGTTCTATTATTTCTTGGGATTCTTTTGTAGTATCGAATCATTAACCTTGAAAGTTTTGTGTCATAATTTCTTGTTTTATCCTCTAGAAATTCTCAATGGTCGTGAATATATACTTGTGTTCTCTTGATGAATTTGGATATATTTGACCTCCATGGTCAAACACCCACTATTGAAAGGGCTAGTGTGGGATAAAAGGAATAAGATCCATTGTCAAAGCATGTATCAGATTGTTGTGCATCTTATATTGCTTCCATGTTTTAGAAAAATTGGCTGCACCATTTTCCATGGCAGGCTGATGGTAATTAGATCTAAGTAGTTTTGGAGTGAGAGTGAGATTGATTGAGTGATACCTACACATGTCTTCATAGATTTCAGCTAACACACACATAGACTCTTCTTGTTATAGATATCCAAGTAGAGTACCATCTAGAACTCTCCTAATCAATTTGTCAAAAATGATGGTGTACTAGGAAACATTATAGAGGAATTTCCACTTTTCATTCATATACAAGTTGTCAGGAACTACTTGGCAGTGGAGAAAGGATTACATTTTGGTGTATTAGAATGAGTCATGGACAATAATAGCGTATATTATGTGGGAGTTTGGGAAATTGTAGGTGTGACAATGCAAATCTTCCATTAGGAACTCATAGTGTGATTCATGCTCTTGTAGTTGAAGGATGAATGCTAAGGTAACCATTACATCATTAGCATTGTTTTCATTCCTTAGGATTTGGTGGAAGGTGAATAAAATAAATTATTTCTTCAAATTATTGATCATCCATTTGTACGACACCAATTTTTCATATTTAGTTTGGTACTCACAATTTATCTAATTTATGATGAGATGCGAGTCATCATAGATGTGAAGTTCCACAACCCTCCACTCAATAGCCATTTATCAAGGCCTTGTATTCAACAATATTATTTTTATTAGGAAATAATAACTTGTACACCTTAGGTATTGTATTAGCCTTGAGGAGTGACAAAGATAACTCTGGAAACTGAGTCATATTACATGTAGGAGCCATAAAAAAAAGGGTTTCCAAGTATGTTCTATGAGGTATATGATTAAAGAATCAAGCAACTCAATCTGTAAAGGAGTGTCATCTTGCAAAAATCAACCAAATGGTCTACAATAGCATGTCCTTTAATGGCCTTGGAATTGACATAATCAATGTAAAATTTAGAGAGAATCAGCATCCGTTTTGCAAGCTTTCCCATTAAGGTTTCTTTGTTGACTAGGTACTTCAAGGGATCAATCTTAGAAACTAGTTGTGTGGTGTGCACAAACATGTAGAGACATGACTTGTGGGAGGCAAATAGGACTATAATTAAAGCCTTTTCAATATTTCTATAGTTGATCTCATAAGGAACTAATGTCCTACTGATGTAGTATATGATATGCTCCTTATTTTCATCTTGTTGGGTCAGTAATTCCCCCACTGAGGTAGTTGTAATTGAAATGTATAGGATAAGAAGCTTTACTTGAATAAGTGGCATGAGTATTGATGGGTTGGAAAAATACTCCTTGATTTTATTTAGGTTTTAATCACATTCTTCATTCCAGATGCATTTTTTCCCTTGTGGAGTTTCTTTGTAAAAGGTTGGACTCTATCAACCAGTTGAGAAATAAATCACCGAATAGACTATAATCACTCCTGTAAGCTCCTCATTTGGTGGTGCCATCTTCATAATGGCCTAAACTTTTTTTAGATCAACTTCAATGCCCTTGGCTGAGACGATATATCCAAATAACTTTTGATGTGACTCTAAATGCATATTTCTTATAATTTAAGCATAGCTTGAATTACTCCATGCAGTCCATAATCAAACCCAAGTCTATTAGACGTGTCATCCTTTTCCATGATTTAGCTAATGTATCATGGACATTATCATCCATGATTGTATGCATCATGTTGTGGAAGATTGTTGTCATGGCTCTTTGATATGTAGCCTTAATATTTTTCAAATTGAATTACATCGATCTCCAACATTAAGTACTTCAGGAATAGGTGAATGTTGTTTTCTCTTGGTGTTCAAGAGTGATCTTGATTTGGTTATACTTAGAGAATTTTTCCATTAGGGAATATATCTCATAACCTAGAATCATGTCGATGATAGGAAATGGAAAGTCATCCTTTGGGAGAAATTTGTTTAAATCTTAGAAATTTGTACAGACATTGATGAATTTTTCATGTTTAGAAATTAGAACCATGTTGGATATCCACTCTACACAGTTGTTTTCTCTGATAAATTTGGATTGTAGGAGTTTCTTGAGTTCAACTTTTACCAGTAGAGGGATATGAAGGTGTATCTTTTTGAGCTTCTATTTGACAAGCTTAATAATTGGTGCTATGGAAACATGATGCATGTATCCAATCTTGACATACCAAGGTAAGTCTAGGAAAAGGTAATTTTCTTCTCTATGAAGAAGTTCGTGATTTTTTTTCTTCTCTTCTTTAGGTAGAGATCGAGCCATATGGATGATGTGGGGGGACTTGTTTTGTCCTGATGTTTACTACATGTGTAGGTTTAATGAGAATCAATGATTTATCTTGAAAATGACTAGGTAGGCTACCAAGTATCTCATCCTTAAGTACCTCAAAGAGGTTTTCACCTTTAGATGCACTTTTTCTTTTTACTATTTTTGGTTCTGACATTGCCACTAGGTGGTTTTCTCCATTATAATGCTCATTTATTTTTATTTTTATTTTATATCTAAGATATTTGATATATTTCTTTATCATATTAGTAGCCAATTCATTGTAGAATACAAGTTCAATAACATCAAGGTAGCTGGCTAAGGTTTAGTCATTTTGGAAGATGGGAAGATCAATTGGTTGGTATTATTGGGACCAGTCAATGAGTTTAGGATGGATGAGGGCTATGGATATTAAAGGCTCAAGTGAGTTGATAGTATTTCCATCATATTCTATGATAGAAAAACTAAGGTTTATAATATCATCTAATAAAGATGTCTAGCCCAATAGGAATCCTAACATTATAAACTTGGTATGCAAAGGCAATGTGTGAACCGAACTCATTCAAGCTAACTTTTGGCTTGTCAGATGAGTTAAGTGGATAAACATAACTATGTACAACATCAAAATCCAACTCAATTATAGAAACTAAAATTGAGTTCCATTCCCATTTGTTGAGTAAGTTATACTCCCTTTATTTCCATCTCTAGGAACTAGGAAATGACCATGTTTATGTGTCCCATATGAGGATCATCTCTTTGGGAGAGAGGGTATGGTCGAGACAATGAAACCTTTGCATGATTGGTTGGAATACCTACTAAGGCTTTAGTCATTTATATAGCTTCAAGTCCCTTAGTGGTAACTTCTTCTTCATCCTCTCCCTAGAGAAGGGATGTCAAGGGTATGAAGTTAGTTTACTTTGGAGAGATGGTTATTGGAAAAGGAGTGTATAGTCCCCTTGATGACGATGGTTTCTTTCTTGTAGGAGTAGTCATTCTTGAGACATACTCTTAATTTTGACTTCCTCTTCTTCTGATTCCTTTAGATCCTCATCAAAGATTGGACTTGTGTCAACTAGATTGGTTGACATTTAGCTATGATGAAACCATAATCAGTTTTACCTTTAAGCCTTATAGAAGTACTTAGAAATTCCACAATGGCATCTTTATGATACTCGATGGGTCCTTGGCTAAAATAAACCATCCTTTGAAGGAATTCAAACCCTTTTTCATATTTTTTAGGGTGATCTCAATATGCTTGGTTTGTGTTTCTTTATCCTCTCCTTTGTGGATCCAAGTGCAAATGGATTTCTCTTTATTTTCTTCTATAAGAGGGACAAATGTATATTTAAGATTAATACCATCCATAATTAAGTTTGCATTGTTGTTTATAGTGCAAGACTAAAGTTCCAAATTACTAAGCGTTGACATATAATGCATGTGTTGTCAAAACTTTTACACCCAACTATATCTCATTACATATGTATTTTCGAAAGTTATGTCTCAATTTCATTTACATTTGCACTCTTATTATAACTTTGGGGTTTTTTTGTACTTATTGCATATGCAATTGTTTTTTTAACCCCTAACTACATTCCTTCTTACATGCAATTTCATATGTAAACATACATTATAGCTCACAGTACATGCAATGTATATTGATGCTACAATGTGTTTTTGTGGGTTTAACCCCAAAAATGATTTTTATTGCACTTGCGTTATATCATTCATGATGCAATTGAGAATTTTGGTCCTGATTGCAACTAAATATCCTACATTATCTAGTACATTTGGAAGATTTAGTTCTAATTTCATAATTCTGAACTTCCACTATAAACTATTGTAATCAATATTTTTAGTCTTAGTTACACTTATCAAATACATGTACTCCCCTAATGTGCAATGTACCGTCAACAATCCAATAATTTTTTTCACTTTTAGTCCTTTTTCCCCTTTCTTGTGTCTTTTCATGTTTATTCAACATTTTTGTCTCTTATATTTTGTGTCATGTCAACTTGTCATCTAACCATGGAAGTTCTCAAATCCACCATTGTCACTTCATTTAAAGTGCTCTCATTCATGCTTTTCACCTCACTTTTGTGGAGATGATTTCCTCAAAGAATTAGTATTATCCCAAACTAGAATTTCACAGGAGTCTATAAGCTTCATAGCAATTCTTCTAATGTAGAAGACTAGACATAGATCTAAATCGACATACTTTGAATCAGCCTATGAGTTGGTGTGAGTTTATCAATATCACTGTTTCCAACTTTTAGATAAAAGTATAGTTAACAGATCCATCTTGTCCATTATTTACTCCACGAGTAGGTGCATTCTTTATTGAAATAAGAGGAAAAAATAGTGGTAACACCCTTTAAAAAAATCTCTAAACTTCTTGCTTACCTTGAGTTGATTGAAGGAATAGTGAGAAGGGAACCTTCTCTTTAAGGAAAAAGAGACTTTGTCTCACATGTTGCAACTAATAACCCTATTTTGCAAGGGAGATTGTATAATTGTCATGTGTAAAATATCCACCCAACCATGTGGACACTATCTATGTAGCAACATATTTGCACTTTGGTAAAAAACATATTGCTAACAATAGTATGTTAGCAATTATGTTAACTAATTGTATTAATATGTGTTAGTTGTAATACTCCAAAATTGGCAGATTGCCATGCTAAACCAATTTTGATCTATTCAATCAATCCCAAGTTCTATTTTACTAGGCAATTTTGATTCTGATAATCTCTACTCGACCTAAGTGTCAAATGTAGAAAATCATTCATCCATATTAATCACTTACTTTAATCAATTCATGAATATTCATTGAATTGGCTAAATTAACCTTTTTAAATTAAATTAATTGAATTATAAGTCATAGTACTTTAATTAAATTAAATTCACCATTTTGGCTAATATACATGAGAAATTAAATATCCTCATTCTAATTATTGAATTTAATTATTCAATTTAGAATACTCAATTATGAGGTCATATTTAATTTCCTTAAATCAAATATCTTTTCCAATATTCTCTCTTTAGTTCAGAAATGGAAACTCTGAGCTGATTAAAATTAAAAAAAGGAATTACATCAATTAACTCTTTATTCCACTCAAAAGCAAATTAGTTAACTTCCTTCATAAGGAAACTTTCTATTTTGACTAAATCTTCTTCAAGATCTTGACCACTCATCCAAATCGATCTTGACCATTGATCAATTCTTGGATTCTATTTAAGAAGCTCTCAATTCCTCATTAGAAAGGTTGAAATTGAATTGTATCAAACTTATGCTAAACTAATCAAGCATTTTCATTCATAGTATTGTTATTCTTGCATAGTAATCTCATTTAAATTAATGGTTCTTTCTTATTCCTAGATAAATACTTATCTCATCTAGCATAATACTACATCTCATTTAGCAATAAATCCTTCATTCTAGATGTCTAGTTGCTAGCTTCTCGGTCTGAGAGCAATAACATAATCATTCTAGTCAGGAGATAACAAATCAAACTGTTGAACATTTCAAATGAACAATATCATGTCTATCTCGAGATGATCCCCTAGATAATGATCATGTTGAAGTGTGTGTGAAGATAGAGGCTCACATTTCCTATTTACAAGTAAATAACATAGTTGCTAACATACTATTGTTTGTTAGCAATATGTTTATTTACCAAAGTGCAAATATGTTGATGTCTAGATAGTGCCAACAATGTGCATATTGCACAATGAAAAATATGATAACATGTATATATCCAATTACAAACATAATATGTGAAGACATTGAATTTGTTTCATTAATTAGACTAGAGAAAACCATCCGTAGAAATATTACCATTTCACACATAATTTTTAATTTTTAATTGAGTTTACCACTTTTCTTCTTATTTTTTTTAATCTTCGATTTAATAGATTGATAAAAATAAAATTATTATATACGATTCTAATTTGTTATTAATTCATATATTTTTATCAAATTTCTTACTATGATAGATTCACTTCTTTTATAATATCTCATAGTCACCCCCTCTTTAAACATCTTTTATAAACAATTACTGTTTGATATGTAAAATTATATAAAATATCTACCAAATATGTTATTTAAAAAATAATCTAAATTGCACTTTTTAAATCTATTTTCAACTCGTTAAATAACTCTTATAAATGAACCTCAAAACTCATCTGACCCATTACGCTGAACAAATTGCCTTTAAGCTCCCTTTTTGAAGATTTCATATTACGAAAAAGCAGATTTCTTTAATAACATACTGATGTAAACCTTTGTTAAGGACTCAATTTCAAACATAATATTCACATTAACTCTCCTGACAAAATGTAAGGATTCAGCTCGAGCAGCAATATCTATGAACAATTAAATAAGATTTTACAACTATGAAAATTTGGACAAAAGCGATTCGACCACTCCCTGGGCAATTGGGTGGTATGAATCTCTTGCTTCTTCAAACACTCTTCCAGCCAATTTCTTCCCTTCTGAGTTGCTCTGTAAGAGCCCTGTATACAGCGGCCTCAAAAACAACATCCTCCCAACTTCTTTAACACACTTCTCAATTTCTCCATACAGAGCTTTGTAACCAGAGTACGCTGCAATTGTCAAGAAAGCGACTTTGACTTCCCAATTGTTACTTTCACTAAAATGAAATTGTTGATCGAGAGCGGAGATCTGCATTCAAGCAGGACAACAAGATAGATAAAGTCTCTATGTATATATGAAAGAAAGATTTTATTAATATCTATCTGATTCTAACAGACTAAACAAACTGACCATACTATTCACTTTTCCATCCCTTAGAATTTAATTGAGACAACTATTCACTTTGTGATTGGGTTTCTGTAGATTGATTATTCTACTGTACTTTATGAACAGTGCCTGTTTCCAATTAAGGAATGGAGACACGTCCTCAGAGGAAATCCTTTTAGGCTCTCTGTGAAGACATTCTTTTTAATCACTTCGATAAATACAGTTGTTTCATGTTGGGGAGGCAAAAAGTGGGCTCATCAAGGCAAAAGAGAACAGAATAAAAAACAAGTGTTTTAGAATTTTGATTAAGAAACAGGATCAAAAAGATTTATGTCGTCCAATTGCATTGGGAATCTATTCGCTACTTTTACTCTCTCTTTTTAAATAGTAAAAACAAGGTTTTCTAATGGAAAAAACTGACAGAGAGGCTAACAAAGAGAGTCAAGTGAAAAGTGTGCATTACCTGTGACGCCTCAAGTTTCTTGGGCAAATTCTCGAGGAAAAGTTGCCACTCTTGCCCCTGCCATTTGCAAAGGGCTTCTTCAGAAGGCATTTTCCCAGCCATGAAATCCTTGGAGGCAGACAAGACCCTCTTGTGGATTGTGGAAACAGGGTCCATGATGTCTGGAGGAATGCCAATACCATCTATCCACTCATCCAAATCAATTTCATTCTCTATGCCACGAAGATTTTTCTTCAAAAAGGCAAGGAATGTATCTGTATCGATTGATTGAAACTTGAAATTCCTGATGTACTCCTTCAGAAACTCGTCGAATGCAGGGCGTCCAACCTGCACAAAGAAAAAACAGTCAGGTGCATTTCTGCTTTGCTTATCATATGGTGCTAGATGGAAATCAAAATGATCATATCGCAGCCCAAACCCTAATGTGTGGCTTAAATGTCATTTTATGGGGTCTGATATAGAAGCACAGTAAGTCCCCATTCGAAACAAAAAAAACCCAAATGTGGGATATTTGCAGTGTAACATCAGTGCTGGGGTATGTTGGGACGCTTGGGACGAGTTTCTTGGACAATGTCTAAACATAAACTAAAACGTAAATCTTACCAAGACAAATCTTAGCCAGCAGGATACTTTTTTTTTTTCAAACTCCTCTCCCTGATAATATAGGTTTTAGTTAACATTTTAGCCAATACTGGGAGATGATGAGGGGACTGTGGCAGGAGGGCAGGAGGTGTTGTATGCCATATATGAAACTTGAAACACTAGTCATGAAATGATGTTTCGATATAACATATCAAATTGAAATATTTTTACGTAGCAAAATTGCAACACCAATCATAACCATTAAACATTCAATATAATAACACGATACATATCCAATAGTAACATTCAAAATTCAAATAGAAATTAAGCACATCCACAATAGTAACATAGTTGCAGAATGGCCAAGGTGAGAATACTTGAATACACTTAGAAGTACTCAGTACAAAGACGCCTCAAGGAGAGGCAGAGGCACTCGGTAGTTTTGTAGAGGGTGCAAGTGTCCAAGTTTCACTCGACTTTTTTAGGATAAGTTGATCATCACACTACCCAACAAGATATTACAATTTTGATTCTTCCAGATCAGCAGGTGGCTACATTTAAGCTATATGAAGCCTCAAACACAAGATCGATTGGAGCCCACATCCTATTATATGGCTGAAAAAGCCTCAAAAGTGAGAATTTGTGGGTAAAACGACATTTCTCACACCCAAAGTGAAAAATAAAACCAGATTCATGCAGCTCCATACGTGGCCCTATATTCCTTTTAGGGTTGCTGTAATATAACCTCAGTAAGTCCCCACATTCAATCAAACGTTTCAGAAAACACAAAAAGGTTAAAAATTCTGTGAAGATTTGATGACCCACCAAGGAAATTGTTCAGATATTTAGTACACGTTGAGAACCAGTGTCAGCCATAAAGTTGAGTGACCCAGTGTGTGACTGACGCTGGGACCTACTTTACAATGAAATGACAAAAATGTATGGCGCTGTTGGATTAAAATTTGTTTCATCCTGATGGACCACGGAACTAAGAATCAAGCAGCTCCAAAAGCAGAGAAAGTGAAAAACAAGTACCCACCTGACGCTCAATCCGCCAAAGGAATTGAAAACCTTTTTCGTATGGCACACAAGAATAAACATCATCAGGATCTACGCCTTCCTGATTTGTCCTCAGCTTGGTAAATTCCATATTGTCCTTGAATCTTTCCATCTCACCCCTCAGCCCACAGCATCCCAATCCAATGTTCAGAGCAGCACGCTCCTCGCCATCCACAGCTTCAATAATTCTTCTCTCTGCATATGTAGTAAAGCCCTAAAGAAAAAAAACAAGTTTTAAAACAAACCCCCACATGTCTGGAAATTCATAATTCAAAATAAAAATTACTTATGCGTTATCGAATTGAAAAACTTAAACTACATCATATATTCTTTTCGGTATTTAGATAATAGATTTCACTGCGTATGTAGTAAAGCCCTGTAGAAAAAAGAAAATTTAAAACAGACCCCCACATATCTAGAAATTCGAAACATAAATCAATAAATCACAAGTTACCATCATATATTCTTTCTGGGCATTTTGATTTCAGTAGTTTAAGGATTAGGGATATACCTCATTTAACCAGAACTCGTTATTGGAGGCGTTACAGATAAGATTGCCAGTCCAACTATGAGCAAGCTCATGTGCTACAACCTGGCCACCGCTCATATCTCCAACAATAACCGTAGGAGTTAAGAAGGCCAATCTGGGATTCTCCATCCCTCCATAGGGGAAGCTAAAGGGCAACACCAAAAGATCAAACCTCTCCCATTCATACTCCCCAAAAAGTTCCTCACCCTGCTTGATAATCTTCTCCGTATTTCTAAATTCATGCTCTGCAGCTTCAAGAACAGGTGAAGGCTCAGAGAAAACCCTAGTCCTAGGACCAACATTCCTATAAGTGATATTTCCCACCGCAAAGGCAAATAGATAAGGGGGTATGGGCTGTTGCATTGAGAAATGATCTACAATCCGTTCATGGGAAACCCATTTATGATCAGAGCATGCTCCCCTGGCTTCTCCCTTCAATGGCGGTGCCCTTCCGGTGTGGGCGGCAGACATTACGGAGTTCATCTGTAGAGGAATGTTGATAAGGGCAGAATAACGAATCCTTGCCCTTGGAGTGTCCTGGCAAGGGAATATAGAGCGAGCATGAATTGACTGGCATTGGGTGTAAACATAAGGTAGCTTTTTCCCTACAGTTTGTGATGGATTCAGCCATTGAAGGGCTGAAGCGGATTGATGGGTTTTGAATGTAACATTGAAGGAGATTTGATCTCTTAGAGAAATCTTTAGAAGGGTCCCCTTGATGGAGTCTGAAGTGTCTAGAACGAATGGTATGGGATTTGTTAGAGTGGCATCTTGAACTCCATGGATTTTAAGACACCTGGTATCCAGATAGAGGCTCCCTGTGTAAGGCTTTTCTAGAGTCAGTAATGCAGAGCCATCAATTGTTTTGCTATCAAAATCAAAATAGAGTGACAGACTCGCATGCTTGGTCAGTGGGTTCTCAGAATCTGTGAAGGAGTGAGGATCAATGGGAGCCATCACTTACAGGGAGGGACTTACAGGTAGGGACACAGGATTAGTGTTTGGATCGAGAAGAGAAAACCTCGCATGCTTATAAACCATTGCTGGGCATTAGTTATATATATAGAACTGAAAAACATAGGATGATGTGTAAGTCGGCCTAGATAATGACTCATTGCATAATTCTTATGGTCCAATGTTTAAGATATTGAACAAAAATCAAAGCCCAGCATGTGAAGCAATTTACAGCTAGAATCTATTCGAAATTCTGTCCAAATCTTCTTAAAATATTCAATTATATGGAGAAAACATAACTTCAATATGGCCTTCCAACATATTTTTGGATGGAGGTCTTGTATGAAATCATTTTAGTTATTGGGTATGGGAGCATTAGCAGCCAGAAGGTTGTGTTTTTTTCAATTATGAAAAAATGATAATTTGGAATGTATTTTTACTTTTGTGAGCATCCATCCATTAAAATATAGAATTAAATATTGGAAAAAAGTCGGGGCTGGAGTATGCTTGTAGAAAAAAACTACAAGTATTTCCAGCGACTTTGGTTTCCCTGTCTTTTATTGGTTCTTATTTTTCTTCAAAATATCTATCTACAATATTTATTATTAAAATATCAATCTAACATTCTATTTTGGATGGCAGAATTGAATTATCATAGGTCATAGCTCCACAAATTGTTAGTAAAAATGAGCCTAGCCAAAATAAGCTTAGCAGCCTCATGGAGACCCACACGGATAAACGTATCCATTCTGCCATATATCAAATAGTTTATACAGAAACCAATATATGATTTTCGATTTTTTATGCAAGACGACCATAAACTTGCTCAATTTTGATTCTCTTTTCTTAATAGTTTCTTTGTTAAAAAGACTGTATAAGAAAACATCTATCAAGATATCAACATAATTGCTCATATATTGTTATAAAAATGAGATTACAAAATTTAATATCTTTCCAATTGAACTGCCCCAAAAGTATAAAAACACCCATTTTACTATTCTAGAAATCACTAACACAATTATTCTAAATATCTTAAACATCATATTATGAGCATTGGTTTATTTATTCTTACTAATTGCTTTCATGGTACTTGATAGGCCAATATTGGATTTTCTGCAATGAATCTGTCTTTTTTGGGACAAAACAGATTGAAGTAAAAAAAGAGATTTGGCAAGAGGCAGATCAAAGGCCCAAATGTAAAGATTTGTTCATAAATTTTATATAGGAAAGGGAAGGTAATGTGTTATGACTGGAAGCATTTGTCTTTGTACCATGAAAAGCAGGTAGAAGAAATAGTTAAATAAGCAATCTTTCTCTGAGAAGTTTTCTTTTTTTGTAATTGAAGTACACATCATGGACCAACTATTTTGTCTCTCTCGATTTCTGTCTCCCCCAAAATGCTTCTTTTCATAGTTGAAGTACAAGTCATACCTCCACACTTTTTACGTCTCTTGATAGCTTTGACATGCAATTCCAAGTACGCCCAGCATTTGCCACGTTAAATAAAAGTATTCTTTGATGCAACTTCTGTCTGGCGTGTTGGATCATTTTTTATTAAATTAATTTTTATATATAGAATTTCGTTGTGACCACATTGTCGTCCCACATCTTGTTTTTTTAAAGAATTATTTAAGTATGGGGATCCTTAAATTATGAGCTAAATAATTCATAGTTTTGTATATCTATTTTTTTGGGAAATTATTTATTTTATGTGAGGTGGAAATTAGAAAAATGACAAAACATATAAAACAAGGATGCGTTGTGTTTAGTTCCTATTAAATTATTTTATGTTAGGTGGAAATTAGAAATATAACAAAACATATAAAACAAGGATGCATTGTGTCTAGTTTCTACCAGTAGTAATCTTGTTTTTAAAAATATAATAAGAAAAAGTAATGTTAATATAGTTTATTAATTTCTCAATAAAAATAAATGTCCTCTTAAAACAAGGATGCATTGTGTCTAGTTCGTGTCATTAGTAATCTTGTTTTATTTTGTGCTATTAGCAATCTTGTTTTTTAAAATACAATAGAAAAAAGTAATGTTAATATAGTTTGCCTTTTTTATTTCAAAATGACTATTATTAATTAAAAATGAAATTAGAATAATGAATGTTTAAAGACATAACCTTGGGAAAGAGTAATGGAAAATTTGTATTGAAATTATCCCTAAATAGTGAGCTGATTGAACTTGTAAAATAGAAAATTATAATAAATATACTTGAAATTTTGGAAAGAATGAAGAATATATAAATCAATCAAATGAAATTACAAAAATATTTTTAACATGTTAAAATGGAATCTTCATATATTCTTAATCTTATAGACCTATTTACTTATTATGAATCAAAGTTAATAGAAATGTGAAGAAAGAAATTGCATTTGTACTAAATTAAATAAATTATATTAACAAAAAATTGTTTGTCAATGTCAATATGCTAATATAACATCTCGTATTTTAATGCTTCAATATGTCAATGAGAAGTGGAGTCGCCAACATTCATCGATTTTATTATTATTTAGTCATAAAAGAAGAATAAATAGATTTTGACATAGAATACGCCATGTACATCCAAAATCTCACAACTCTCACTGATACCAAATAAAGAAATTGCTACAACCAGAAGCATGAATCTGTACGATTACGAGATGGCTACAACTAGTGAGAAGGTTTTCTACAAGCTTTGTAATGAATATCCAAGGTGTACAAAAGAAGCCCAATTACACCACAGTCTTGGAGTCTAGATTATTCATTTTGTGGCACAAGCCAGCAAAGAAAATGCTAGTTTTTCATGAAAAAACACTCGCTAAAGGCCATGGTGCTCAAACATAGTACATATTAGAGAAGGTGCTTTCCATTGACAATAGACCCTCATCATGTTTACAAAAATCTCATATAGAAGCTCGTTTCTACAAAATGACTCCAACAATAGCTACCATGACAACAAAGAACTATCCAAATGAGATTATTTATATTTTAGACTTAAAAAAGAACTAAATTTGTCATCATAAAAGGAAAATGAATCTCACAGACCAGTAAAGCCCTAGTAGTCGCTAATAATAGAGGGCGTGAATTTCTATGGGAGTTTATAACAAAAATAAATAACCTTGACATTGGTAAGGGTTTGTTGTACATTGGTAAGAAAACTAGGGTTACATTGCTAAAGAACTTAATTTTCTTGATTTGATTTTAGTCTCTACCACAATCAGACATAAAATTTAAAGGAAGGAGAAACAATTTTTTTTACATATAATGTAGATAATGAAGTTACAAGATGCGCAATTAATCAAAAGATTTGCTATTTAGAAAAGAAAAAAGAAAAAAACTAAGTAGATATGTAATTTCTGAATATAGAAAAAAAAGCTAACAACTGAAACAAGAAAAAGATCCCCATCTACAACACCTGTGCATGCATTGATTATGCATATCTTCATTATTTTCTCTAGCTAGAATAACCCAATAAATTCAAATTGTATTGCAAGTAATGGTGCTCTACAATCTTTGCATTTTGCCTCTTCAACATTGTACAAAGTATAAATTGGTATTCACTAACGATTTCTCTACCAAAAAATTTGACCACACTATATTGCTAATATAATCCATTGTGATTTTACTAAAAAGTATGCATCCAAAACAGGCAACTTGATTGTCTCACATGCAACTTTAAATCAACACAGGTACTAGGAAAAAAGATGGACACAACCTTCCCCACAATGTTGGCAAAAATATATGAAACATGCAAATTCAAATAATGTTTCCGTGAACTAAAAACTTGATCATGAATATTCTAGAATGTGTAGGAAGGGAAGAATAGATGAGGACATATTTTTTACTTAAAAATTAGATGTTTCCATAATAATGCATTAATTGCAACCATCTACTATTGTTGGATTTTTCCTAAGCTTATAGGAAAAGCCAAAAGTTGAGGAGAAATATTTGACTTAAATTATTTCAAAGTAATTATTAGAAACTGTTGGACTCATGACTGTTGATTGTACTAACTAGCCAATAAGGAATGAAATAAAAGATTTATAATAAATTTTATGAAGAAATAAAAATTAGAAACATTATAAATGTACAAACATTTGTAAAAGTCTAGGATTTGATTGGTTAAAGAAAATCAATTGACATTCCATGAATGGTATAGTATCCTGCCTATGGTAGGAACTAATAAGTTATATGATTGAAAAGAGTATGTCTATGTTTTTTTTAAAGGACATTCTTAAAAAATGAATAAATTTTTCAAATTTAGTAGGGGTTGAATTTTTTAAGTTCAAAATCTAAGTTTATGCAAATATATATTTATAAGAAAAGAAAATTTGAATTTTAAACTTGATTTTGAAAAAAAAAAAAAATTCTATGTGTGTTAGGCATATTTTGTTAAAATGCTAGGACATTAGGATTGGATGGAATTGGTGTTTAGTTGTTTGTAATGTAAATTATGATGTGGCAAGAAAGAAAGAGCTAATGAGAACTAATAACTAAAACCAATGAGATCAAATATTTAAAAGATTTAAAAGATTACTTCGTGAGTTCAATTTTGTATGTCCATGTGGATATGTTGTATAAACATGAACAATTACTTCTTGATATTAAGATCCAAGTTTCACAAATATGTATACTAAAAAAGAAAATTTGAATTTCAAACTTGTTTTTGTAATTTATTTTGTGCCAATGATATTCTCTCATAGAAAACGGGTGGAAAATTGTATTTTTATAGGTGTTTTATGGTTGCACTTCATTTTTATGTAATATCAATATTTTTAAAAATTGTCTATAAGGGATGGAGTGACTCATCCCCACTTATTTGTAATATAAAACATGATGTGACAAACAAGAGATAATGAGATATAATAATTAAACTAAATGGGATTAGACAATTGAAACAATTGCAAGATTAACCTATGAATTCAATTTTGTAAACTCGTGTAGATATGATAAATGAAAATGAAGGCCTTTAGTCCAATCCTTAACATCAATATAAATTTCACTAAGGACCCCCATTAGATGGAAGCATGATTGTCAACCTTGTGATGATTATCCATCATGCACACATGATATCCACATGCTTAAGTGCTCTTTTCATTGTGAATCCAATGAATACTTACAATTCTAATTATGTATGCATTACTTGGTGGATTTTTTTCCAATCTTGTAGGCTAGCATCTTTGTATGATGCACATTATTATTGTCTTGTCTAAATTGATATGTTCATGTGTCAACCATTACTTTCGGCATATGTGTTTTATGACTACCTAATTGGTTACCTCCTAGTAAAGAGGTGTGCCTAATAGTTCCATAGGGTTGGGATGTGTTTAATAATTGTTGGGATCCATGGATCCTTTAAAAAATATTGAAGAACCTACATGGATGTCTTAATATTGTACTTGTACCAAAATTTCAATTTCTATCTTTTGATGAAGATTTGTTATTTGAGACAAGTTAGTCCTTGTAAGTACATTTATAATTATGATTAAAAATATTTTTGTTTTGGACTCAACCTATTCATATTTGTAACATGAGAACTATTTTATTATTATATAATTTTAAACCTTGAAATCACATGTGCTTGGCATTTTATAATCATATTTGGTAAAGTCCTATAAACATGATGAAAAAGCATAGGTTATATTTCTCTATGAAATGAATGTCTACATGCTCACTTTGTGGCTTGACAACAAGTGCCCTAAACAACTGAAGGAATAATCACATGCTCACCTTGTGACTTGACAATAGGCACCCTAACTACATTAGGGTCATGACATGCCCCCAACCTCTCAAATGATGACCCTCACCTCTGCCCTAAGATTCTAACATATCAAAATAATTGGGGATCTCCCCAAGGACAAATTCACAATACAATTTCTTTAAGAAATGCATTGGAACCTCGTGATTATTGCAGGGAGGGGCATCAAAGACCATCCACCATCTATCCCAAAAGTTATTTCTAATATCATCATGTATGAACCAATGGATGGGGAACCTTTTAGTTGTATGTTTAACAGTGTCTCGTTCTCCAAGCTTTTTAAACAATGCACAAATGCTACCTTTTGCTATGTCTTTTTTTCTTACATCTTTATAGGATAATTTGTTTGTATAATATCTTCTTTCTTCTTCCCTCTTAACACACCAAATATCCAACCGACCACTAACATAAGCTACATGGCTTATAATGGACTCAAGGGAGGATGCCAATTATGCTCTCATAGGATTGGTTTTTCCAAAAGCTTTCAACCTACCAATGATTGCTTCTACTTCATTTTTCCCTCTTTCTATTTCATTCATTATGTTGTCTTGGGTGCTAGGAGGGGGTCTTTCAATCGGTGAAGGTTGCAGAATTTATATTTTTATCTTGTGGAGGGTTTTGATTTGGATCGGTTTTCATTTTAATTTTGTTGATCAAGCTAGGGATTTGGCGGTTGATTATTCACATTTCTTGATAAGAAACCAATTGCATTCTAAATAAATAAACAAATTTAAAAGCAAAACTAAAAAAACCTACAAATCAATGTAAAAACTTATAAAACAATGCAAAAACATATAAAACAATGCAAAAACAAGAGTAGAAAACATACTACGTGATCTCGATCTTGATCTCCAATGATGAGGAGGCATTTTGAGGAGGTGGGTGAGCACATTCTTCAAGTTTTACAAACTGCGTGCGTGCTATTGAGGAGAAATAAGACAACAACAAAAAGAAATGAAATGGGCCACGGGTTTGTAGCCCATATATTAAAACTTATAATTTTAAAAAAGCACACATGCACTATAGTACACATGCACTTTGGCTTGGGTTTCACAAGCCTAAGGCTTGTGGAGCCCAAGCCAAAGTGCGTGCGCACTTTTAGAATTTTAGAATTTTGTTTTTTGTGTCATGTTTTTGGCACCACAACTTGGCGCATCAACCCCATAAGAGGGGCCATTATTATTTAATAGTGGAAAACCACGCCAGTGGAGCATGTACTATGTATGATTTAGGTAGGCTTGGAATGTACAATGCATAGTTGGTGTGTTTCCTTCTCCATAATGCTCATCAACATATATCTCCCTTAGATAAGTATAAAAGTAAGAATATTTGAAATAGAATGCATGGATTTCGTGCAAAGATTCATCCATTCCAATGATTGGAAAATCTTTAACATCACATACACACACTCGTCACTTTCAATTGTTCAATATATTGAGTGTACAATTAAGAGAAATACAAATTGCAAGCTTTTGGATTTCTATTTCACAAAATCCAATCCATATTGTATGTGGTAGTGGAGCATTGATCTCTGATGCACTAATTGAAACTATTATCTAGATAGGTTGACTTGAAACTATTATTTGGATAGGTTGTTGGAGATCAGCCATGTCCTAAAAAATTAAAATGAATGTTAGATATAAAGAAAAAAACTACTAACATTATTTAAAGTTTGAAGTCCTAACTTGTAATTTTTTTTTGCAATTCTTAATGATTTGATATTGTGATTATTAATAAAATTTAGAACTATTATGACATGCCATCATTTAGCTATGTTATTAGATCATTTAGAAACTTTATATGATAAACCACCAAATTCGATAATCAATGTTCTTTTATTTATGAAAATAATATTAGAAAATATTTCTACTCATTTATAATTCTCTCTAAAAAAAAAATCTCTATTATTGTGCCTATCAACTATTCAAAAATTGAATTATATATTAGCAATGTGGAAGAGAAGCACAATTCATGTCAAAAATGTGTGGAAAATAATAATCGTTCTAATTTTGTAAGTAAAAAAATTGTTTAAATGGTCATTTGGTTATAAGTTATATTTTATTTTATTTTAAAAAGAACTTAGTTAATGCAATCGATGTTTTCAATTATTAAAATTGTATATAGTTTAGGTAATTTCATTCAATTTTATTTTTTTATAGGTAAATAGCCGAAGCCTAGGTTATTTATTATTATTATTAAGATTCATTATTATTATGTGTTAATCGTGAGTAGATTCAAACCCAATACCTCTTCAATGAGAGGCTCGCAATTTACCAATGCATTGTAGGCTCTTGCCTAATTTCATTCAATTTTTACTTTTTTGAAAAATAAATTTTTTTTTTTGTATTTTTAAAAATAAAATATTAATAGTAAATTAATATTTTAAATTTTCTTTGGAAAATATTCTAATCTTTAATAAATATTTTAATTTTATCTTTTAAGATGCAAGAAAATAAATTACTTTATAACATTATTATTTTATAATTATTATAATTAAATATAATAGATAATTTAAATGAATGACATAACCACCTAAAAAATTCATCAAATAGCATATTTCTAAGATAAAAGTATCATTTTTTAATAAGAAAACTATTTTAAATATGATTTGTAAAATATTTGCTAATAAATAATTAAAATTAAATACATAATTAAAAATTAAATAAAATTATAGTAAAATAAATGATTAGCGAATACAAATGTGCAACAATTTTTTATATATTTATAATTAATTAATTTGATGAGATAGATTTTAGTGCTTTCAAACTTTTAACTTCTTTTTACAAAATTGGTTTTTATTTCAAAAAAATTGTAACCAATAAAAATGAAGAAAATTAATTTTCAAATTTTGAAAAGTTAAAATTTATGTGTTTTGTTTTATGAAATGCTATAATGTAATATTATAATAAAAATAATACATTTTGATTTGTTGAAATTCTTAATCACCAAATGAATTTGTAGTTAATAATAACACCATATATATTTTTAATCTATTACATTGTCGAAATAGGTACCCCTAGATTACTTCCTATGACTTAACTTAGAGTCAACATATCCATGACTCCACCAAATGACAGTAGAGAATATATAGTTTTCTATCCTGATAGGCACAAACATAATCAATTTAATTACCCATTTCAAAATAGAATCAACAGGCAATAACCAGAAAATAAAGTGCCTACAACATACCCCTTAAGGCTAGTTGTAGCAAGAAACTTGCCATTTCTGATAGCTTCTAGATTAGCTTGGGCAACATCCCTTGGACAAACTATTTGTGGACCTTTTGGTACTTAAGTTTAGTAGCTTGTTTGCTTGGGAATGACAATTAAAAGTTTGGTCTTCCCTTATGCTATCGAAGGGAAATGAGTGTTGAGCTCCCAAGAACATATAATTTGAATGATGGTTTCACAATTTTGTTATAAAAATTTGACATTATATGATGTATCATAAAAAAAAATCATCTCAATTCAATAAATTTGAAGGCGCTTCACTTTTGTAATGAGTTGCAATCCATCATTCTGTGTAACCCCTCTCACCTTCTGAACTACATAAATTACATTCCACAATTTGTCTTGATTGAATTCTTCTGCCCACCACCACAAATATGCTTGAACTCTTGTGCACAACACAACAAATATGATTGAATTCTTGTGCTAACCACCACAAATGCAATTGACTTTTTGTTCCCACCACCCCAAATATGATTGAATTCTTGTGCCCACCACCACAAATACAATTGAATTTTTGTTCCCACCACCATAAATAAGATTAAATTATTGTGCCCACCACTACAAATACAATTGAATTCTTGTTCCCACCACCAAAAATACTTGATCACCACCCATTTATTAAGTTCTTATGTAAAAATCTCTTCCTTTGTTGCAAGACATTCAACTATTGTAATTATTGTGTAAACACCCGGGTAAAAGCACAAACCTATGTCACCTTTTATGAAGAAATGTGATATCAGAATGCGACAGTTCAACATTAATGACAAAAAAAATGGTATTTGTGTTTAGAATTTGAAAATGATGTAAACTAATAAAATGTGTAGAATTGGATGAAA
Source organism: Cupressus sempervirens (assembly GCA_028749045.1). NCBI lineage: Eukaryota > Viridiplantae > Streptophyta > Pinopsida > Cupressales > Cupressaceae > Cupressus > Cupressus sempervirens. The sequence goes on along the minus strand of CM053785.1, from coordinate 618,586,678 downwards.
TTTATGCCTATCATTTTTAAAAAAAAATTTTGAGTAAGAATTTATTCATTTCTTTTATTTTGAAGTCCCTTTTTTAACTATAAATAATATAGGGTGTAGTTCTCATCAAAAAAATAATGTAAATCATCTTTTTTTGTTTTGATTTGAAAATATCTTATAAATGACATGTATATCTATTGCAAAAAAAAGAAGAAATAATTATTTTTTATTTATATTTTCTTTGTTATAAGTACTCAAGCTCGACCTTCTTAGAAGCCAATGGTTTTTTCCTCCCGTCAAAACTTCCCAATCAAATCTACACCTTCTTGAGAAAAAATTACATATTCATGAAGAGGACTCTCTTCTCTAGACATAAGTATAGTTTTTTTGTTTTTTTAGTATGATTTACTATTTTTTCCCTTTTTTAAGTGAGCATCTTTTGAAATGTTGAAATATCGACTTATAATATTTTTAAATTCTAGCATATTATAACTAATCAAAACACTCAAAAATTTATATAATGATGATATTGAATCTAAGATCTATAAAAGGGTATTTTTAGTTTTTGAATAAAATTGAGTTTTGATAGAGAAATGAAATTTGACCAAAATAGGTTTTGATATCACAAATGGTGACACAGATCTGTGCTTTTACCCACCCTTCATCCCGAGTGAAAACTCTCTCTTTCCCTTTTTTCCCAAGTGAAAACATTTTTTAGTAAAATATATCCCCTTTTTCATAATACCCTAATGAAAACATTTTTCTTGGGTGTAAAAATAATTCACTCTTGTAGTTTATCATTGCACATTTGATACTTTTGAAATTTGTCTCCAACAAGTCATTTGACATCTTGAAATTTTTATTATTATATTATTTCAGAGTGAAACATTACATATGTATGCAATATAATCTATTTTATGTACCTCTAAGTATCTTCTCCACTACTTTTTCAATGGGGACTTGTTCAAGATATGAAACCTTGGCCACACCAACATTACTATGTTAACTGGTCTCCATTGAAAAGCTTCATGATTGGCTTTTTGAATGGCTTCATAATCACTTACAACTACAACCTGCACAAACCATGAAAATAGAAAATAAAGATGGAAAATTGAAAATAGTTTGTGCAACCATCTATTTAAGCATAAGATAACATAAGAAAACATTGGTTGAATTATTTGACCTTGGTATTAATCTTGTCCATTTCACATTGTTTTTTTCCCTTACTACTTCTTTGGAGGCTTTGAGAAATTTAGATGGATTCCTTGCCACCAAGGTCACATAAGCACCTTGCAAAATTGTGTCCTTATCAATCTCAAGTCCAATACCACTAGAGCCTCATGTTATTAGGACATGTTTTTTCTCCAAGCTATGCATACTGGCTTCTTTGCCTTGTGATGGAAAAGATTAAAAGAGAAATGAGAAGAATGGTTATTGTGGCATTGAATTAACAAAAATAGACATAATGGAAAATAACTAGAGTATGTTGCTTTACCTTTTTAGTGTGCATTGATGAGGAATTTAGTCTTCATAAATGTAATACAAATATCTATAAATGACTTTGAACTAATTTTTTAAATTTTGGTAATTAATGATATATAACATCAATTTGAATGTTTACAGTTAGTTTGCATATTACAAATCATTATAAAGCTATTTTATCGTAAAAGGATAGGTAGACAAGAACTTTCAACTCAAAATATTTGTAAATGAATAAAATAGAAGATTTGCCATTTTATTTGTAATTTAATTTAAAGATGGTGCAATGACATTACTGTGAAGTGAACTTATATCATTGCTAGATCATCCAAAAGAAATAGATGCATGCCACAACACAAATGGTTGTGAATCTTTTGAAATTTGACATAGTTGGCAATGACATGGCCATAGGGGAGATAACTATTTTAGAAAGGAACAAAGTAGGATTATGAAGAGGCAAATAAGCTAGAGAATGCTCTTGGAGAAAAATTCTAGTGATTATGAATAATTTATCTTCCTCCACCATGTAGATCAGTCAACACACTCTAACAATGGAGCTTGAGATTGGACCTCCCTTGTATTGGCAATACAATCAATCAGATCTACAAACACACCAATAGTGAATGAATGCCTTCTTTTTTGTGATGGAGAGTGAGGTAACAACATAACATCTCCTACAAAGAAATTTTTTTTAGGCATTTTGTGTTGGATATAAGCATTCAATTGTATGTTTTCTTTGATGTTACATAAATGTCAAGTATATATTGAGCAATCAATGTATGTCAAGCTCACTTAGGAGTCAAAGGAAGTTCCAATGTATGATGAGTGTTTCAAAGTTTAGAGAAAGTGTCCACCAAGCTCACTCGGGTGCCAAAGGAAAGTCCACAAGGAATGAGTGTTAATTGAGCTCACTCAGTTACCAAAGGGAGTTTGTAGAAAGACAACATCTACTGAGTTCACTTGGTAGCCAGAGGAAAGTTGGTATGGAATGAGTGTTAACTGAGATCACTCAGTTAACAAAGGAAGTCTAAAGAAAGTCTTTCGCTGAGTTAGTATTGACCAAGCTAGGTCAACTAACAAATGATTTTCTCAAGTCAGCATATTTAGTTTGATGAATTTATTTGTTAAGTCTAGCCAACTTAAGGAATGACTATTGATTATTTAAAAGTGTATTCAAGCTGATTTGACAAGGTAAATGATATAAGTATAAGGTCAAGTTGTGGAATTGAATGTGAGAAGCAAGAGAAGGAAGAAGATGAATAGAGAAAGTGAATTTGAAGGATAATAGAGTATCCTGAGTTGATCGAGCTGCAAAGATTAATCTGATCAAGGATGGTCAAGTATTCAAGCAAGAACAAAGATATGAAATAAAAAAAGACAGTTGCATCAACTATCAAGTCAAGTCATTGTTACTCTCTAATAATTGTAGCAGTGAATCAAATCTCTTAACAGAGAGCCTAACAAATATTTTCCAAATCCTCTAACAAGGTGGCATTTCTAGATTGAAGTGTTTAAAGACCTCTAACAAGGCCACTCCTAATAGGATGAACTAAATCCTTTAACATAGTCACACCTAACAGTGTGTTTTGTAAACTTTAACAAGGTTGGCTCCTAATAGGGCTAACTTTAGAAGAGTGAAAAATAGTAACTAGTTGCAATTGGTGGTTTTCCCAAATTGGGTTTCCACATTAAATCTTGGTGTCTCATGTGTTCATGTTATTTTCTTTATGTTTTTGCAACTAAGTCAATTAAGGTTAATCACATTTAATATCATCAGATTTGCATGTTCAATGTTATCCAAGTAATAGTGCATATATTCAATATTAACCAAGTGTTTACCAAGTGGTATTCATTCTTAGTGTAAACCAAGTTACTGTGTTAATCGAGTGATTTAGTGCTAACTAAGTTACAATAATATTTTGGTTTCAGTAGAGTATTGGTTTTGAATTATATTGACATCTTAAGGGATCTTGGATTTGTTTTTGTGGTAATTGATTCACCCCTCCCCTCTTAGTTAATCCTCTTATCTTTCCAACAAATGGTATTAGAGATTTTGGTGCTTGCAAAGAAAGTTTCAAGGACCTAAGCTAAAGATCAACATGTCTTACAGGAGAGAGATTCCCAAGCTGAAGAGATAACTTCTAGGCATGACAGGAACTCATGAGACTACATTTGACAACCATTGGAGACTCAAGCCTAAAGTACCTAGACACCAAGTATGTGGCACCTACTAGAACTATGACTGTTGAAGAAATTATAGAAAAGAAGAATCATAACATTATGATGATTGCATTGCCTCTACTCTTAATTATATTGAATTTGATGAAGTAAAAGATTGTGGTACGACTTATGAGATGTGGATTAAGATGAAATCTATCCATGGAGGAGATAAAAATGTGAGGATAGCTAAGGAAAAAAGTCTTAGAGGTCAATTTGATCAAATGAAGATGAAAGAAGATGAGAACATTGCATAGTATAGTGAAATAATCAAAGCTAGTGTGAGTACAATTAGAGCTTCAGGTGGAAAAATAGATGATGTGATAGTGGTAAGAAATGTACTCAAAAATCTTCTTCCTATCTATGCAATTAGAGTTTCAGCTATTCAAGAAATGAGATATAATCCCAAGAATGATATAACTTTGGATGCACTAGTGGGAAGGTTGACAACCTTTGGGTTAGATAACTATGTTCCTAACTCTGGTAACATTGAGTCTACTTTTCAAGCTAAACTATCACTCAAGTAGAAAGTTGCAAAGTCTAAAATCAAAAAGTTTAACAATGAAGATGAAGATGGTTCTAATGATGATCTTGAAGTCATTGAAGCATTGTTTGCAAGGAGATTCTCTAAAGGAAAAGGAAAGTACAAAGGTAAAATACCTTTGATTTGCTTTTCTTGTGAATAAGTTGGTCACATTGTTACAACATGTCCAAATAGAGAAAACAAAGAAGAAAACAAGCATGAAAAATACAAAGGCAAGAAGGATTTCAAAAGCTACAAAGACTACAAGGACAAAGGTAATAAATCTTGCTACATTGCTAAAGATTTTGATAGTAGTGAAGAAGATGAAATAGTTTACATTGTTGTTAAGGATGAATCAGATGATGAGAATGATAAGATGATCCTTATTTCTCATGTTAGTAAGAATGATACATAGATCATTGATAGTGATTGTTCTCACCACATGATTGGTGATAAATCTAAATTTGAGTACTTGGGACACTATGATGGTGGGAGTGTTAGATTTGGAAATGATGAACCTTGTTATGTGAAAGGAAAAGGATGTATTACTTTAACTGATGAACTCATATTTGAAAATGCTTATTGGGTTAAAGGATTGAAGTGTAATCTTCTTAGTGTGGCACAATTGAATACCGTTGGATTCAAGGAAGAATTTGTGAATAGGAAGGCCAAGTTGCTAGATGAAAAATGAAATCTAGTTGGGATTGGAAATCAAACAAGAGGTAATCTATTTTTTAGGATTAACTATTGGAATTACAATAGGAAAGGTAAACTTCTAAGGGGAGGTGAATCAGTAGTTTAAACTTTGACCCATAAAATCATTCACCACACATCCATCTCATACATTCAATAAGTAAACTAGAATACCATGTAAAGCATATACATCTAAAACATGTAAACAAGTAAAGATTCACACATGTAAGACACCATATATGATTACCCAGAAACCGTCCAATGAGAAGGTAAAACTGGGGTGGGGATGACACCCACAAATCTTCACTACTGTAGTAATAAAGTGTATCCAATGAAGGTTACAATGTTTTGATCATGAGATGTGATCTACCTTGTGAAAGGTCTGCCCTGTGAAAGGCTTACAAAGACTGTTAGGTCTCACCCTGTTAAAGGACTTAAACACCCTATTAGAAGTGTGCCTTGATAAAGAACTTTAACTCACAATTAAGTAAGCACCTTGTTAGAGGATTTCAAGATAGCCTGTTAGGACTACTCTGTTAAGAGATTTAACTGATTCACCTGTTAGAATTATTCAACAATGATCCTATGGTTAGATCTTGGTTGCTTGATAATAGATCACCTCTAAATTGATATATTCTTTATCCTTCTTGATCAAATGTCTCTTTTTTATATGCTCTTCTCTTCCTCTGTTCTCCTTTAAGTGATTTTGCAATGCAATCTCAGATCATAACTCCTTAGCCACTATGAATGCTCTGTTTATGCATGCAAACTTCTCTCTTTTCTCCTTCATACTCCTTTTCACACTCTAGAGAGTTTAGGTTTTTTCCTCCTTAAGAAGACTTAGGTGAATTAGGGTTAGGTATGAATCAACGATTGTGATTCATCCATTTTGCCACTTAAACCTTCCCTTTACTCGATTGACTGCATGTAATTGCATTGGGAATCCAACTTAAGATTCATCCTTATTTCCAAAATATCATAATTCAATCTTTAGTTAGCTCAAAAAATGGTTTACATAGTAGTTTGTGCCATTAGGGTATGTATAGGATCATTCAACCAAACTATGGCCTTAAGTGGCAATGAAAAACCAACAAATCAGAGTTATGTCAACTTGACACATAATTTTAAAGTGGTTATGTACTTTATATCAAAAATTTGTAAGAAAATAATTTGTAAGAAATAGAATGTAGTTTCTAAAATACTAGGTCTTATCTGGAGAAAAAAATATTTGACTGGTCAAAAGTTTGGATTTTAATGCAGTACTACAAAAATTTCAGGATGAAAATAAAAAGTAGGTGTATGCTTGACCACCTTAATCAAAATCAAATGATAATATTTTTAAAATAAAATTATAGATATAAAAAGTAGACTCATGCCTGGATGTGACGCATATTTTTGGGTATTTTTATTCCAAATAAATAATTAAATATGAATTTTCTACTAAAAATTTTTTGACAAAAAAAACTCCCATGTCTGACCACCTTAACTAATTGAAAACTCTACAAATTATTATTATTATTTCTTATACTACGCGAAGCATAGAATGTGACACAACTTTTAGATTTCAATTTTTTTATACCGTTTAAAAGTTATAGCTATTTTTCAATCAGTATGTCAATCAACACTTTACAATCATCTTCATTGAAAATTAACTAACAAATACTTATCAAACTCATAATTTGACAGCAATCATATCGATGGAATCTCAAGAGTGTTATAAAACAACCCTTTTTGTTTCATTCAATTTCGATGAAAATAACACTATCAGATGGCTACCTGAAGTCTGAGTGTTAGTAAAACCCTTCTCAAACATGTTTTTTGGGTTGACCAAATAGGCTTGGTAAATACCGAGCCTAATTGGATACCCAAAATAAAATCAGGTATCCGATCTATAATTGGATACTCGATATGAAATCGGGTATCCGATCACTATGAGTTTTTTCAATTGCAATTTTGGAGGGAATTTTGAGAGGAAAGATTTTCCAATTGCAATTTTGGAGAGAGGGAAATTTGAGAGAAAAAAAAATTTCCAATTGCAATTTTGGAGAGAAATTTGAGAGGGAAACTTTAGAGGGTTTTAGAGAGAAATTTATTTGGGGGAAGTGTGGACATTAATATTATTATTACATATGATTATGATTATTATTATTAACTATTATTATTATATATGATTTTAATTATTATTATATATAGTAATATGTATAATAATAATTATTAAATATAATATAGTTATAAATATAATAATTATTAAATATATATAGTAATTTATTTATTTTTGATAGGTAAACGACCGAAGCCTAGGTTATTTATTATTATTATTATTAAGATTAATTATTGTTATGTGTTGATTGCAAGTAGATTCGAATCCAAGACCTCCCCGAAGAGAGGCTAGAAATTTACAAATGCGTTGTAGGCTCTTTCCTATTAAATATATATAGTAATATTATATGACTATTATTATATAAAATAATCTATATGGTTATTATTATTAAATCTATAATCTAGTAACATATAGGATTATTATTGTTATATAATCTAATAATATATTATTATTATATTAAAATATATAGTATTATATTATTAAATATAATATTGTCATGAAATGCATCAAAAGCAGTCATAGGTTAACCTATGACCCCTTTCGACGCATTTCATGATAACATATGTCCCTAGGGCCCCTAGTGACCCAACTTGATGCATTAGAACCAACCACATGCATCCCTAGGGCTCCTAGGGACATACGTTGTCATGAAATGTGTCGAGAGGGGTCATAGGTTAACCTATGACTCCTCTCGATGCATTAGAACCAACCACATGCATCCCTAGGGGTCCTATGGCCCCTTGGGACATACGTTGTCATGAAATGCGTTGAGACGTGTCATAGGTTAACCTATGACCCCTCTCGACGCATTGAAACCAACCACATGCATCCCTAGGGGTTTTGTGGCCCCTAGGGACATATGTGTTGTGAAATGCATTGAGAGGTGTCATAGGTTAACCTATGACCCCTCTTGACACATTAGAACCAACCACATGCGTCCCTAGGGGTCTTAGGGATGCTAAGAACATAGGTTGTCATGAAATACATCGAGAGGGGCCATAGGTTAACCTATGATCCCTCTTGACGCATTAGAACAAACTACATGCATCGCTAGGGCCCCTAGGGACATACATTGTCATGAAATGCATTGACCTATGACCCCTCTAAATGCATTAGAACCAACCACATGCGTCTCTAGGGCCCCTAAGGGCATACGTTGTCATGAAATGCATCGAGAGGGCTCATAGGTTAACCTATGACCCATCTCGATGCATTAGAACCAACCACATGAGTCCTTAGGGGTCGTAGGGCCCCTAGGAGACATACGTTGTCATGAAATGTGTCAAGAGGGATCATAGGTTAACCTATGACCCCTCTCAATGAATTGAAACTAACCACATGCATCCTTAGGGGTCGTAGGGCCCCTAGGCATATATGTTGTCATGAAATGCATCAAGAACGATCATAGGTTAACCTATGACCCCTCTCGATGCATTGGAACCAACCAAATATGTCCTTAGGGGTCTTAGGGTTTGTAGGAACATACATTGATGTGAAATGCATCGAGAGGGGTCATAGGTTAACCTATGATCCCTCTCGATGCATTAGAACCAACCACATGCATCCCTAGGGGTCCTAGGGCCCCTAGGGACATAGGTTGTCATGAAATGTGTTGAGAGGGGTCATAGGTTAACCTATGACCCCTCTCAACGCATTAGAAAAAACCAAATGTGTCCTTAGCAGTCCTAGGGCACCAAGGAACATAGGTTGTCATGAAATGTGTCGAGAGGGGTCATAGGTTAGCCTATGACTCCTCTCAACACATTAGAACCAACCACATGCATCCCTAGGGATCCTAGGACCCCTAGGGACATATGTTGTCATGAAATACATCGTGAGGGATAATAGGTTAACCTATGACCCTTGTTAATGCATTACAACCAACCACATGTGTCCCTAGGGGTCCTAGGGCCCCTAAGGACATAAGTTGTCATGAAATGCATCAAGAGGCCTCTCGATGCATTAGAACCAACCACATGCATCCCTAGGGGTCCTAGGGCCCCTAGTGACATACACTGTTGTGAAATGCATTGAGAGGGGTCATAGGTTAACCTATAACCCCTCTCAAAGAATTAGAACCAACCACATGTGTCCCTAGGGGTCCTATGTCCCCTAGGGACATACGTTGTCGGGAAATGCATCGAGAGGGGTCATAGGTTAACCTATGAACCCTCTTGATGCATTGGAACCAACCACATGCATCCCTAGGGGTCCTAAGGCCCCTAGGGACACACGTTATCATGAAATGCATTGAGAGGGGTCATAGGTAACCAACCACATGCATCCCTAGGGGTCCTAAGGCCCCTAGTGACACATGTTGTTGTGAAATACGTCGCGATGCATTAGAACCAACCACATGCGTCCCTAGGGGTTCTAGGGCCCCTAGGGAGATATGTTGTCATGAAATGCATCAATAAGGGTCATAGGTTAACCTATGACCCCTTTTGACACATTGGAAAGAACCAAATATGTCCCTAGGGGTCTTAGGGCCCCTAGGGACATACATTGTCATGAAATGCATCGAGAGGGGTCACAAGTTAACCTATGACCCCTCTTGATGCATTAGAACCAACCGCATGCATCCCTAGGGGTCTTAGGGCCCCTAGGGACATAGGTTGTCATGGAATGCATCGAGAGGGGTCATAGGTTAAACGATGACCCCTCTCAATGCATTGGAACCAACCAAATGCTTCCCTAGGGGTCTTAGGGTCCCTAGGGACATACGTTGTCATAAAATGCATTGAGAGGGGTCATAGGTCTCAACATATTAGAATGAACCACATGCATCCCTAGGGATCCTAAGGCCCCTAGGGACATATGTTGTCGTGAAATATGTCAAGAGGGGTCATAGATTAACCTATGATCCCTCTCGATGAATTAGAACCAACCACATGCGTCCCTAGGGGTCTTAGGGCCCCTAGGGACATAGGTTGTCATGAAATGCGTCGAGCAATGCATTGGAACCAACCATATGTGTCCCAAGGGGTCCTAGGGCCCCTACGGACATATGTTATCATGAAATACGTCGAGAGGGGTCATAGGTTAACCTATGATCCCTCTCAATGCATTGGAACCAAACACATGCTTCCCTAGGGGTCCTAGGGTGCCTAGGGACATATGTTATTGTGAAATATGTCGAGAGGAGTCATAGGTTAACCTATGATCCCTCTCAATGCATTGGAACCAACCACATGCATCCTTAGGGGTCCTAGGGTACCTAGGGACATACATTATCGTGAAATGCATAAAGAGGGATCATAGGTTAACCTATGAACCCTCTCAATGAATTGGAACCAACCAAATGCATCCCTAGGGGTCCTAGGGTGCCTAGGGACATACATTATCATGAAATGTGCCAAGAGGGGTCATAGGTTAACCTATGGCCCCTCTCAATGCAATTGAACCAACCACATGCATCCACAGGGGTCCTAGGGCCCCTAGGGACATACATTATCGTGAAATGCGTCAAGAGGGGATAGGTTAACCTATGACCCCTCTCGATGCATCAAAACCATCCACATGCATCATATGTTGTCATGAAATGCGTTGAGAGGGGTCATAGGTTAACCTATGACCCCTCTCGACGCATTAGAACCAACTACATGCATCCCTAGAAGTCCTAGGGCCCCTAGGGACATATGTTGTCATGAAATACATCAAGAGGGGTCATAGGTTAACCTATGACCCCTCTTGACACATTAGAACCAACCACATGCATCCCTAGGGGTCCTAGGGCCCCTAGGGACATATGTTGTCATGAAATGCATCAAGAGGGGTCATAGGTTAACGTATGACCCCTCTTGACACATTGAAACCAACCATATGCATCCCTAGGGGTTGTAGGGCCTATAGGGACATACGTTGTCATGAAATGCATCAAGAAGGGTCATAGGTTAACCTATGACCCCTCTTGATGCAGTGGAACCAACCAAATGCATCCCTTGGGATCCTAGGGCCCCTAGGGACATACGTTGTAGTAAAATGCATCGAGAGGGGTCATAGGTTAACGTATGACCCCTCTCAACGCATTAGAACAAACCACATGCATCCCTAGGGGTCCTAGGGCCCTTAGGGACATACATTGTCATGAAATGCATCGAGAGGGGTCATAAGTTAACTTATGACCCCTCTCGATGCATTGGAACCAACCACATGTGTCCCTAGGGGTTGTAGGGCCCCTAGGGACATACATTGTCATGAAATGCATCGAGAAGAGTCATAGGTTAACCTATGACCCCTCTTGACATATTGGAACCAACCAAATGCATCCCTTGGGGTCCTAGGGCCCCTAGGGACATACGTTGTCATGAAATGCATCGAGAGGGGTCATAAGTTAACCTATGACCCCTCTCGACTCATTAGAACCAACCACATGCATCCCTAAGGGTCCTAGGGCCCCTAGGGAAATAGGTTGTCAAGAAATGCATCGAGAGGGGTCATAGGTTAACCTATGACCCCTCTCAATGCATTAGAACCAACCACATGTATCCTTAGGGGCCCTAGGACCCCTAGGGACATAGATTATCATGAAATGTGTTGAGAGCCTCTCGATGCATTAGAACCAACCACATGTGTCCCTAGGGGTCCTAGGACTCCTAGGGACATATGTTGTCCTGAAATGCATCAAGAGGGGTCATAGGTTAACCTATGACCCCTCTTGACGCATTGGAACCAACTAGATGCATCTCTAGGGGTCCTAGGGCCCCTAGGTACATATGCTATCATGAAATGCGTCAATAGGGGTCATAGGTTAACCTATGACCCCTCTCGATGCATTTTAGAACCAACCAAATGGATCATAGGTCATAATAATAATAATAACAACAATAATAATATATGTCGTTATATTTAATAATAATAATAATAATAACAATAACAACATATATAATATATTACGTTATTATATTTATTAATAATATAATAAATAATAATAATAATATATATATATATATATATATATATATAATATTTATATATTATAATATAATTATAATATATATATTATTATTATATATATTATAATTATAATATATATATTATTATTATAATATATATATATTATTAATATTATAATATATATTATTAATATTATAATATATATTATTATTATTAAATATATATTATTAATATAATTATAATATATATATTATTATTATATTTATGGATTATAATAATAATAACATATATTATTATATTTAATAATAATATAATATAATAATCACATATATTAATAATAATAATAGGTCATAATAATATATAATACATAACAATAATCCTAAATAATATTACTCATCATAAATTCTCCTAAATAATATTACTCATCATACATTCCCCTTAATTCCCTCCTAAATTTTGGCATCGATATCAGATATCTTATCTGAAATCGGATATCCAATTTAGCATCAACTATCCAATCTTAGATCAGATACCCAATTAAACTAGCATGATTTTTTCAAAATATTCCCTGTCACTGCAAACCCGACAACATCGCTTTTTGTGGGCCATTTTCACCGGTTTTGGGAAAACTCATGTTTTGGGGCTCAAACAATCGAAAAAGGTTTGATAATATGTCATTAGGTGTCCGATATTGTCATCTAAATGGGGAGCAGTAGTCGTCGAAAGGCTAAATGCAAAAGGAAGGTATCCAATGAAGACATTGCGGCATATAGGGAAAGGGACAAGGTAAATCACTGAAAGAAAAGACAAGGTATGTTAAATGTGAGTCAAGTTGACGATGAATTGGTTAAAGGTGAAATTATAGAGTCAGTTAATGAATATGTGTAGTTGGGGAATGAAAATGTACCAATTGATAACGATAATGCCGGCATTGAAAATTTAGAGAATGAAAATTTGGAGGATGAAATGCTACTAGGTCATAATGTAAATTGCATGATTGACCATGCCGAACATGACAATGCACAAGAATCTTACATATCTCCTAATTATAATTGACATGAAGGTTCTAGAACACCAAAATGGATAATTGAAATTGATGAAATGATTATTACCAATTTGGAAGGGAAAAAATCAGAAAGAACCATTCGGTTCTGGGCTTCAAGACTATATAAGATGTTTTTGGCAATAAGATAGTGGTGGAGCAATGTCAACTTTTTATGCACTTATTAAAGATGCAAAAGATGAGACCTATGCTTTCCAAATTGAAGATTCATGTCAATAAAAAATTGGAAAGAAATGCCATTATTGTGAAGAATCTTTTCAGTGCTCTAAATAGCATTGGAAAAAATAGCAACGAGAAAGATAAGAGAGTTGCTCGAAGGGTTATTACAACCTCTTTGGTAAGTCATCATTTGAGAAAGGGTAGATATATGAGACAAACTTATATTGACTTGAACCTAAATCATACTACTTTGAGAAGAGAACTTAATAGACGAGAGAGAATTGATGATCCTGTTCAAAATGAAATATGGGCTTTTGGTAGGGAGACTTCCACATTCTGATAAGAAGCTATTTGATGATGTGAAGGAAGGCATTACACAATTTTGGCACTCTAGCTCGAGAGTATCACCCAATGCTAAAGACATGTTAAAGTTGAGAATTGGCATCAGAGACCACACGCCACATACGAAACATTATTTGGAGGTAAGTCGAACTATGTTGTTCAAATAATTTAGAGAGAGTCATCCAAGTCTTCATTTATCACAAAGGGCTTTTGAATCTTTGAAGCTATTTTATTGTGTGCCACTTAAAATTTGAAATACATGTTGTTGCAAATATCATGTCGAGTTTTCTATGCACTATGAAATATTACACTCCATCTGTTCTACTTTGCATAGTAAAGAAATGTTGCAGAATTGTGGTGCTAGTGGGCTTCCAAAATCATCAAGAGACTTGCTAGATCAATTTTTATGTCGTAGAGTTGATGGTTGTTTCTTTTATAGAAATACTTGCTTAAATGAGAAGTGTTCAAAATGTGGTGGCTTATCTAAGTTTGACACATGCTTCCATGAGGGGTCTGAACAAGATCTTGGAAAAACAATAGTAAAAAAAAGGTATATGAAATAGTGAAATACACATTGAACAGTGGGGGTGAGGGCTCTAGATGTGAGTTGGTTGCAAAAGAAATCAGTGTGGCTAGATTTATTTCAAATTTCAATACAAAACTTTTCTACAAGTATGCAAGACATATTCACAAGTCTTAGTGGTTGGATCAACAATTTAGAATGTGTAAGGAGACTTTTCCCATTGGCACTATTATATTAGTTGTTGACTTTGCTGAGAACTACACATTGCAACCTCAAAATGAGACACAATCTCAGTATTACAACTCCATTGAGATTGTTATTTTCATCCACATAACATATAGACATGCCCTTGATAGTGCGGAAGATAATCAGAAGATTATTAGGGAATATCATTTTTATATGAGTGATGATAGATCTTACTCTCACAAGTTTGTGCAACACTATTTCAAGAACTATTTTGATTTCTTACAGGAGCATGCAATTGCTATGGATAGACATATCATTTGGTTAGATAACTATATAGGTCAATTCAAGAATGCTCGCATGTTTTATTGGTTGTGTAAGATGCACGTAGAGAGGGGGGTGCCTCATATTTGGAGTTTTTTTTAGTCTGGCCATGGAAAAGGGGAACATGATGGAGTAGGGGCATGTGCGAAGAAAGCTCTAGTTAAGGAGCAATTGAAGATTTTAGGAGCAAAGCTTCTTGATGCTCATAGCATTGTTGATTGGTGTAGTTTAGCATTATCATAGGGGGATACTTTTGATTCAATGGTATGTAGGTTCTTTTGGTTGGTTGAGGAAGGGTCCATAGGTGATAGATCAGATTGTGCTATAGTGAGAGACTCATAAAAAATGCATTCATTCCAGAGCTCTGATTTTAGTACATGGACCATTTGGACATAACAACTAGCTTGCTTTTGTCCTAGTTATTTTTAGTGTGATTGGGATTACTGTGACCCGAGTGAGTGGGTGGACACATGGGCTCCACATTATCTTACTCCATTGTCTATCATACCCTCTATCAGAAATGATGACATGGAAAGTTCACTTGAGCATAACCATCTATCAGATCTTCTTCATCTAGGATATGTCTTTTCATTGGTTGCACCATAGGGGAATGATGAGAAATCTGATTATTGGTTAGCATGTTGTGTAAGAGGTAAAAAAAAGCTTATACAACTAATCACAGATGATGATGGATTCACATATCCTACTGGTTCAGTGGTTGTCGCTGGAACATGGCTGTGGACATACATGCTTAGAAGGAATGGAATTCCTGCATTTGAAGTCTATCAGAAGCACAAAATAATTCTCATATACTCACATCTTATTATAGCAACAAATGTAAAGTTGTTGAAGCATCAAGGAAGACCAAAATTAAAAGAACTTTTTACTATTACTAATGCTGATCATGAAGCCCTATTGGAGACCCTAAAATAGAGAGAGGACCCTACTGGAACACTCGACTAGGTATATTTACTTCTTATGTTATTTTCTTCATAATGATTCAGTGAACTGATGATTATCTTATTTACTACAATAAGTTACTAATATTTTTTATGATATTGGAATGTAGGTACATCATGAAGAGTAGCCGTGCATGAAGATAAAAAGCTAAATAAGAAGTAGAATGAAGAAAAATCTATTCTATTTTTGACACTATGATTTTTGATAATACTTTTATTGATACTACGATTTTTGACAGTACTATTTTTGACACTAATATTTTTGACACAACGATTTTTGGTAGTTATGTATTGATGTAATAATGATGAAACACTTGATATATTGTAAATGTAAACTTGTTGATTTAATGTAAGAAACAAAGATGATTTTACTTAATGCAATTTATGTGGTGGGACCTAAAAAATGATGATTTTAATACATATTAACACCAAACTTGCATTGTGCCAAATGTCAAAAACTTGAGAGGTAAAAAATAATGTTTTTCCATTTAATACTAACCGTACTAACATCCTTGTTTCGACCATGGTTGAGGGTCGTAACTCAGAGCTCATGAGGGCTATCGATGAAACATCAAATTCTACAGGACGGTGATGTCGAGCCTAAAATAACATATCTCATTTTCAAGAGATCACATTCTGTTTGGATTTGGCACAACAATCTTGCTCGATGCCAAAACTCGCAATGTGCCTCAGTTCATAGGTGCACCACAACATAATTTTGAAACTGCTGATCTTGGCATCAAATCATCATCACCATTAGCTTTAGATGGGTGGGTGAACCCTAGTGACACCCTTGTTTCAGTCATAGACACCATCCATTGTTTGCGGCCACCCCATATCGAGGAGTCTCCAAGGTGCTATAAGTGCATTTTGAGGTCGATCTTTCGAGGGTCGTAACTTAGAGCTCATGCAGGCTATTGATGAAATATCAAATGTTATAGTATGGTGATGTCAAGGCCTAAAATAACCTATCTCATTTTTGAGACATCACATTTCGTTTGGATTCGACACATCGATCTCGCTCGATGCCAAAACTCGCAATGTGCCTCAGTTCATAGGTGCACCATAGCGTAATTTTGAAACTACTAATCTTGGTATTGAATCATCAATTCCATTAGCTCTAGATGGGTAGGTGAACCCTAGTGACAGCCTTGTTCCAACCACAGAGATCATCCATCGTCCGCGGCCATCTCGTACTGAGGAGTCTCCAAGGTTCTCTAAATGTGTTTTGAGGTCGATATTTTGAGGGTCATAACTCAGAGCTTGTGTGGGCTATCAACAAAATGTTGATGCTACAAGATGGTGATGCTAAGGCATAAAATAACCTATCTCATTTTTGAGAGATCACATTCCATTTGGATTTGGCACAACGATCTCGTTCAATGCCAAAACTCATAGTGTGCCTCAGTTCATAGGTGCACCACAACGTAGTTTTGAAACCACTGATCTTGGTATTGAATCGTCAATGACATTAGCTTTGGATGGTAGGTGAACCCTAGTGACACCCTTGTTCTTGCCATGGAGACCATCCATCATCCGTGGCCACCCCATACCAAGGAGTCTCCAAGGTGCTCCAAGTTCGTTTCGAGGTTGATCTTCCGAGGGTCATAACTTGGAGCTCGTGTAGGCTATTGATAAAAGTTTGAATGCTATAGGATAGTGATGCCGAGACCTAATTAATCTATCTCATTTTTGAGAGATCATATTCTATTTTGATTCAGCACAAAGATCTCACTCGATGCCAAAACTCGTAGTGTGCCTTAGTTCATAGGTGCACCACAACATAATTTTGAAACTATTGATCTTGGCATCGAATCATCAACACCATTAGCTCTGGATGGGTGGGTGAAATCTAGTGACACCCTTGTTCTAACCACAGAGACCATCCATCATCCGTGGCCACCCTATACTGAGGAGTCTCCAAGGTGCTCTAATTGCATTTCAAGGTCGATCTTCTAAGGGTCATAACTCAGAGCTGGTGAGGGCTATCAATGAAATGTCAAATGCTATAGGATGATGATGCCAAGGCCTAAAATAACCTATCTCATTTTTGAGAAATCATGTTTTGTTTGGATTTGACATAGTGATCTCACTCGATGCCAAAACTCACAGTGTGCCTTAGTTCATAGGTACACCATAGTGTAACTTTGAAACTATTGATCTTGGCATTGAATCATTAGTGCCATTAGCTCTAGATCAATGGGTGAACCCTAGTGAGACCCTTGTTCTAGCCATAGAGACCATCCATCATTTGTGGCCACCCCATATCGAGGAGTCTCCAAGGTTCTCTAAGTGTGTTTCAAGGTCGATCTTTAGAGGGTCATAACTCAGAGCTCATGCGAGCTATCGATGAATTGTCAAATGTTATAGGATGGTGATGAAAAGGCTTAAAATAATCTATCTCATTTTCAAGAGATCTCATTCTATTTGGATTTGGCACAACGATCTTGCTCAATGCCAAAACTCACAGTGTGCCTCAATTCATAGGTGCACCACAACATAATTTTGAAACTGCTGATCTTGGCATCAAATTGTCAACGCCATTAGCTTTGGATGGATGGGTGAACCTTAGTGAAATATTTTTTTCAACCACAAACACCATCTATCATTCATGGCCACCCCATACTGAGGAGTCTTTAAGGTGCTCTAAGTGCATTTCAAGGTTGATCTTTCAAGGGTTGTAGCTCAGAGCTCATGCGGGCTATTAATGAAATGTCAAATTCTACAGGACAGTGATGTCAAGGCCTAAATAACCTATCTCATTTTTGAGAGATCAGATTCTGTTTGGATTCGGCACAAAAATCTTGCTCGATGCCAAAACTTGCAATGTGCCTTAGTTCATATGTGCACCACATCGTAACTTTGAAACTGTTGATCTTGGCAACAAATTGCTAGTGTCATTAGCTCCAAATGGGTGGGTGAACTCTAGTGACACCCTTGTTTTTGCCATAGAGACCATCCATCATCCGCAACCACCTTGTACTAAGGAGTCTCCAAGGTGCTCTAAGTGCTTTTTGAGGTCGATCTTCTGAGGGTTGTAACTCAGAGCTCGTGTAAGCTATCGATGAAATGTTGAATGCTACAGGATGGTGATGCCAAGGCCTAAAACAACCTATCTCATTTTTGAGGGATCATGTTCTCTTTGGATTCAGCACAATGATCTCGCTCAATGTTGAAACTTGCAGTGTGCCTCAATTCATAGGTGCACCATAACATAACTTTGAAACCACCGATCTTGGCATTGAATCATCAGTGCCATTAGCTCGAGTGGGCAAGTGAACCCTAGTGACATCCTTGTTCCAGCCATGAAGACCATCCATCATTCGTGACCACCTCATACTGAGGAGTCTCTAAGGTGCTCTAAGTGTGTTTCAAGGTCGATATTCTGAGGGTTGTAACTCAGAGCTTGTGTGGGCTATCGATGAAACATTGAATGCTACATGATGGTGATTTTGAGGCCTAAAAGAACTTATCTCATTTTTGAGAGATCATGTTCCATTTGGATTCGACATAGTGATCTCACTCGATGCCAAAACTTGCAGTGTACCTCAGTTCATAGCTGCACCACAACATAACTTTGAAACCACTGATCTTGGCATCAAATTATTAGTGCCATTAGCTCTGAATGGGTGGGTGAACCCTAGTGACACCCTTGTTTTAGCCATGAAGACCATCTATCGTCCACGACCACCCCATACTGAGGAGTCTCCAAGGTGCTCTTAGTGCATTTCGAGGTCAATCTTCTAAGGGTCATAACTTAGAGCTCGTGCGGGCTATTGATGAAACATCAAATGCTACAAGATAGTGATGCCAAGGCCTAAAATAACCTATCTCATTTTTGAGAGATCACATTCTATTTGGATTCAACACAGTGATCTTGCTCGATGCCAAAACTCACAATGTGCCTTAGTTCATAGGTGCACCACAATGTAACTTTGAAACTACTGATCTTGGCATCAAATCACCAGTGCCATTAGCTCTGGATGGGTGGGAACCCTAGTGACACTCTTGTTCTAGCCACAAAGACCATCCATCATCTACGACCACCCCATATTAAGGAGACTCCAAGGTGCTCTAAGTGCATTTCAAGGTCAATCTTTCGAGGGTCGTAACTTGAAGCTCATGTGGTCTATCAATAACCCTTTACTAAGTTTGGTGAACTTGTATGATTAAGAATTTAAAGTTATAGCAAAAATTTCTCAAAATTGTAACTTTTGAAACTTTTTCTTGCAAAGTGAAAATGAGTGCAAAGAGTCCATTAGGGGTTGGATCATGACCATACAAGGTTGGAAACACCTATATAACATGTGAAATGATAGCACGCATTAATGAAGCTAGTTTTGTTAAGTGGATCAGTATGGGTAATCTGATCAATGTGAAAAATGTATAGATGTTATTCATATGGATATGGTATTGGGGAACCAAATTAAAAGGGTTTGATCCAATCAAGTCTCTTAAGTTGAGATATTTTGAGGTTATGTTGAAATTGAAAAGTTGTGGTATGAGGATAGTAACAAAGTGAAGGGCTAGTTATCAAAGATTATAAGTCTATGAATGAGTTCGTGGTTGGGAATAGAATCCATGTTTGAGGAGTGAAGTCCTTAAGTGTGTTGAGATTAGATTTGAAGTCAAGAGTTAGTTTCAAGGTTGAAGGTGGAGTTTAAAATTAGATTTGGGGTTATGTGAACCTTGTGTAGGAGGTTAACAAGTGTGTTTATGTCATGATAGCACTTCAAATTAAACGTTTCATCCAAATTCGATAATAAAGGTTGTTAAAATTTTATTCACAAATTATTGCATTTTAATTGAATATAAAAAACATGATTAAAATTAATGATATTTCATAAACATGAACAATACACATGATCCACGATAAATTGAACAATACTAGATACTAAATTAATATGTATATCATTGTGCACATAAATGACAAAAATATATATCAAAATACATGTACCCATAGACAAATTACACAAATATATATCAAAGTTCATGTATCCATAGACAAATTACACAAATATATATCAAATACATAGATCCATATACAAAATGTGGCTGATCATGCCATCATAATGTGTATAATATCAATGTTTGTGTAAACAATGTGGCATATGCCATCTCAAAATGTCTCATGACACATCCTATGACAACTATACTATCCTAGGCTACTGGTGGATGATCAAAATGTAGCCTCTTCACTGCATTAGGTGGATCAGATGCCTCCTACATAAACAAAAAAGGAAAACCCAAAGTTAGACTAATAAATTTATATGATTCTTTCTATCTAACATTGAATCACTCAAATGCATAATGGTATTTTTTTTAATGATATTTTATACTATTAAAATTTCATAATAAATACCTCACTCATCGACCTCCTGCATCAGTCAGGAGTCCTCTCGTATGCCCTCGGCAATGCTTGTACCTCGCTGATTGTGGCCTATGTATGTTCAAATATGTTTGTCAGATGGATCTATAACTTCTATAACATTATAATTCATAGCATGCTAAACTTATAACATATTTAATCAAGAATTCATAGTACAACTTACTAGTGTAGGCTCCTCCTCAGAATATAGTGGCTGCATCATCAAAGATACAAAACTCTCCTATCCAACTTCGTGTGCACTAGGAGTTTCCTATGAGATACAAAATAGTAGTTGTTATATCACAGAAATTAGTTTTGAATTTATTTATGAAGATAAGTAAAATAAAAAATAAATGATACTTATACATACAATGGGGCTCTCGGTGTGAATAGAAATGCTTGAGCATCTACGATGCAGAATCTACATGGGCTCATCATAGTAGCCACACCCTATACAATAAAGAATTTAATTAAATTTCATTACCAAAATTTTTTTACAAGAATGCATTGATATTTAATCAAATAGAAAGCACCTAATTACCTTTCCTTTGTCAATTGGTCTTGGCTCATCCCTCACACTTTGTCCCCTAGGGACAGGTGGTACTTGCAAGATAAAAAGAAATATTAGAAACCATATATGCTATAATATCAAATAGAAAAAATAATGAGAACACAACATAATGTACCATAGATGTCTCAAGGCCAAATGAAATAGCTTAGAGCATGGCATCATCAACCTATCTCAGCTCCTCCTCAGTCATCACCTAAACATGAATGAAGATCACATACATTTATAAGTCAGTATGGCTTAAAAATTAAAATTACTCTATTATAAAAATTAACTTTAAATTGCATATGTCATAACAAAAAAATGTATACATGTACCGACATAGAAGGAGTCCATGCCTCTGCATGTCCCTTCTTTCTCGCATCAAGGTCTGTAGCCTCTACACGTGCATTTGGTGTATCCCCATCTAATACAAATGGATACTTAGGAAGATCACATATGGGACCCAAAAAAATATTCTTGAATTTAATGCAAGTATGAGGCACATAAACGTGTGATGAGCTAGCCGATGATTAACTCGTGCTAGCATCATCAACACACAGAGGTAGGACTGACCTAGCCTAAGATATCAATAGGCTACTCAGTTTATGGATGGCTCTAATGGTCTAAGAGCTAGCCTGTATGATAATATTAGGATGCTACACTTAAGGAGGGGGGAGACATCAATAGGGGGAGAAAAAGTGCTAGCTTTCGTCCACTGGGAAGAGGGTCTATCCTGAGGAGCTCCTAGTCCTACAACCATGTTGGGCTTCATGCTCTAATAGTTCACCTTGAGTTTCAACACAAATTCTACATACAATTTTCTAAGGAAATAAAATGGCATCTCTAAATTTCTATGTGGAGGGATGTCAAAAACCATCCACCAACGATCCCAAAAGTTTGCATGTATGGCATCATTTGTGCGCTATTTAATCAATAGTTTGGGCTGTTTGTGATCAACTGGTAAACTGGTTTTTTGGTTTGCAAAAAGGGCAACCAAATCATCTTTACTTATATTGAGGGCCAAAACCTCATCATAGTCCAACCCATCATCAAACATCTCATGCATTTTTTCATGTCAACGAAGAGTGGCATTTTGTTCCTTGATAAGTGTTTCAATGTTATCCACTATGGTGTTCAACATGGATAACATAGGAGCCAACATGGGTACATTATTATATGTTGTTTGCAAAGTCCTCAATTCAATGAGATTTTCAAATATCAAATCCTCAATTTGAGGAGGTTTTTGAGGGGATAAAGGATCATTTGGTGGATGATTTTGCAAGGGCACTAGATCATTTGGTGGGGGGTTACAAGGAACAACATTCCTTGCCTTAGTATCATCATTTTGGTCTATCATACCTATTAATTCGCAAAACATAATTTATATTAAAAAAAACCTAAATTTTAACAATTTCTATAAAAAAAACCTAAATTCTAACAAATTCAACTAAAAATAAAAAATTTATAATAAAATTTGATAAATTTATACTAAAATTGATTAAAAACATTAAAAAAATACCTATTATCACGTATCTGACTACAAAATAGATATCTGAGCTTGAAAAATGTTGTATCACTATTAAAATAACAACCCTCAGGTTGTGTTAAAAAAAAAAAGAAAAGTATAGTTATCAAGTATTTGATTTGATATTGGATACTTGATATTATTGGATATCCGATATTAGATATCCAATAATATCGGGTATCCAATATCAAATCAGATACTTGATAAGGGTTGAGGGCCTACTTTCCAAGTTTGGTACTAGGATAGGTGAAAAATGTCAGAGAAAATTTTGAAACACTTTTAGATATTTTCAAACTCTATTTTTTTTCACATCGCCACTTTTTGGCACACCATGATCTTGCACAGACCCATTACAAACAACTATGTCAAAACTATCTTACTCAGCATCTGAAGTGTCTGATGTGTTGCATATACTATCTTCTATACTGTGACTGAACATTTGTATCACTTAGCATGCACTACTTGCTCAACTCTTGAATCGCTCGGCATACACTATCTGGTTGGCACTTGGGTGACTCGGCACATGAGGGCCTCGACACTCACTATGGACTCAACATGCTCTATTAAATACATCTTGTGCTTGGCATGTATTACTTGTTTAGCATGAACTAAGTAAATGATATAAGTGTGTAGAAACTCACTTGTCAAAACCAATCTGAGATCAACAATCTCCCCCTTTAACATGAGTGTCAAAAACAGTTGGTCATGCATTGATATCCTTAATCTTAAGGGCATAACATATCTCTTATTTGGCTTATGTACAAAACTTCAAAATTTCAAAATTTTGTAACAACTTATATACCTCAAAATTTGATAACTCTTGAGTTGATAAGTCTATTCTGTACTTAAAAATTATGTACTCCTGCTAAGTAAATGTGTCTTAATTGATACTCTTTGACTTCATGTTTTTTCTTTTCTTGCTCCCCCTAAGCTCATTCTATCTTTTTCTCTTCTCTATCTCCTCTCTATTACTCTTCCAATCCCATTTTTAATTACTCTACCTCTTTTTGACACTAATGTCAATGGGCTATACACTAATAGTGTGTTTATCTAAGAAATACTTATGGACCTCTAGAATAATTTTGAGAGCTGGATCCCAATTGTCACATGCTACATCCAAGGACTTTATTTGGATGGCCAGCTCGACTACAAGGTGAACTATGTCATCTAATATTGAAAGATTGGGGTCTTTCTTCATAAGTGTCTCAACATAGCCTAATTCCTTGTGCAAAATTTCCATATGAAGGATCAATGTTGTTTAGATGCTAATCAATTTTGCCCTTATATTGGCTTCATCTACTAATATTGTAGCTAACTAACTCTAGGTTTGTAGCAAAGTTCTGAAGTACTTCTCACTTTGAGTTGGTGTCATAGGCAATTTTGCACCTGATGCATTAATTTGACTTTCCAAACTCAAAATGTGACTTCTTGTCTCTTGTGTGAAGAGTGTTGGATTGCATAGTTTAGTGTATAATGAGAGAATATTCTCAAGTACCTTCTTCACACTTTCTACTTTAGTGGCCAAGGCAAATTGTATGAGTGCTATATCACTTGATATTTTCTCATTTACTTTATTCTAAAATTTATTTTTTGACCATTCTAACAATTTAACATTTGTGTCAAGGTCTGCATCACTAACCTTTTCCACTATAGTTGTCAGTTGTTCAATGAGTGTCTTGGTCTCATTTGGAGTAGGTAGACTAGATGCATCTAAAAAGATGTCTTTGATATCCAACAATGCTACTTCTACTTGTGCTCCCTTCTGAGTAGTTTCTAATTCTTTTTTCTGGCTAGGGCTTCTTGGAGTATGCCCATCTACTCAATTTTCATTGTTTCATAGTCATACTTTGGTAACACAATCTCTTCATCAAGGCTTACATCTCCATATTGTATCACTTCTTCAACCTTTGATGTACTTGAACTCGACATTGAGATCTACAATGACATTGCATTTGTGCTCAATGTTTGAAGAGTTTGACTTGAAGGTGTGCTAGATTCTCATAAAGTTACCAAAGCTTGAATGACTACTCGCTCCTTCACCTTTGGTGTCAATTTAATCTCTTTAGGCTTGTCCTATTCTTCCATAATGCCTTGTGATGCACCTTGTACTTGTGTTGTAGGTGTAGATAAGATTATTTGACCTATTTGACTTCGTTCTTCAGTAGTGGCCCGAGTTTCCACTTTATCTGCTTCAACTGTATCAACCTTTTCAATTGTATCAACCTTTTCTGATGTAGCTTCAGGTACTTTATCCAAAGGTTTTACATTAGTGAGTTAAGGGGTGATAGTAGGTGGTTCTTGTGTATTCACCTCTTCCCTTGTTGTTTCAGTCACTGATTTTTGGATCTCATCTACACTCACCAATATAGGATTATCATATAATTTTTCCTGTAGTGTAGACTAATCAAGTATCTTTTTGAGATTTTCCTCTATAAGGGGATTGATGTTTTGAGCAGTTAGATCAGAAACATCCTTCATTGTTACTGTTTTAGTATTTATACTTGTTGTTTGTTGAGGGTTGATATTTGGCAGTTGTGTATCTTGTACACTCTGTTCTTCTTGTTGCTCTGCCTCAGTTGTTGCCTAGTCATCTACTTTCATTTATGTCCCTCCCTCAACAATATCTTCATTTTTATCATCTTCTTCATCGTCCTTGACCTCTATGGGCTCTTGTTCACCTGCCTTTACTATTGCTAGCCCATATGTGTCTTTCCACATCTGTGTGGATGTCTTAACAACGTCTTCAATATTATTTTGCAAAATGCTAAAGGCTCTATATTTAGGTACAAACCTAACTACATATTTCTTCACAACCTTAGCAATTTGTGCCTTACTGAGTTTAGGCATCATTTGTGCAAGTGAAGTTTTCCTTATTTGTCTTTTCAAGTTCAAACAATAATGCCATTTCTACTCAACTCTCTCATATAAACTTTTGGGCATAGAGTTAGCAATTTCTAGTGGGACTTTCTTAAAATTTGCCATCATGGCATATATAGCTTCCTCCACTTGATTCTTTTCTACTTTACCAACGTTATCAAAATCAACATGAGAAAATCATAACAAGTCTGCATTATTCTTAACATTTTCACATAGATTCTCTAAATCTAACAATGGATTGTGACTCACCACTTCAAATTGGGTATTGTCATCTGATTTTGTTTTCTTCTCATCATATTCAGCTTGTGCAATGTATTTCCTCCTTGGATTTTTTTGCACACCACCTTCTTGCTCAGTTGGTTTGGCTTTCTCCTTAGCCTTTTGAGTAGTCACACATGCCCTAGCCCTCATAGTAGGTGTTATAGGCTTGGGATGGCTTGGTTTGACAATCTTCTTGGCCCTTGTCATTGGTTGTGCTTTAGCCTTCCTCTTCTTTTGATCAGTAGGTGTAGGTGCTTCGTCAACTTCTTCTCCCTTGACACTTTTAGTAACTTTTGTCTCCTCCTCTTCCCGATCTTCTCCCATTCCTTGTGTAAGTGCTAGTGATGCTTATGTCTAGATGTCTTCTTCCTCTTCATCCTCTTCATGCTTGATACCTTCACCAAATTTTCCTTTCAATTTATTCACCAACTTATCCTTCTTCTTGATAATAAAGGCAGTCTTCAATTCCATAGTAATTTTGGATTTTACAATTTCATAGTTTCGAAATGCCTTAGCATCTTTTTCAATATCTTTTGCAAGTAATACAATAATAGCTACAAAGGCTTCATCTACATTTATTTCATATCCTAAGGGTCTCAACCATCTTACCCTTGGTGTAGTATCTTGAAAAAATGTGTAATCAACATCTACTAGGAAATAAATGTCATCATAATGCTTTTCCACAAGTAATACTAGAATTCTCAATATTTTCTTCATAGACTGCTTAAAGTCCTCAAATTAGCTAGTCATAACTAACCCAAAATTGTCACCGAATTGTTCAATGAACTCACCAATCTGTACTGCCACTGACTTGTTTGTTTTCCATGCAACTATTCCAAATGTAGGAAAAGTGTTTTGAACATAAAAGAATATACATATCAGGATAGAACCAAATTTTCATTGAGCACTCTGTGTTTCTTATGGCTCCTAGGTTCTTAACCAATTGTTGTAGCTATAGCTCTGCAAGATCATATGTGTGATATTTCTTGACAATCTTATAACTAACATCCACTGCAATACATGGAACACTATTCAATATGCTAGATTGGTAAAACTTGTATGAAATAATCCTTACTGCAAAGTCTAACAAAGGATCTATGATGGTATCAATTGTCATTCCTGTCTTGTTCCACATGACTTGTGTATTCTTTTAAATAACCTCTTTTGGTTCACTCCTTAATGTCTTAGGCCAATCTAGGGTTGGATACACTGTTACCCTATGGATTATCCTTTCTATAATTTTGATAGGTTCATTATCTAACCATAGTGAAATATCATGAATTCTACTCAACACAATCCTAATCCATTCAGTTTTGAGAACATTTGGGAAATCTAGGGCTCGTGTTAACCCTTTCTTTTCTACAATTTTAAATTCTTCCCTTAGCACACCATTCTCACAGAGTCTATCATATGCTTTCCTAATCTCCATATCACTAATACTTCCAATTTTATAGTTGTAACATTTCCTAACATCTTGCATCATTAAAACATTTGGTGGTATCATGGATAACACATTGGAGGGGTCTTGTTTGTAAGTAATGTTTGGAATGACTTTGAATATTGGTTGCTTAACCTCATTACTAACCAGTTGCACATTCAAAACCTTCTTACCGTCTACATTCCTTGAACTAGATTCCATTATGCATATGCTAGGGTTTACAAAAATATAAATAGTGTAACTTGACACTTGATAAATACCTTGCAAGATTTGACGAAATGTTGTTGAATCATTGCTCAAATATTTTGCATTCACTTTGGATAGATTTCTATATCACCTCTTTCTCTCCTTGCTCTTTCTCCATTTTGAAATTGGTGAAGTTGATGAAAGCCAACTTCACAGCTTGCCAAGATCACCTACATGCAAATAACCTGTTGAAGGGAATAAAAAGAAGGAAGGGTGGAGCTTGGAGAAACTAAATAGACTAAGAGAGAAAATATTACAATAACGAGAAAATGAAATTGTTGTACAATATTGATATGCAAAAGATATGAAATTACAATAGGAAAGCCCAAATATAAAGGCCTCTAGGAAGCTTTTAGAACAAGCTAGAAAGTGCTAGGAGATAAGGTTAACAACTAAACATATGTCCACAAAAGGTGGGATATCCTCGATCAAGGTGAGAAGATAAATATGACTTAGATAGGAACAAACTCCCATGTTCTTAACAACTCCTAAACTACAACTAATTAATAAATGCATTAACCTAAGTAAACTTAAGTAAAAGCATAAATAATAATTATTTACTCTAACACCCCCCCCTTAAGTGCAACTTAGGGGAATGCACTTAAGCTTACAAACACTAAGATGTAATGCATAATGGGTCTTAGCAATGAGGCCAGGTTAGGTACCTATGTACAATGAAAAGAAATGCAACCTTTGAAAATGGGGAAAGAGGGAAAACCTCATGGGAAAAACCCTTCCCCAAAAAGAGGTAAGAGAAAACCTAGTGAAGGACTGAAGAAGCCTCCAACTAGAGGAATGTCCTAAAAATAGGAACAAAGAAGATCATGAAGAGCATCACTGAAGTATGAAGAAGCAACAAATTTTGTCAAAAAGAAATCGCTAATCTGAAGAACCTCCATGGAAAATAGAAGGCACAAACCGAGCGTGTCTATATGGTAGATGATCCATCTCACTGAAATTCATAGGTAGCCAGCTACTGCAATCACCTAGTATATAGGATCAAATACTGAATACATAGCTCACACCATTGAACCATCAAACCAAGGAAGCATTAGAAACACTAGAGTAACCCCCCTTTAATGTAGATGGGGCGAGGTGACAGGAAACTGAAAAAGTGGACCGAAATTCTCTTGCAAAAAGAACCAAGAACAATAAGAGAGAGGAAGAGGTACAAACACCTATAAAGGCATGTGTCACTAACACATCATGGGGCTAATGTCGTGAAAGGGACACTCACTTGAGAAAGGAAGAGGGCACAAAAATGACAACAACTAACCCCCCATGGTGCTTTATAAAATAGTGTGAGTACTACTATCTCAAAATAATGTTCATGAACTCGAAATGCAAGAGTGACACTTTATCTTAGTGCATTTGCATAAAGATGCTTACGA
The DNA here is from genome assembly GCA_028749045.1 of Cupressus sempervirens. Taxonomy (NCBI): domain Eukaryota; kingdom Viridiplantae; phylum Streptophyta; class Pinopsida; order Cupressales; family Cupressaceae; genus Cupressus; species Cupressus sempervirens. Next base: position 618,557,581 of record CM053785.1, on the reverse strand, counting down.
ATGATATCAAAAATGATAAAAAAGGGAAAATAGCTAATACAATAGATAGTACAACCCAAAAAAAAAAATCTCATGCCACAAAAATAATTCTCAGACCTGGAACACCTAGGATATTCATCATAGAGAAAAAATGCCAAAAACATGATAAAAAGAGCATGGGGAAAAATCTAAAGGAAATTACAACATTTCTAAAAAATAGATAGAACTAGCTTTCCAAAAAGATAATGTTTTCAAAAAATGGAGATGGGACACACAAGATAAGCTTGCTAGAGTGAAAACAAAACATCTAACTTTGACTGCAAAAATGAGCCACAAATCTACATCAAAACCAAAAATACTTGCACCAATGTCTCCATCTTGGAACTAGATTTTTGGCACTTTTTTTAGATTGGAAAAATACCTCCGTATGCTCAAGTTATGGCAAAAAAATGGCAAGTCAAAAAGGACCTCAAGACCTTGTAGGAGTGCTGATGTAGTGTTGACAACATGCTAATATCAACATTTCATGATGCTATAATTGATGACCTAATAGACGTCATGGAAAAAAAAGACTGCCACATGGAAGTACAACTAACTGTATGCTCACATGGCACGAGCCATGTGGCAGGTGCCAACATGGCACTCATACCATGTGTCACTCAGAGAACCAAGCAAGTGGGCAGCTCGCATGGCAGAAGAGTGGTGGCAATATGGGTAGCTCTTGCTAGCTGAGGTGGTAGCGAAGCCGTGGAATAGGGCGGTGCATTGGTGTCTCTACTGGTGGGGTTGGTGGGCTGGTGACCCACTGATGATGAATGAGTTTTGGTGGTGCCACAACTACGTGGCTAGCTACAACAGAGCTTGGGTTGAGTGTAGGTGATGTGACGGTGGTCCCACAGTGGCTACTGAGGCTGCTTTTTTATTTTTTTGTTTGTACAATCCTCTCAGGGGCTAAAAAAATTTGCCAGACACTACAAAAGCCAAAAAAGGAAAATTTTATATGAATACTGACTGTAACAGGCCTTCTAAACTTAATGGTAGTGTCTGTTTAGGCCAAAGTGCTCTCAAAAAATGCTCTTCCCCTAGATTGAAGAAAAAAATCGCAAGCAAACTAGGGTCTATGTCTCTGAATCATGGCTTCGAAAATCCTTCAACCAAGAAGTAGTAGGGAGGCTCTGATACCATGTCGAAGTTGATGAAAGCCAACTTCATAGCTCGCCAAGATCACCTGCATGCAAATAACTTGTTGAAGGGAAACCAAAGAAGGAAGGGTGGAGCTTGGAGAAACTAAATAGACTGAGAGAGAAAATATTGCAACAATGAGAAAATGAAATTGCTATACAATATTGATATGCAAAAGATATGAAATTAAAATAGGAGAGCTCGAATATAAAGGCCTCTAGGAAGCTTGTAGACTAAGCTAGGAAGTGCTAGGAGATAAGGTTGACAACTAAGCATACATCCACAAAAGGTGGGATGTCCTTAATCAAGGTGAGAACATAAGTATGACTTAGATAGGAACTGTATTGCATAAAAATGTAATAAATGGAATGAACACTAAGCAACTAACATCTATTCCTACATGATTATGAAAACCTCAAAATATGTAAATAATCATAACATGAAATCAAAATAGCTTAATCTACTAATGCAAACCTCATGAAATCACCAAGTGGTTGATGATTTCTTTGCTTATGGGATGTGGTTGCTCACAATTCTTGCAACATAAAAATGGGGTAGATAGTAGATGTGGAAATGAGGAGAAGCCTCTCATTTTATAGGAAATGAGATGCAATGGACAATTGAGATTCAATGCAAGATGAAGGGCTAGAATCTCTCAGGATCGATGAGGTGTCCATGAGGTGGAGGTCAAGTAGACTCCATGTGGATTAGGTTTTGACCATTGAAAGGGGGGAAGACATGCTCATACATGTGTGAGCAACCTTTGATGGTGACATGATCAATGAGAAGTGTAAGAGGTGTGAGAAGCATGGTCTTTCACACTTGTGAGACACCTTGACTCTCATGCAAGAGGACAAGTGTGCAAGAGGTGTGAGAAGCATGGATTCTCACACATGTGTGAGACACCTTGATTCTCATGCAAGAGGACAAGTGTGCAAGAGGTGTGAGACACCTTGATTCTCATGCAAGAGGACAAGTGTGCAAGAGGTGTGAGAAGCATGGCTTTTCACACATGTGTGAGACACCTTGATTCTCATGGAAGATGACAAGTGTGTAAGAGGCATGGAAGGCATGAGGTGTGTGGGAAGTGTGAACATCCCTCACACATGTGTGAGCACACACTTAGGATTAAAAGGTGATTAAAAAAGATGATTAGGAAAAGTAAGTGTGATTAAGGAAGTGGGTAGGTTTAGAAAGATGGGTTAGTTAGGAAAGTGAGGTTCGGTGAGGGTTAAAGTTAGGAGCCATGTGTTCAAATAGGACTGAATGTAATATTTAATTCCAAGTTGGATCAAAAGGTATTGATTAAGTAAATGAAGTACTTTACTTAATTAAAGTAAATAGGCTAGGATGCAAGTGGAAAATGCTAGGATTTAAATAAACCTTAGTTTGTTTAAATCAAAGAAAGGCGAATATAATTAAATAAATGTAAATTTATTTAATTAAAGTTAAGGTAATTAAATAAATAATAAATATTTATTTAATTGGCCATGAAATGGGTATTTGGAAAATTTTAGGTGTCTACATTTTGCCCCTCTTTGATATAGCATTAGTAATGTTATATCAAAGAAAAATAAAATATAGTGGGTGGGAGGATAAGACTAGTAGCATAATGCCCCAATCATAGAAGGATGAGGAAGGATGATGAGGGTGGAAAGGTATGCCTTCTTGAGAGGACATGCGGGTTAGGAGAACATGGATGTTCTCTCAAAATGGATAGGAACATGAAAGGGAGGGGAAAAATGACAAGAGTGATAGCGTTATGCTGCAATGGTGTGAACAACCTAAGTTTCATATTGTATTCAACGCTATGCACCAAGGTATGAGGAACCAACATGACAATGTGTCAAGTATGTGATAAAAAGGGTCTAATACAACCATATGCATTATGAAACCATGATATGGAAGACCATGATTCCTGGGACAATAAGATGCAAAGACCATGATAAATGCAAAGAATACTAATGCATACAAGCAACAAGCGATCATGGACAAAAAACCAAAAGCAAAGAATTTTTTTTCCTCTAGTCAACCTAAAAACCAATTAATGAATTGATTGATGATGATTGATTAAGGATGGCAAAGCTAACGATAAGCGTAATGCACATCCAAGGATTGGGAAGGATTCATCCCATGATAATGTTGGAAAATGGTTAATGGATTATCAGCTGAGTGGGTCAAATTGATGAATTGATTAAAGATTGATGTACAAGATTGCAAGACTAGATTGATTGGATTAGTATTGATTACATAGTAAGATTTTTTTTATTTTTATTTTATTTTATTGGAAGTTGGATGTATAGATGAAAGTGAAATGCAAGTAGAAGAATGAACGTGGATGAGATTGAAAGAATGATGTTGATAAGATGAAGAATGATGAGAGTAGAATTGATTTGATTTGATGTGAAAGGATTAGAAGAAGGGAAAATTGATTGAGATAGAGGATGAATGAATATGATTGAAGTGAGTTGGAAGAATTAGATTGAATGTGATATAAGTGAATGCAGGATAAAATGGATAGAAATGAAGTGATTGAATGAATGTTGGATAGAATGGATTGGGACCAATGACAAGGGAGAGCCACGACATGGTAAATGGAGGAATAGCAATGTGAGTTGGAGGATGCAAGGAATGGTGGAAGGATATGAGTGGCCAAATGATATGGTATTGAAAAATGTGGAGCCAAGGGACATGTTTTAGAGGAGGCCAAACACCCCATACCAAGGATAGGAAAATGGAAGGAAATATAGTGGGAAAGGATGCATAAAAATGGAAAAATTGGATGAAGGCTAGCGTATGGAGGAAAAGAAGGCATGTGCTCTTCCAAAGCATGTATGAAAATTCTGGTATTGTGCCTCTAATAGTGATCATGAGCATGGGTATGAAAGTGGAATGAATAAGGGATATGGGAGGGAGGGTATGGAAAAGGGGTAATGATATGGAGAGTATGGATGGCATGTGATATGAAGTGGATGAAATGGTGGGATGACCAAGATCAAGGACATATGAAAGGGGGATGGAAGTATGTAGGAGTATGGATGGAAAATGGATGAAATGAACATGATAGGGATTATGGAATGCAAGATATTTATAGTATGTCAAGGTCAAATATATGAAAGGATTATGGCAGTATGTAGGAAAATGGATGGACAATGCACAAGGGATATGGATGGATGAAAGGAAAGTGAAAGTCAAGATCAAAGATAGAAAAGGATAATAAACAGTAGTTGGAGGTATGGAAGATATGTAAGGAAGTGTGGTATGGATTAAGTTTGCCCCTAGTGTAGAGTGCAAGTGGAAGAGGAAAAGTGTCTAGAAGGATAAGTGGATGGTATCAAGCATCAAGATATATGGATGGTATCCCTTGATATTCTTTATTTTCAAGGGATTTTGACTATTTTCTCATAGATGTTGGTAGGATAGTGAAAAAAAGGGTGAAATGGGTTGGGAAGTGGAGGTCAAGGACTTATGAAAAAGTTTGGATTAAGGGGGTGGATTGGGTGGGAGGAAGAAATGGTTTATGGATGCCAAGTTGGAAGACTTGTGAATGAGTGGATGTAGGAGATGGAAAGATCGTCATTGGCACACACCTTGAAAGGTGATGGAAAGGAGGAAATTGTGGAGGATATTTAAGTGTGGATTTTGGGATATAGGGACCCAAAATAGATAAAGGAGATGATGAATTTAGGATGGTGGATTTTGGGACATAAGGACCCAAAATGGATTTTGAAAATAGAAGCTTGGATGATTTATGAATGAGGGAAGCCTTTGGATCAGTGAAATTGGATGCCATTTTGAAGTTTTCTTTGAGATTCATTGCTACATTAAGTAGCTTTGGGATCCACAAAATTTTTGCATTTTTGATGTTGAGCCTTTGTGGCCTTTTGATTTTGTTTTGGATCTGATTTTCCTTTTCTTGGACATGTCTTTTAGAGGTGACATGTTGATCCTTGTATTTTTGTGGATTTTTGACTTTATTTTCTTTTTCTTCAACATCCAATTTGCTTCCATTGGCCATGGTATGAGTGCATGAATGTAAATGGGGTGGAGAGTGTATAGATGGTGAACATTGGAAGGAATTCAAGGATGTGTGGCTTTGTTTATCTTTATTAGGAACATGAGGGGATGAAGGGGAAAACATGGATATGGTGGATGGATGTACGTAAAGACCCAAAATGGAAGGAAGGGATGAAGGGCTAGGTTGTGGAACATAAGGAACCAAAATGGATGGTAACGAGGAAGGAATGGGAATATGGATATAAGGGCCCAAAATGGACTTGGAATAGGAAGGATGGGAACATTTGGGTTTGGAAGGAGGAACTTTGGAATTGGAAGGAGTGAAAGGTGTACCAACATCCTGAGACAATATTTTTTCAATGAGATACTTATCATTCTCAACACAAGATGCAAGTCCATGTAAATGGGGTTCATGAATGGATTGGATAGGTGTGATAAGATCATGTGGAGGATTAGGATCACAAGGGGGATTATGAGGGATAATAGTATCTTGAGATGGAGTGGGATCATGAAAGGCAAATGAAGGGCTGCTTTGATCTTGACTTAAAAGAGGATCATGTAGCAGAATGGGTGGATCATGAGATGGAATAGAATCATATATTGGAGTGGAGGGCATGGAACCATGAGATGGAGTGATTTGATCTTGACATGGAGGGGTATTAGTGGATGGAGTGGAAGGAACCTCTTCATGGAGTGGAGGATCTGTGGGTGCTAACTCTTGAGATGGAATGGAATCGGTAAGATGTATGGTACATGGAATGTCTTGATCTTGATTAGGAAGGGGATCATGAGATAGACTAAGAGGGATAAATGGATCGTGAGGGATAGGGGAATGATGGGATGAAGAAATACTTAGATCTAGAGGAGAAGAGGAATCTATAATGTCATGATTTTGAGGAAGGTCTTGCGATGGAATTGGGGGTATGACTTTGGGTGATTGGTGCACTTCATTTTGTATTTTACACTTAGCCAAGAATGATGAGAAATACCCCTTACAAGGTGGGGATGATGTTTTTGGAGGATTAATATTGTGTGAAGGTGTAACTCTGGGTAGGGGATTGGGATGATGGTTTTTGAAATTAGGCTCAAAGTATGCGGAATTGTATGGAGGATTGGGGTTGGATGGGACATGAGGACTATGATCTTCGAAACATGGGGGAGGAGGACATATGGCATGGAAGGTGGACTATTTTTGCTTACTTACTAAGAGATAATTCTTTAGTTGCTCCATTTCCATGGCAAGGTCATTTGTGTTTGAGGAATTGTGTGGGCTATGAATGGAATCGTATGTAGGTGAAGGATAATGAGGTGGATTTCCCTTGTCAAAGGTAGAAGAATAATGACATGAGATGGATTAAAGTTGGATATGAAGTGTTGAGGATGGATTTTTTATGCAGGTTGAATAGGAGGTAGAACTCCATATTGTTTTTGAAGATCATCAACCATTTGATTAAGAAAATTTGGATCCATAGAAGAGTGATGAAAGATTTGATGATGGATGGAATATGAACTTGGGACTAGGAACAATTTTGGACTTTGTGTCAATTTGATTTGAATTCGATTGGACTTGATAAGGATTTGATTGAATTTGATTTGATATTGATATTGATATTGATATTGATTGGATAAGGGTTTGATTTGATTTGATGAAAAACCCTATGATATTGCAAACAGGTGAATGTTGGATTTGAATGAAAGTCCAATGTTTGTGAAAATGCTCCTTTGTCCAAAGTAGAAGATTTGATGCAAAGTTGAAATAGAAGAAGACTTGAATGGATGAAATTAGAAAGATTGATTATGGATGAAGATGTCAATGGATCAGATTAAGAATTGATTAGAAATGATTGAATTTGAAAAGGAATTGGATTAGAAGAATGATGATTATGAAACATTAGATGAGGGAATTGAAGCAAGGTGTGGAGTATGTACCATGACTAGGATGAAGATTAGGACTTAGATTGAATGATTAGGAAGACAAGGAAATGATTTGGACGAATATAGATGATTAAGACTAAAAGGAATGGTTTGAATGATGAAGACAAGAGATGTATGAGGGTGAATGATATGTGATGGACAGAAGAAGTAACGTGGAATTGATGTGGACAACTTGACTAAGAGGAATTAAACCAAGACTTGTTTTTGTTATTTTTTGAGATTTTTTAATTTTATTTTTATTTTTGAACTTCTACGATTTTTTGGATTTTTATGTTTTATGATGTGTTTGGTTTTTTTAAAAATTGAGATGCAAAATCAAACAAGGAAATATATACAAGGCAAGTGTGTTTCAAACACTCAAGAATGCCAAATACACCAATAATCCTACAAGGCTTCAACTAAGATGTACAAGGATCAAATAGAGGGTCTCCTCGATATACGCAAGGTACGTGAGGCCCAAATCTATAGATGAAAGAAAATAATGCCACATTGCTGGGGGTAGACGGTAACCCAAATATCCTCCTTCACTTCCCAAAGGTATAAAGTTCTTTGGGGCTTAGCCAAGAGTGACAAGATTTTACTTCCAAGAGAGGTGTCTTTCGATTCACCTCTTGATTTTTATACTCCACTAGAACCTTGGAGTTGAGGTCGTCTCAAGGGGTGATGAAATCCCCAAGCAGGCCTCCTAAAAAGATAAAAACAAGACCACTTATTTCTTGTGCACCCAAGATCACCCAAAGGCGCGAGGGGAGAGAATATGTAAGTGGCCTCGGGGTTGAAAAGACACACATTCTTTCTCGATGAAACTTTAGATTTTCTAATCTACTTTGCAAACACATGTGATTATAACATACAATGTTCTTTCCAACTTGACAACGTCATACAAATTGAGAGTTCACCAACATAAGTAAATCGAGCGTCATCAAAATAAGAAAAATTGATAAGGAAAGAATCAATTCCGTCTATGCCTTTCAAGATTGCTTGATTTTTCATTTTAAGCACCAAAATGAAATGTGTATTGCAATGTTCATTCATCATTAGACATGCAAGATTATGTTATCATTCATTCCAAATAAAAAGTGTTCAATTTCCTTATAGCATTCAAGATTACATTTGATTGTTTTAGCTTTTAACTATACATTCCAAGATGAGTGTTTAAGCATATAAGTTCATTTCCAAAACAAATATAAGACAAAAACCTACAAGAAAGATGGTTAGTGAGAAAGTATCCCTACAAAAACACAAGTTAGGGCAGCAAAAATGTAGGACAAACATGAAACAACCCTGCAATGAAAAGGTAAATACAAAGTTCAGATTTTGACAAAAAAATCAGTTATCTAAACAACATTAAAATTTTATGAAACTAGCATCATCATGACGGGCTTGGAATCAACTTTCTAGAAATATTTTATTTTTCAAAAATGGAGTTCGTATGCTCAAGTTATGAGCAAAAAATCAAAGGCTGCTCCTTATGGTCTAGAAGGGCATGTGGAATGCTTGTGCAATGATGACATTAGCAACCTGTGAGGTTAAAATTGATAGTTAGAGGTAAACGAGGTAAAATTTTTTTCTATTTTTTGATGTTTTTTCTTTAAAAAAAGTGAAAACCACAGGTTCCTTAAAAGATAAGTTTTAGTTTTAAAAAATAAGCATAAAAATACAAGCCAAAGTTAGAACTTTAATCTAAAAATAAATAAATAAAAGATTTGTTTCTCTTTTTGCTTTTAAAAAAGAAGAGGGTGGAGGAGATGAGTGAATGAGGGTTTGGTTGTAGCGGGCAATAAAGAAGTGGCCGACGAAGGGTTTGTAGGGGAGGTTTTGAGTGGTGGTGGTGTTGAGCCAAGGGTAGGCAGAGCGTTTGGCAAGTGGAGGTGCTCGGCCTGAGCAAAAATTTGCAAGCGACAATTGGGAGCTAAAGGAAGGGGGAGTGGTGGAGGGCAAAAGGGAGCTGGGCAAAGGCATTAGCTAGGAAGTGTAGTGGGGAGTTGCAGCCACGGGTGGCGAGAAATGTAGAGGACTGAGCATAGGCGGGTGGTGTCTACGGGCTGTAGCGGAGCAGGGGATGGAGGAGAGGTGGCAGAGTTTTGAGAGTAAGTGGATGTGATCGCAGGAGTAAGCAGAGGTGACAGTTGTGGGAGGTCGCAGGGCAGTGGCACCTATGGGAGGCAAGTGCAGGGAGGTGGACAAGTGGGAGAGAAGGGTTTGCATGGATGGAGAGGAGATTGCAACAGGGGTTATGGCAGGTGATCAAGCGATGGTGGGTTTTTCAGCCGGGAGCAAGTGATTGTAGGGTTGCGTAGGGAGTACGAAAGGGTGGAGCAGGTGGCCTTCAACTAACAGAGGAATCGCAGGGGCAAGGGTGGCACTCATGGGTGTCACCGGTAGTGGTGCCTACGGGTGGCCGCACCTGTAAAACAAAAACCGATTTTAATTTTTAAAAAAATTCTCTAATTTTTTAAATTTTTTTAAAATTTTGTTTTGTTATTTATTTATATATATAAAAATGCTAACAAACGCTTTTTATACATTTTTTAAAAACTATTTCCCCACTTAGACTAACCCTTTTTAATTTTTTTAAAAAATAATATATATATATATGTTTAAAATGCATAAAGAAGACATAAATGAAAGAAAAATAAGCCCCACCCATTTCTTTTTCTTATTTATTTATCAACGAAGAGGGAGATTGTTTTTTTTCCTATTAGCAAAGAAATATATTCAACGTATATACACTCGTAGGACTTGAAAATAGAGCAATGAGAAATAAAATATAGTGTTATATGTGAAAAAAACTTTCTTTACGTGCTCCAAACATGATGATGGGCTTTATGGCTCGATTAGAGGCTCTTCATAAGATTTGATCTCCAAGTGCTTCTTCAACCTACAAGCTTGAACACTCACACATGACTCAAAAAAATAGGTTAAATAGTTAGTTCGAACCCATGAAGTGGGTCCCACCGGGTGTGTCAAAATGTTTGCATAAAAATGTAATAAATGGAATAAACACTAAGAAACTAACATGTATTCTTACATTATTATGCAAACCTAAAAATATGCAAGAGAATATGTAAATAAGCATAACATGAAATCAAAATAGCTTAATCTACCAATGCAAACCTCATGAAATCACCAAGTGGTTGATGATTTCCTTGCTTATGGGATGTGGTTGCTCACAATTCCTGCAACATAACAATGGGGTAGATAGTAGATGTGGAAATGATGAGAGGGCTCTCCTTTTATAGGAAATGAGATGCAATGGACAATTGAGATTCAATGCAAGATGAAGGGCTAGGATCTCTCAGGATCGATGAGGTGTCCATGAGGTGGAGGCCAAGTAGACTCCATGTGGATTAGGGTTTTGACCATTCAAAGGGGGGAAGATACTCACACATGTGTGAGCAACCTTTGATGGTGACATGATCAATGACAAGTTTAAGAGGTGTGAGAAGCATGGTCTCTCACACGTGTGAGACACCTTGACTCTCATGCAAGAGGAAAAGTGTGCAAGATGTGAGAGAAGCATGGCTTCTCACACATGTGTGAGACACCTTGATTCTTATGAAAGAGGACAAGTGTGCAAGAGGTGTGAGAAGCATGGCTTCTCACACATGTGTGAGACACCTTGATTCTCATGCAAGAGGACAAGTGTGCAAGAGGCATGAAAGGCATGAGGGGTGTGGGAAGTGTGAACATCTTTCACACATGTGTGAGGATTTCTCACACATGTGTGAGCACACACTTAAGATTAAAAGGGGATTAGCAAGGATGATTAGAAAAAGTAAGTGTGATTAAGGAAGTGGGTAGGTTTAGAAAGATGGGTTAGTTAGGAAAGTGAGGTTGGGTGAGGGTTAAAGTTAGGAGCCATGTGTTCAAAAAGGATTAAATGTAATATTTAATTTCAAGTGGGATCAAAAGAGATTAATTAAGTAAATGAAGTACATTACTTAATTAAAGTGAATAGGCTAGGATGTAAGTGGAAAAGGCTAGGATTTAAATAAACCTTAGTTTATTTAAATCAAGGAAAGGTGAATATAATTAAATAAATGTAAATTTATTTAATTAAAGGTAAGGTAATTAAATAAATAATAAATATTTATTTAATTGGTCATGAAATGGGTATTTGGACAATTTTAGGTGTCTACAGGAACAAACTCCCGTGTTGTCAACAACTCCTAAGCTACAACTAATAAATAAATGCATTAACTTAAGTAAACTTAACTAAAAGAATAAATAATAATTATTTACTCTAACAAAGATGATGTAAAATGAGTGAAAATTGATCAAATACCCTTTTGAAAACTTGCAATCCATGTTGAGTGCTTACACAGCTGTAAGCTCGACATCAACCAAATTTAGACTCACTCGGTATCCATTAGCATTTCCCTCATTTGACAACCATTGCAAGCTCAACACCAACTAGCCAATTTTTTAGCTTGGCATCTATTGGCATTTCACTCAACACTTATAGAAAAAATTTCATGCTCGACAACAGCATGTTCAAAACTTAAAGATTTTTCTTGGATTCCTAATAACATCTTGCATCTTTGTTCATGTTTATGTAAACATTTCAGTACTAAATCTTTTTGGAACCAATGAAAGAAATAACTTTTAAATATTAGTCCCACATACCATTTGATTGCTTAGCTAGATGAGGTGTGATCACTTGATCCATTGGTGAAGTGATCCCTTCTCCATTTGATGTGTTGCAATTATCTTTCTTCTTCCATGTCTTGTTCATTTTATTTATGAAATTTTCAACATTTGCCTTTCCTTTTCCTTTATCAAATTCACAACTTGGTGCCTTTGACCTTGTTGGGCAATATCTACTAATGTGACCTATCTTCAAACAGCTAAAACATGTGGTTGACTCAATCACCTTTTGTACTCACCTCTAAAGCATGTCCTAATATAATTTTCGAGAACATGTCCATATTCTTGACAATAATGACAACTATATCTTGTATTATAATCCTAGTTATAAGAGTTGTCATTGTTCCTTACCTTTGTTTGTGTATTTGATGACCACATGGGTTTGGTTCTACACTCAAAAGCTCTATGTCCATACTTCTAACCTTTATAACAATATCCTTCAAATCTTTGTGTGTGCATGGTCTTGGTTCTACATTCATATGCCTGATGACCTTGTTTGTTGCACTTATGATAGTGAACCATGTTCTTATGCTTGACATTCTGATTTGTAGTTATGCTCTTACACACATTAGTAGTATGCCATTTCTTACCACAATTATGACAAGTAAGTTTGGAATTCTTACCTTTGTTTCTCCTTTCTTCAGCCCTTTTGGATGACTCTCCTTCTTTAGTACTTGTGTATCCTAGTCTAAATGTATCATTACTGGATCTAGGGGATCTCAATACTTTCTCAAAGTATTTGATGGCTTCATTAGGTTTATTGAAACTTTCAAAAAATTCCTTTTCCCTTTTTAGGTCACTTTTCAATTGCTCATTCTGCAACTTCAATGTTGTTATCTCAATGTCCTTGACATTTAGTTCATAGTTGTCATTCATCATTTGACTCAAAGTATCCAATTGCATGTTAGAAATCTTGGTTAGCTTTGATGATTTCTCTTCTAGTCTGTTGGCTAAGACTCTTTTGTCTTCTTCAATCATGATTTTGTCTTCCATAGCTTTTTTCTTTTGTTTAGTCACTTCACATAGTAGTATGGCTTGTGATTCTTTCTCTAACTTGAGATTTTTAATTTCCTTAGCTTGGGCTCTATTCTTTTTCATTAGAATTGTATCTGTTCTATCAAATTCATTGGAGTCTCCATTAGCAAGTAGCTTAGCAGTGTCTATCTCTTTGTATTATGTTTCATTCTCCTTAATAGAAATTTCCTTCCTTCTCTTGAAGGATTTCTTTAGTTCTTCTCTTGCTTCATTCAGTTGATGTAGAATGAGTTGTATTTCAATTCCTTGATTCTCAAAGATCTTTTCTAACTTATAGACTTCCATTTCCAAGATCTTTCCTCAAAGTTGCAAAGCTTCTCTTTCAAAGAACAAGGGTCTAATACCAATTCTTGGAATTACAATAGGAAAGTAAACTTTTGAGAGGCAGGGGGGGGGGGGGGGGTGAATTAGTAGTTTAAACTTTGACTTACAAAATCATTCACCACACATCCATCTCATACATTCAATAAGTAAACTAAAATACCATGTAAATCATATACATCTAAAACATGTAAACAAGTAAACATTAAGACATGTATGATACCAAATATGATTACCTAGAAACTCTCCATTGAGAAGGTAAAACTAGGGTGGGGATGACACCCACAAATATTCACTACTACAGTAATAAAGTGTATCTAATTAAGGTTACAATATTTTGATTATGAGACATGATCTACCCTATAAAAGGTTTGCCTTGTTAAAGGCTTATAAAGACTGTTAGGTCTCACCCTGTTAAAAGATTTCAACACCCTGTTAATTACATAATTGTGAGTTAATTAAAATATGTCAACCCAAAATTAATGATAAAATATTCACGATAAAATAGAGCCCAATAAAACAAGGCCCAAAGAATTATGAAGTATGTACAATACTTCCCTGACCAGTCACATCAAACTAACAATCTCTAACTTGGGGGCTAATCAAGCTCCACACTAGACAAAAATATCCCACTTGGAGACTAATCCTATAGAAATACTACTACCACATGGGGCTCCCATTGGATCAAACCACCCTGGACTCAGCTATTCTTTTATTCTTTTTAGTCTAGAAGACCAACCAAAGCTGAAGAGGAGTTTAGCTTCTCCCTGTTCACTACCTTTGTAAACATATCTATTGAATTGTTACTTATATGTATCTTATACAACTTTATTGTCCATCATACAAAACTTATTGAATGAAATGGTATCGTAACTAAATGTATTTTGTCTTTGAATGCATAGCAGAATTCTTCGTAAGATGAATGTCACTTTGGCTATCTATAAACAAATAATTATCCTTCTGAGGGTGTCCCAATTCTTCCAAAAAGATCTAAAGCCATATCATCTCCTTGGCTTCCTCTATTGCAACAACATACTCTACCTATATAGTGGATAAAGCATAAACCTTCTACAATCAAGAAACCCAACTCACTGCTGCCCCACCAATAGTAATTACATAACCTGTAGTACTCCACCTAATTTCAATATCCCATACCAAATCCAAGTCAACATATCCCTATAAATCAGTAGTAGAGCCCCCAAAATGTAGACACTTACTGGATGTTCCTCTCAAATATCTGAGGATCCATTTGACAACATTCCAATAATCAAGCCCTAGATGACTCATATACCTGCTAACGACTCCCACTGCATGTGCAATATTTGGCCTTGTACATAGCATAACATACATCAAGATTCTTACATCTAAAGCATAAGGTACCTAGGACATCTTATCCTCCTCTTCTTGTGTCTTTGGACACATCTCCTTAGTCAACTTCAAATGACCAGGTAAAGGTGTGTTGACAGCTTTAGCATCCTCCATAGAGAAACATTGCAACACCTTTGCAACATAATCAACCTGAGATAAAGTTAATTTTTTATTCTTATCTCTCAAATATCTGAGGATCCATTTGACAACATTCCAATAATCAAGCCCAAATCCTTCATAGAAAATGTATGTGTTAACTGGCGTTTCAACCCCTTAATGTGATCCATGTTAGACCCAGCTACAAGCATATCATCAACATATAAACATAAAATAATGTAGCTATCATAATCCAACCTCTTAAAATAAACCCAATGACCTAAATAACACCTATTATATCCATGTTCATGCATAAAAATGTCAAATTTTAGATACCATTGCCGAGGTGCTTGCTTCAAGCCATATAGACATTTCTTCAATCTGCACACTAGGTTCTCCTTATCTTTGACCTCGAATCCCTATGGTTGTGCCACATATATCTCTTCATCCAAATCACTATGAAGTAAGGTTGTTTTAACATCAAGCTACTCCAAATACAAATCTTCAGTAGCCACAATACTTAAAATAGTATGGATAGAAGTCATTTTAACAATAAGAGAGAATATCATCAAAATCAATGCCTTTTTTTGTGCAAATCCTTTTACCACTAATTTGGCTTTAAATATTTTCTTACCTCCATCCTCTTTTTTCAACCGATAAACCCATTTATTTTGTATATCTTGTTTACCTGCAGGAAACTTGTAGAAATCCTAAGTCTTATTTTTCAGCGAGGAGTCCATTTCATCTGCCATTGTAGACTCTGATTGAATCTTAGTATCCACCTACACAACTTCATCATAATATTCCAGTTCACTAGCATCAGTAAGTAAAATAGAATACAAAGAATGAGAAAATCTTTTTGGAGGTATACTTAGCTTTGTTGACCATCTAACATTCACTAGTGTGTGTGGTATTTTTTGTTTGTTGCACATCATGAGGAATTGCTAGAACATGATCTTTTGGGGTATCATCCAACACTACATAATCATCTTCTTTCTTCTCATGTTGTTGCAATAGATCTTTGTACAACACTTTCTCATTGAATATGACATCCCTTCTTCTTACAATTTTACAATTTTCAAAATCCCAATGCCTATAACCAAATTCATCAATGCCATATCCAAAAAAATACATTTCTTTGACTTAACTTTTAGCTTGGTTATATTTTTAGAATCTATATGAGCAAATGCTTCACAACTGAAGGTTTTGAGAAAAGAATAATTCACCTTCTTACCAGCCCATGCTTCCTCTAGAATACCACATCCCAAAGGAGTAGGGGGACCTCTATTAATCAAATATAGAGTAGTATTGCCAACTTTTTCCCACATGTTTAAGAGAAACCTAGAATGTAACCTCATGCTCTTTGCATGCTCCATTATAGTCCTATTCATGCATTCAACCACTCCATTTTCATGTCGAGTCCTTAGAACAATTTTTTGTAATACCATTAGTGGAGTAATAATATTCAAATTTATGATTGTAATATTCACCACCATTATTAGATTTGAGACATTTTAATTTCTTACCAATCTCATTTTCAACCAAGCATTTCCATTTCTTAAAAGTTTGAAATAAATTAGATTTCTATCTAAGGAAGTAAATCCATACTTTTCTAGTTGCATCATCAATAAATGTAACATAATACTAAGATCCACTAAGGGAAGATACTTGAGATGGTCCCCATACATCTGTATGCATAAGCTCTAATCTCTCGCTTTTCTTTTCCTTCCCACTCTTCACAAAAATACTCTCTTTTGTTTTCCATACACACAACTTTCACAAAAATCTATATTAACACATTTTAGACCTGATAAAACTTATTTTGAATGAAGTAATTTCATATCTTTTTCACTCATGTGACCAAGTCTATTGTGCCAAAGTGCTATATTAGAATTTACAGTAGCTATTTGCTCTCCCTGCTCAACTATAGCAAATGTTCCTAAACATTCATTTTTCTCTAAAACAATCAAAGTAGAAGGAATAGTATGACCTATACAAAGATATAAGATTCCTACTTTCACACCTTTTTCCACTACAAGAAATTTTTTTGAAACCTTCCAATTTTTATCGTTAAAAGTAACTACACAACCCTCATCACTAAGTTGCCCTGCTGAAGTTAAATTCCTACTTAGTCTTGGAACATGTCTTATGTCATGTAGTAGCCAACGATTCCCATTCTGTAACTTAATCTTAACTTTAACCTTTCCAACAATCTAATAGGGTTCAAAATAAACAAGTCCAAAATCCCCTTGGACATAATCCATAAAATAACCTCTATGAGGTGTAGCATGAAATGAAGGACTAGAATCTAAAACCCATTAATCATCAACACTTTTTAAAGACAAAAGCAAAGCATCCTCCTCGGATTTTTTACTTACTACATTTTCAACCTTATTCCCTTTTGTTTATCTCCTTCATTATTTTTTCAAGTCCATCAATCTTTCTTCTTATGCTCAACTAGTTTCCCACAGTACTATCAATCTCTCGGTCCTATAGATTGAGACCTCTTCCCCTTTGACTTTCCTCTTGATTTCCCATGATTTCTAGAATTATTTTCTCTCTCAGTTGTTCTACCTCTACTTTGTGCATTCAAAGCACTTCCTAATGTAGATCCACATGAGGTTTTTCTATGAGTTTCCCCACTCAAAATAACACTGATCACATCATCATATTTTAGGGTATTAGATCCAAAGATATAATTACTCACAACCATTACTAAGTCATTCCAACTTTTAGGCAAATAACACAAAATCAAGAGAGCCCTAATTTTTTCATCAAAATTAATACCCACTGAAGATAATTGAGTAGTAATAGTATTAAACTCATTTGAATAATCCACAATAGATCCACCTTCTTCCATTTTCATATTAAATAAATTCTTCATGAGAAATATCTTATTTGAAGTAGAGGGCTTTTCATACAATTTTGCTAGGGTTTCCATAAGCTCTATCGTTGTCTTCACTTTTTTAGTGTTAAATGTCACTGATGGTGCCACACATAATCAAAGTCTTGCAAGTGCCTTTCTATCTAAAAGATCCTAGTCGTCATTTGTCATTAATCGCCAAGTCTTGGTTTTTCCTTCTAACGGCTTCCATAAATCCTTCTAATAATGATAGTCTTCCATTTGCATCTTCCATAAGTGAAAATTCTACTCATTAAACTTGTCAAACTTTATCTTACCCTCATCTGCCATCACTCCTACTCAACCATGAGACTCCCACTCAACTATGAGACTTTCTTGGAGAGGATAACTAAAAAAAAAAGACCTCTATCTGATACAACTTGTTAGGATTAACCATAGATAGAAATAATAATTATATGCAAATATAAAAATTAGAAGGATATAATAAATTACATCACCCAAACCCTAGGCTACGTCGACCAAACAACAAGTCCAATATTATTATGATCTATTGATTACAACCTGATTACAATTTGTAATCCATTACAATTCAATACCACCACAAGAAGTGATTTTTGCATCACACCTTATGGAAAAATCCATAACCCTAAGCCCTTTTATACGGGTATTTTTGCCACTTTAGGGTTATATTTAATTACAATACATCAGCCCAAAATTACCAATAAAATATTTACGATAAAACCCCAAAGAATTATGAAGTATGTACAATACTTCCCTTATCAGTCACCACAAACTAACACACTCTACCTAGATCTAACTAGAAATTTGATGTTTCATAGCTCAAGTAGAAGAAAGATGGTTATGACATAAAAGGTTGTGTCATGTGAATTTTGATAACTTGGTCAACATAAGTAAGACGAAAAGGGTCAAAGACATTCCAAGCCTAAAGAAACTTGATATGGGCATGTGCAAGAATTATCAAATTGGAAAGATGGGAAAGACAAGCTTCAAAAGCAAGAATTATCATTCTGAAGAAGTGTTGGAGCTGGTTCATACAGACCTTTGTGGACCTATTGGCACAAAAAGCTATTGTGGAGATAAGTAATTTATTTTATTTGTTGATGATTATTCTAGGATGATGACATTTATGTATTTAAAAGATAAATTAGAAGCTTTTCAAAAGTTCAAATGGTATCTAGCTAGAGTTGAGAAAGAAAAAGGAAAGAAACTGAAATGTTTAAGATCAGACAGAAGAGGAGAATTCAATTCTAATGAATTCAATGAATTTTGCAATGAAAGAGGAATCAAAAGATAGGTATTAGCACCTAACACACCTCAGCAGAATGTAATTGTTGAGAGAAAAAATATATCAATCATGGATTATGCAAGGACACCGATGATAGAGAAGAACATTGCTATCAAATACTAGAAGGAAGAAATTGACACTATAGTTCATATCTTGAACTGAGTTTAGCTGAAGAAGGACTCATATTAAACACCTTTTGAATTATGGTATGGCTATAAACCTAACATTTTTTATTTCAAAGTGTTTGAAAGAAAATGTAATATTCTAAAGGAGTCAACAAAAGGAAAATTTGATGTGAAAAGTGATGAAGGCATATTCTTGGTATACTCCAATAAGAGAAAAGCATACAAATGTTTGAATCTATCTACTCACAAAGTTATAGAAAGTACACATGTAAAGATTAATGAGTTTACAGAAAAGAGTGAAGAATAAAGTAGTAAGGAACCTGAAAACTACATAATTTTTTTTTACTATGAGCCTGATACTTTACCTGAAGCTCAAACAAATGGAAATTAATAGTCTTTAGCACCCAAGTCCCCAAAATCCCCAGTTCAACTTGAGTTATAGCCAGTGCAACCTGAGTCATAGTTAGAAGGACTCGAGTTTCAACCAATGAAAAATGAGTCATCTGATGGACCTGAGTCACAGATAGTGGGATCTAGCATGATTCAAAAGATCATGGTAAACCTAGTGAGTTCAGAAAGAAGGAGCCCAGACTTGCTAGATATGTTATAAGGCATCATTCACTTGTGAAAATCATTGGAGATCAGTCAAAAGGTACAATGACAAGGAAAAAATTAAAGGGTACATGTTTTCTTACTAAGTTTGAACCTAGAACTATCAAAGATGCATTAGGAAATAAAAGCTAGATCGAAGTAATGAATGAAGAGATTGATCAGATTGAAAGAAACAAAACTTGGACTCTTGTTCCTAGACCCAACAACAAGAATGTAACTGGCACAAAATGGGTATTCAGAAATAAATTGAATGATAATGCAGAAGTTTTAAGAAATAAAGCAAGTCTACTGTGCAAGGGTTATGATCAAGAGGAAGGTATTGACTATGGAGAAACTTATTTTCCTATTGCTAGTGTAGAACCAGAATCAGTATGCAAAGAACATTAACAAATAAAGTAAACATTCACAAACCAAAAACTAAATTCACATATATGCTTAGACAAAGGAAGAAAACAAGAAGTGCAAACCTCACAAGAAAAAGCACTCCATGCTTTCTTGATTCTGTAGATGTGTCCTTTTGCTGTGGATGTATGCTCAAGATGCTCAAAAGCTGCTTTAATGGAGATGGGTAATGGAAAATTGGTAGCTTTGTGAGCTCTCAATTTGGCATTATAAGGGTATGGTTGATGGCTTTGGTTCTCAAAATAGCATGGTAACTTTAGCTCAAATATTGTTGATGAAATGGCTTGGGATGGGATTCAATTTATAGGCTAAGGGGTAGAGGGATGGAGGGCTTAGATGCAAGGATGGATGAAGGCTTAAGGAGGGCTAGGATGCACTCAAAGGAGAGCACATGGATTGTGCTTGTTTAGCACCAAAGGGAAGGTGAAACTTGTCACAAGGAGGATGAGTGTGAGAGGGTAGGGTAAAGGGTTGGTTAAAGTCATGATGAGTGGGGTTGAGTATGTAAGAGGGATGTAAGAGGAATGAGTGTGGAAGAGGGAAGAGTGTGGAAGATGGGTGTAAGAGTCATGAGTGGGCTTGTAAGAGTCTTTTATGTTTTGTAAGAGCACTCATGACTTAGTGGTTGGGTTTTTTGAGGGGAGACTTTGGTTTGGATTAGGAAAGTCTTAAACTTGTTTAAGGAATGTGACAACATTAGGGGGTGGATTCGGCTTGGGTTTAGGATTAGATTAGGGATGTTAGAGATGTGCAAGTGGATGGCATTAATGAGGGTGGGTGAGTTAGTGGCTAAGCTTGGTTAGTATGGGTGGATGGGGTGGATTAGGCTAAATGGAGGATTAGAGATAGGTTAGGGGTTTTTGAATTTGAGGATTTCATTTATCAAATAGATTTATTTAATAAATGGGGATTTTTGGAATTAGATAGGAGAAAAGGATTTAATTGATAAATAATAGATTATTTGATTTATCAATTAGGACTATAGATGATTAATTAAATTAATCAACTAGGGGATGACAAAGGATTAATTAAATAGAAATTTAATTAATAATGCCTTTTTAGATAACTAAATAGGATTACTAAAATAGTGTAATCAAATTTAGGTGTCTACATTTTGCCCCTCTTTGACATAGTGTTAAGACAACACTATTTCAAAGAAGTTTGAATGAAGACAAAACGAGGAAGATGTTTTAGCAACAAGGTTGCCCTAGTCTCGGATAAGAAGAGGAGAGACTAGACTTAGATGATGCCCCCTCAAGAAGGCGACGGGGAGAGAAATGAGGCTCGATGACTTCTTGAAAAGTACAAGAAATTGAGACGAGCTGAGACGCAAGTTGGCGAAGAGAAGGGGCTGAATTAGCTCAAACTCTCACTACGGGAGAATGATAAAGGGAAATCAGAGGCACAATAGTAAAGCAAGCTTAAGACTTTCCAGGATTGGGGGGGCGAGGGGAGGAGGAGCGGAGCGCTATTAAAGGAATCCATGGTAGGGAGATGGATGATAGAATGATAAAGCTGATGCAACAAGATTTCAAAGAGTCAGATTGGCAGAAGATGGGTTTCAGGAATCCCTAGGACTAGGATTGTGGATCTCAAAAGATGAGGCTTGGTGGATTGATTTGATTGGTGGATCCCTAAGACTAGGATTGTGGATCCCTAAAGCTAAGCGTGAGGAGTGATTCAAAGAGATACTGATGCATAAGCTGGGGTAGGAGTGACAGATATAGGATATAGATGGGGGATAATGGAGATGAAGGGAATCCATTGAAGCTTTTTGAGTGGGGGGATACTTCAAAGAGAAGTACCACCATGTAGTTGAACACTAGATTTGCTATAGGACTATTGGTTAATTGCCAGGGTTACCAAGAACATCAAGGCCTTTTTACCAACCATCCAGAGGACTGACAAACTGACTCAAAACAAACACACAAGGATTGCCCCAGTATCACACATGAATCCCAGAGGAAGCAGCGTGGAAACGACACTAGGTAACCCACAAGCAGAAAAGGAAAACAAGCAAAAGACCTAATCAAGACCTTATGCTCTAATTGCCCCATTCATAGCATACCATGATATGGAAGATCGTGGCAACCTTGAGGAGGGAACAAGGAGATTGCTTGGAAAAGATATTTCAAGACCCAAAAGGGAAGATCCCAAATCAAAAGAAAGTGAAAATCCAAAAGAGAACTGTTTGCCAATGAGATGGGTAGGACAAGGTACTAACGGACCAAGATCAGACATGAGGAAAGCTATATCCTGCAAGAATCTATCAGAGAGCACCTAAGCTGATGGATCTGGATGAGTGATGCGTTTGGCAAGCTGAACTAAGAAGGATAACACTTTGGTGACATGAGATCTAGCTAAAGAATGCATTGGAATATCTAACCAAGGTGTGCGATGTGTGCAGGATGTTGACCAAGGATGAACTAACACGAAAGCTGGATAGATACAATGATACTAAGCTAAAGAGGATGTACAAGCTGATAGACCAAGATATGTTACAAATGTACAAGTTTGTTCATGTTTTGGTTTTCTGTGAGATGGAAATGTTTGTGAAGGATGGGATGTCTATAATAGTTGATAGGTGGATAGGTAGATGGTTTGTGAAAAGCTTAAGGAAAATGGGATTCTGTGTGTGCATGTGATAGGATACAGGCTAGGATACAAGATTATTTACAAGCTAGAATATGGTACAAGCTTTGGACAAGATTCAGATATATACAAGGTATGGTACAAGATTTACAAGGTATAATACAAGCTTTGGTAAAAGATTTACAAGCTATACAAGCTTTGGTACAAGATTTACAAGGTATAATACAAGCTTTGGTAAAAGATTTACAAGCTGTACAAGCTTTGGTACAAGATTTACAAGCTTTACAGGAGGTATTGACAAGCTCCATCAGATTTTGGATATTTTATTGGAACACCAAGTGAACAAGCAGGTGTTCTTTGGGATGGTGGGTGAATGGATGAGGGATAGGGTAGTGATAGATAATGGATTAGTCTTTAGCACACAAAGTGCCTGAATTGCTAGGTTTTCACCAAGGTACCTATCCAAGGCGCTTGAATTGCCAAGTTTTCACCATTGGACGCTTATTTCTCTTTACTATTTTTTTTTTTTGTATTTTTTAAAAGCTGGGTATACCAAGGATCTTCAAGCATAGAACTTCTTGAGATGAATGATGTTAGTGGGATCATTCAAGAGTTCTCCTTCTGGTGTAGATAATTGATAGGCTCCAGAGCCAAAGGAGGCAGTAACCACATAGGGACCAAGCCATGTAGGTTCAAACTTGCCTTTCTTTTCTCGATCTGCTTGGACTTTCATATTTTCTTTGAGGACCATGTCACCTGGCTGAAAGTGTCGTGGGAGCACCTTCTTGTTGAAATTCCTTTTGAGACGAGTTTGATAGACTGTGAGATGGTCATAGGCTTGTTGTCTCTTCTCGTCTAAGAGATCTAGCTGGGTGAGTCGAGCTACTTTGTATTCTTCATCTAAGATTTGCCCTCGCAAAGATATGCGTAGTGAGGGAAGTTCAACTTCTATAGGTAATACCGCTTCGGCACCATAGACTAGGGAGTATGGAGTTGTGCCTGTGGATGTACTGAAGGAAGTTCGATAGGCCCATAGAGCTAGATTTATTTGAAGGTGCCAATCACGGCCGGAATCATTGACAACTTTCTTTAGGATTTTGAGGAGGGTTTTATTAGTTGCTTCTGCCTGGCCGTTACCTTGTGGGAAATATGGGCTAGAAAAGTGGTGATGGATGCGGAGGGAAGTGCATAATTCTTCTATGTTGAGATTTTCAAAGTTACCTCCGTGGTCAGTGAAGATGGTGGATGGGATGCCGAAGCGGCAAACAATGTGGTACAAGATGAACTTGGAGACTTGAACTCCTGTAGCTGAGACTAGGGGGACTGCTTCCACCCACTTAGTGAAATAGTCTGTAGCTGTTATTATCCATTTATGTCCATCAGATGAGAGAGGTGTGATAGTTCCAACTAGATCAAGGCCCCAACAAGAAAATGGCCAAGGTGGTGCAATAGGTTGTAGATCCTATGTTGGAGCGTGCACAAGATTTGCATGCTGCTGACATGGGAGACACTTTCTGAAAAAGTCACAAGAGTCTTCTTCAATGGTAGGCCAATAGTAGCCTACTCTAAGGATTTGTCGTGCTAGGAAAATACCACTCGTGTGGGCACCGCAAAGTCCAGAATGTACTTCTTTTAATGCCATCGCGGCCTCATTTTCATCTAAACATCGAGAGAGAGTATCGTGATAACCCCGACGATATAGGGTATTGGCTATGATAACATAGCGGGATGATTTTCGGATGAGGTTCTGGCGTTGGGTGCATGTGAGGTGAGGGGATATGATACCATCGTTAAGGCAAGCATGAATTTCATGGTACCAAGGGGATTGGGACCAACCAAGATACAAACACGGTTTGAATCCTCATTTGCATAAGCGGGTGTGAGGAGCTGCTCAACTAAAAATTCATACTGCGTAGCATCTTGGGGAATTTCCAAGAGTGAGCCAATAGTGGCCATGGCATTTGCTGCCTTATTCTGCATTCGAGGTACTTGTGTAAACTGAAGCTTTGTAAAATGCTCGGTCAGCTGATCAACTAGCTCTTTGTAGGGTAATAGCTTTTCATCTTTGGTTTGATATTCATTTAAGACTTGTTTGATGATGAGCTGGGAATCGCCAAAGATTTCTAACTCAGTGATATTTCATTCTGTAGCTATCCTTAATCATGCTACAAGAGCTTCATATTCTGCTATATTGTTGGTGCTAGGGAATTGTAGCTTGAAGGCTTTTGGAATGTAATCTCCTTGAGGTGTAACTAATAATATTCCTGCCCCTGATCCATGAGAGGTGTATGAGCCATCAAAATAAAGCTTCCATGGGGGCTGTTCTTCAAGTAGGCAGATATGCTCATCTGGAAATTCTGTGAGCAAAGGATATGCATCTACTAGAGGTGCATCAGCTAGGTGATCTACTATAGCTTGCCCTTTGATTGCCTTTCTGTCCACATACTGGATGTCAAACTCACTTAGTAGCATAACCCATTTGGCCAAACGGCCTGTAAGTGCTGTTCTGGAGAGCATATACTTGAGAGGATCAATCTTGGAGACTAGTTGGATGGTATGACTTAGCATGTAGTGGCAAAGTTTTTGAGTTGAGAAAACAACTGCCAAACAAGATTTTTCCATAGGAGTGTAATTGAGTTCATAACCAACTAGGGTTCTAATGATATAGTAGATGGCTCTCGCTCTGCTATAATCATCATGTTGTGCTAGAAGTGCCCCTAGAGTAGTAGGTGTTGCTGATATATACAAGATCAAGGGACGATCAGGAATTGGTGGAACCAAGATAGGGGGATTGGTGAGATACTGCTTGAGCTGATCGAAGCTGTGCTGACATAAAAGATCCCACTTGAAGTTCTCATTCTTCTTTAGCAAGTGTGAAAATAGTGTACACTTATCTGCAAGTTGGGAGATGAAGTGCCGGACAGATTGAAGTTTTCCCTGAAGAGAGCGAAGCTGTCGCAGTGTCTGGGGAGGAGGCATGTTTAAGATAGCCTTGACCTTTTTGGGGTCGATCTCTATACCTCGTTTAGAAACTATGAAGCCTAGAAGCTTGCCAGATGTGACCCCAAAGACACACTTCTTGGGATTTAGCATGAGATGATATTGGGCCAACCTATCAAAGAATTTCTCCAGGTTAGCAAGATGATCCATGAAGGTGTGAGATTTGACTAGGATATCGTCCACATAATCCTCCAAAATGCTATGGATAAGATCATGGAAAATGGCTATCATAGCTCTTTGATAGGTAGCCCCAGCATTCTTTAGGCCAAAAGGCATCATGGTGTAGCAAAAGGTTCCCCAAGGGGTAGTGAATGCTATCTTATGCTGGTCCTCTTCTGCAATCTTGATCTGATTATACCCAGAAAATCCATCCATAAGGGATAGAATTTCATGTCCAGCTGTAAGATCTACAATCATATCTATGTTGGGCAAGGGAAAATCATCCTTTGGACAAGCTTTGTTAAGATCTCTAAAATCAGTGCAAATTCTGATGTCACCGGAAGGCTTAGTGACAGGGACCATGTTGGAGATCCATTCTGAGTAGTCAATAGGTCGGATAACCTTAGCAGCTAACATTCTTTCTAGTTTAGCTTTGACTAGTAATGCCACCTTGGGGTGCATTTTTCTAAGCTTTTGTTTGACGGGCTTGATCTTTGGATCGACTGCAAGATGATGAACTACAAGCTTTGGATCAAGTCCTGGCATGTCCTAATATGACCATGCAAATCGGCCAATGTTCTCTCGTAAAACCTCAAAGAGGAGGTCAGCTTGGTCTTGTGATAGGGATGCAGCAATGTGAACAATTCTAGGGATCTCTGAAGAACCAATGTTGACTTCTCTAGTATCCTCTATTAGAATAGAAGACACCTCTGGTCGATTATCTTGAGGAGGCAATACTAAGTCCTCATGTTCTTCTTGTGGCTCTGGATTTTCTTGCTGAGGGGTTCTCTTCGCTACCTTAGCTAGTCCCAGATTTACCTTAGTTCCAGTTTTGGGTGTATCGAAACTAGGTTGGGGATTTTCTCCAAAATGCCCCTTGGGATCTAGCTTGTAGATGTAGGCAGAATCTGGCTTTGTCTTCTTATGAGGAGTTTCGGTTCCCATGAATCTTAGAAGCGCTTCCTCTGATGCAAACTCATCAATATGTATGACACTTGGTTGGTCCCAATCTATGAGTTGTGGATGAGCAAGTGGTAGGTCAATGAGATGGATGGATAGTTCTCGGAGAACAGAGTCTCCTAGGAAGATTTGGTCTGAGATATCGTTGTAGGCTCTCTTTTCAACTTCCTCAGGAATGTCTTCGATTTTGGAAAGGTCACAGTGGATGTTCGAAAAAGTGTGACCGTTCTCGTTGGTGCCCCCAGTTGTGGGTATGCCAAAGCCAAGACTTGACTTTATTTCCCAATTATGTACTTTGATGGGACATTGCATGCCCCTTTCTTCTGGTCCTAGTCCACCTCCTTGATAGTTGCATTTTTCAGTGATGAGCTTATGTTGTTGGGGATACTTCTGGCTGAAGTGATCAAGGTGTGCTTGATTTCTTGGAGGTGCATCCTTATGTAGCCAATTGTTGATATCTGGAGTGAGCTCCTCATGAAGAGGGGTTTTTGAGGACACAAAGGTGGTTGGGCCAAACTGTTTGTATCGAGGAGGTGGAATCTCCTTAGCTTTTTGATATGTTGGCCGTCCATGGGTATGTGGATCAAGTGGGATTGTTCCGACAGCAAATGCATCTGATAGACTATATTCTCCACAACCTTTGTTGTTGATCTTTACAGTAGATAGGGTGGAGGCAAGGATGGTTTCTGCGTCATTACAAGTGTGGGATGAGCTGGCGATGGCTGTGCCGATGTCTATTCCAGGGCAATGGTTTGTATATGAAGCTTCAACCGCATTGCAGTAAGCAAAGGGTTCTGGATCGGCATGGATGGTTACCTCAGTGCCCTGATGTGGAAATTTGATGCACTGATGGTAGGTGGATGGAACGGCCTTCATAGCATGAATCCATGGGTGACTGAGGAGGATGTTAAATGGTAGGTTTAGATCAACAACATGGCAAACTGTCTCTTGGATGACCAGCCCAACCTTGATTGGTAGCAAAATAGTCCCTTCTGTGGTTCTTTCCAAGTTGTCATAAGCTTTGATGGTGATAACCTCACTGATCATATCTGCCTCAGTATACACAACTTGTTTTATAAATTTTAGGGTGCAAATGTTCAAGGCTGATCCATTATCTATCATTACTCTTTTCACGGAAAAATTGGATACCATGATGGCTATGCGAAGTGGAAGGGTGTGATCTGGCTCAACCGCGGGTATGTCGGTGGGTTTGAAAGATAGGGCACATGAGGATGAAAGGTGTCCAACAAGATTATGAAAATAAGTAGCATTGATATCAGAAGGGATATAGGATTCTATGAGAGCACTGTCAAGGATGTCTTTGTACACAAGACTAGTGTGGAGAAGTTCTAAAATGGACATTTGGGCTGGCATGTTCCCAAGGTGTTCCAAGATATTGTACCAGCTTTTTGATGGAGTTGATGGTGTTGATAAAACTGGTGGGCCTGTGATGTTAAATCGCGCTCTTCGACTGGTGACCGCACACTCATTGTCTGGTCCTTGGATATTGATAACATTGACAGAAGGCTCTTTCTCAAATATACAACCTATAAGGCTACCATAGTCTATATAGGATGAAGTGTGGTCATTGTTCTTCCCATGCTGTTGGTTTGGATGGCGGTTGTTGGTATTGTTTTGGATAGGTGCTTTTTCAGGATTTTGGTTGTTGTGTGGAGGAAAAGCATTTTGATAAATCTGTAAGCCTGCATTGGGAGAGGTTTGGGCACCAATAGTGATTTCCTTCCGATCAATGAGGTCTTGCACATAGTCTTTCAGTTTCATGCATCTGAGGGTGGTGTGACCGCTTACCCTATGGAACTTTCAATACTCATTGTCCTTGTACCATGCAGCTTTGAATTGGCTTGGATCAATTTGCTGGGTAGGAGGAAATTTGATGAGGTTTTCTTTAGCCAACTTCTCAAAAATAACATCCAATGGCTCACCAAGGGGTGTATAGTTTCTAGGCGCAGGTTGGAATCTGGGCTTTTGCCCTACAGCTACATTGATGGCATTAGCTTGATTGTTAGACCCTTGAAGGTTGGGTCTTGTATTGTGGTTTTGATAGCTTTGGTTATTTCGTTGTTGGTAATTGATAGCTTGTTGGTTGTTTGTTTGATATGGTGGGTTAGACTGGTTTTGAGAAGGACCAAAGATATTCACATGTCTGGTGTCAGTAACCCCATCTATTGCAACATGCTTGTTTTTGTTCCAATACCTAGACTTGTCATTGGAATGTGATTGATTTTGGTTGGCCTCTTTATAAATCTTTACCACACCATCTTTGATGAGTCCTTGCTCAAGGATCATTCCTTTCTCTTTGATATCCTTATAGGTCTGTAAACAGTTCATGGTCATGTGGTGAGCTAAGCTGGGATGTGCATTATCAATAAACATTTTCACCACATGGTGTTCTAGCAAGGTGCAGGATATGCGGGTGGTAAGGGTTTGCCATCTTTGCAAGTATTCGGCAAGGCTTTCTCCACCTTTTTTCTTGGTGTGGACAAGATCAACTATTGATAGCTCTGTTTCAACAAGATGGGCATATTGGGCTACAAATGCCTCAGATAATTCAACAAAGTTTTTAATTGTGCCATAGGGGATTCTATAAAACCATTCAAGAGTTGGTCCAGCCAAGCTTTTGGGAAAAAGGCACAAGAGGAAGACATCATTGTATGCCACGTCCTGGCAATGCATGTAAAATTCTTTGATATGTGTGACAGGGTCTCCTTTTCCTCTGAATTTGTCAAATTTAGGTACCTCAAAGTGTTTGGGAAATGGTGTCGTGGTAATGGCCCTGTCAAATGGGTAAGGACACACATTCTCAAACTTGAATGTCTTTGGATCATTCCCTTCTTGGATGGCTTTCAGAGCTGTCTTCATTTGCTCCCACTCTGAATTGATACATGATGGTTGGGGTGCCCCCAATGTAGGAGTGCCTTGAGGTAGGTATGTGCTAGATGGGGCCACTGAATATGGATGACTGTGAGGGATTTCCTGATAGGGATTGTACATTGTTTGGACAGCTGCATGGTGGATGACGGGTTGTTGAGGGGGAGGCAGCGCATATTACTGCATGTGCTACGAGGCTTGCTATTGATATGGGATTTGAGGTTGGGATTGAGGAACATAAGCTGGCTGTGGGATAAATGGATTGCTTTGTGGAGGTAAGGTATAAGATGGTTGTGAGGCTTGGGGAAAGGATCAGAGGGCTTGTGGGGTTTGACCAATATATGTGGGTTGTGCCCCCATTTGGGATGGTATCTGCAAATAATTGGTGGTTGGCTGGGGTGGTGGATTACCTCCTAGAAGTGGCATTGAAAAGTAGTTGGTAATTGGAGGTAATGGATGAGTTGGTGGTGGAGGTGGTGGGAATTGAAAGCTTGGGAATGGAACTGATGGGGTTTGATAGCTTTGTGGCTGGATTTGGAAGCTTGGTAGAGTGGTGGTGGGAGCTGGGGTCACTTGGGAGCTTGGTAGAAGATTGGAAGTAGCTTGTGGGTTTTAATAGCTTTGTGGAGTGAAGGTAGTAGCTTGTGGATTTGTGGCTGGTGGTATTGAGCTCCCAAGACTTAATGGAAATGATGGGATTGTACTTTGGGCTGTGGTGAACAAGCTAGGGGCGATGAAAGGTTGATTACTTGGCCCCATGGGTGGCAGCCCTATTGTATATTGCTGAGGTTGGCCAAAGATGCTAGCACTGATTTGGGAGATGGGTGGATTTGGAAGGCTGGGTTGGGGAGCAGCAGCAATAGTGAAGGGGGTGAACAGTGAGGTGTTTTGAGTAAAGGGGGTTTGGAGCGGAGAGGTATGAACCAAGGATGGAGTGGTGGTGGCTAGGTTGGCTTGCGGCATGGAGATTTCAACTTGGGTGGATGATGGTATGTTTGGGTCTGTTGGGTCATATGGATTGGCTGGAGGCTCTTCTTTTGGAATATATTGAGGATAATTTGGATCATAAGAGCCTATGGGTGGTGGCAGCTGCCCAAACAATGGGTGAGATGGGTCTGATAATGGAGGGGGTCTTCCAAAGTCAAAGGTTCCTACATTGTCCCTTCTAAAATTAGCCATGATTGTCTCTTTGTTTTTGTCTATAATGGAGTTTACCAATACTGCATTTCCTGGTTGGTTCATGAAAGCTTCAATGTCACTAGGTGATGGCATAGCTTGCTCTGGGCTGAAGGATGGTTGAGTGCTCAAGGGGGGTGAGGCTGTTTGATCCAAATGATAGGGCTCCATTGTTTCTTTCTTCTTGGCTAAGCGAGTGACGGGTGGCATGAAAAATGCTCCTAGGGATGAGATGCAATAATGCTGATGGATGCAAAAGGGGGAAGGCTTTTCTATGCAAATGATTTCCTAGGTTGAGGCAAAGCTATATGAAAAAACCTAAGGAGGATCGAGTTGGGGATTCTAACTTCAAAGATATGTTGTCAAAGCACCAAAGGTCTGCTTTCCTATGTGCAAGCTTGGTGGTGATTGTGTCAACTTAAGGATAGACTGATGATCCTTTAAGAAGAACACGAGATTGACCACTTGTGGATCCCAAATTTTAGCTCAAGGTGATGAGGGATAACAAGTGACAAAGCTAGATTACCCTAGACAAAGCTCTGTCAAAGGGATAACCTTGGTGAGATTGGTGGATTTGGAAGATTTTAGGAATGGCAAACTTTTAGCAAGGTGACAACAATTTTGAAAGCTTAGATGTGCAAATTTTTCAATTACTGGCTAGATGGTATGATTCTAAATGAGATGGATGAGCTAATAATGCTTAAGGGGATAACCTAAGATGGCTGGCTTTTCTACAAAGATGTGGAGAAACAAGGGTGTCTAATCATAGAAATCATGCCTAGTTGGTAAGGCATAAGTAGGATTAACTCCTGGATGTTGGCTAAATTTGATGGTGTGCTCTAACTAGGCCTCTTGAAGTGCTTCGTTGGTAGCTTTGTCCTCTGCTTTGTGGAGTTTGGAAATTCATGGGCTTGGTGTTATTTCTTTTCTCTTGGCTGAAAGTTCTTGGTATGCTAGAGATGGCTTGAGTTTGACCTTGTGAAACTTTTGTTTGGGTTTGGGTTGTTCCGACATAAATTCCTAAATTTGCTTGGCTTTGGGAAAAATCTCAGTTGTTTTGCTTCAACTTGTTCAACTTCCAAAATAGACAGTGACTACGCTAAGTGTGCCCTAAGCTAGGATTGACCAAGTTTGGCAAACATTCATTCAACAAGTAAAATAAAAACAAGCAATAGATAGGAACACCCAGATAGAAGTTTGTGGTTCTCAGAATGTGATACTTGCGCCAAGGAGTGTGTATGTTCTACAAATGTTTCGATCAGTCACTCCAAACACATTAACATCCTAGATGGTTTTCTGCAAGGCTGACAATTGGTTTAGCTAGGGATTCCTCGATATACGCAAGGTACGTGAGGCCCAAATCCGTAGATGAGACCAAAAGGATGTCACACAGCCGAGAGGAGTGGTAACCCACTTCTCCTCTTTCACTTCTCAAGGGTATAAAGTTCCTTGAGGCTTAGCCCGAATGACAAAATCTTGATCCCAAGAGAGGTGTCTTTCGATTCACCTCCCGATTCTTATACTCCGCCGGAGCGCTGGAGTTGAGGTCGTCCAAGGGGTGATGAAATCCCCAAGTAGGCCTCCTAAAAAGAAACAAGGTTTTGGATCCTAATATTATGCACCCAAGATGGCCTCGAAAGACGACAAGGGGAGCGAAGACTCGGATGACCTTGGGCTAAAAAACACGCTTGTTCTTTTACCAACTGACTCTTATGTGTGCTAATCTAGACTTTGCAAGCACTCATGTTTAAGAGACAATGTTCAATTCCAACTTGAAGCGCCAACAAAAGTAAATCGATCGAAGAATGCAAACAATAAGAAGAGTTAGGGTCAACAAAAGCAAACTCGCGCACCCGGAGGCCCTCCACGTCAAGTATCGATTAATTTTCTTTAAGGCATTCAAGATTGAGTGTGAGTTTGTTTTAAGCCCAAAACAAAAGTGTGTGAGATTCGATTTCAAGCGCGTGCTTGGAGGCTCTCCACGTCAGTTGTTGTTCAATTTTAGTGCCCAAACTTGAAGTGTGATCGATTTAATCTAGATTTTTGGCCATTTAAGAATTTTGATAAAGTTAAAGCAAATGTTCAAAGACCAAGTGAGTGAGTTAGATTGTGGAACATTTAACACCTTTTTCAAGTAGACCCATCCCCATAAATGGCGCTGAGATTGCAACCAATGGTTAATATTTGATGGGTGATTAGAAAAGAGGTGAGTCCAAGGAACTACTCAAATTGATTTTTGTAAATTTGTATTTTAACTTAACAAAGTTTCTTAAATGTCCAAAAATCAAATTTTACCTAGATTGCATGTGAAAAAAGAGATTTGTTTTGTTCAATTTTAGAAGCTCCAAATGAAGTGTTTGATATTGTAATGGTTAATTGATCCTTGGCATTCAAGATTCGATTTTTTTTTTTAAGCATGCATTCCAAAGAAAGTTGATTTTAATCCATGACATTCAAGAGTGTGTTTTGAGCAACATTCATTCAATGGAAAATGTGTTTAACCATTCAAGTTCATTTTTTTTTTTAGCAACATGCATTCAAAGACAAATGGTTAAACATTCAAGTTCATTTTTTAGCAACATGAAAACCTGCAAGAAACATGGTTAGTGGTTCCATATGTGCTCCAACCTACAATGAGACAAAAAAAAAGCAATTTAGTTAGTTAGCCAAAATCTTCAAAAATGAGAGCTCAACTATGGGAAAAAAAAATTTAACTTTTTTTGTTGTTTTTTCTACGCGTAAAAATGGTGTGTAGAAATGGAACATAAGCAAGCAGAGAAGACAGTCTGTCAAAATACGAAGACGCTGAAATACAGAGATGCCACAATACGAAGAGGACAAAACAGATTTGCAGCACAGAACACAGGTGACAAGCAGAGACGCCGATTTGCGCAGATGCGGATTTTCGCAGACGACGATTTTCGCAGACGCGAATTTTTGCAGATGTCAATTTTTGCAGACGCGGATTTTCGCAGACGTTGATTTTCATAGACGTGGATTTTCGCAGACGTTTATTTTCACAGATAGAATAGGTTGCAGACGCCAAAACTGCGCCAAAAAAAAAAGCTGAAAAATGTGAATTTTTTTTTAGATGTTATTTCTTCTTCCTAAGTGTGTTCTTTAACCTGCAAAAATAAGCAAAACACCCTCACAACACACTCAAACAACAACAAACATTAGATGGTTAGAAAAATGACATATAGATGAAAATAGATGATTAAATGACCCATAGTGAGGTCCCACTGGGTGTGCCAAAATGTAGAACCAGAATCAGTATGCAAAGAACATTAACAAATAAAGTAAACATTCACAAACCAAAAACTAAATTCACATATATGCTTAGACAAAGGAAGAATACAAGAAGTGCAAACCTCACAAGAAAAAGCACTCCATGCTTTCTTGATTTTGTAGATGTGTCCTTTTGCTGTGGATGTATGCTCAAGATGCTCAAAAGCTGCTTTAATGGAGATGGGTAATGGCAAATTGGTAGCTTTGTGAGCTCTCAATTTGGCATTATAAGGGTATGGTTGATGGCTTTGGTTCTCAAAATAGCATGGTAACTTTAGCTCAAATATTGTTGATGAAATGGCTTGGGATGGGATTCAATTTATAGGCTAAGGGGTAGAGGGATGGAGGGCTTAGATGCAAGGATGGATGAAGGCTTAAGGAGGGCTAGGATGCACTCAAAGGAGAGCACATGGATTGTGCTTGTTTAGCACCAAAGGGAAGGTGACACTTGTCACAAGGAGGATGAGTGTGAGAGGGTAGGGTAAAGGGTTGGTTAAAGTCATGATGAGTGGGGTTGAGTATGTAAGAGGGATGTAAGAGGAATGAGTGTGGAAGAGGGAAGAGTGTGGAAGATGGGTGTAAGAGTCATGAGTGGGCTTGTAAGAGTCTTTTATGTTTTGTAAGAGCACTCATGACTTAGTGGTTGGGTTTTTTGAGGGGAGACTTTGGTTTGGATTAGGAAAGTCTTAAACTTGTTTAAGGAATGTGACAACATTAGGGGGTGGATTAGGCTTGGGTTTAGGATTAGATTAGGGATGTTAGAGATGTGCAAGTGGATGGCATTAATGAGGGTGGGTGAGTTAGTGGCTAAGCTTGGTTAGTATGGGTGGATGGGGTGGATTAGGCTAAATGGAGGATTAGAGATAGGTTAGGGGTTTTTGAATTTGAGGATTTCATTTATCAAATAGATTTATTTAATAAATGGGGATTTTTGGAATTAGATAGGAGAAAAGGATTTAATTGATAAATAATAGATTATTTGATTTATCAATTAGGACTATAGATGATTAATTAAATTAATCAACTAGGGGATGAAAAAGGATTAATTAAATAAAAATTTAATTAATAATGCCTTTTTAGATAACTAAATAGGATTACTAAAATAGTGTAATCAAATTTAGGATTACTAAAATAGGATTAATTATAGTTTGTGACATAGAAAGGAGACAAATTTGAATTGAAAGCATTCACTAATGCTGATTGGGCAGGAAATGTTGATGACAGGAAGAGCACTAGTGGAGAAGCATTATTTCTTGGAAAGAGGCTAGTATCTTGGACAAGCAAGAAGCAAAGTTATATTTCTCAGTCTATAGAAGAAGCAGAATATGTTGCAACAATAGTCAATTGTTCCAATATTGTTTAGTTCAAACAACTATTTTTAGGCATGAAGGTGGAGATCAAGGATCCAATTGTTATCTTCTATGATAACACTAGTGCAATCAACATATCTTAAAATTTAGTGATGCATACCAAGATAAAAGACATTGCAATAAAATATCATTTCCTGAGAGAATTGGTGCAAGACAAGGAGGCAAGATTGGAATATGTGAATACAAAAGAATAGATTGTAGACATATTCACCAAGCCATTACCTAAGGATGCATTCTTGTATCTTAGAGGTAAGCTAGGGGTCATTCCCCTATCTAAAGCTCACTAAATAAAGTTTAGTGGTGCATCAACCAAAGCATTTTGAAGATCAATAATGTTAATGTAGTATTGTCAGAGCAGATTGCATATGAATTAATACATTAGGTACATGAAAACTACATTGATTGTTGTCTTTGGCATAAGATGTCAAAGAGGGAGAGTTTGTTGTCAAATATCAAAGAAATTTTTATGGTTGAAATGTCAAGAGGGAGAATTTATCATCTGTCAAATCAAAAATTTTGGATGAGATGTCAAAGAGAAAGTGTTGATATAAAAAAGGGAGCATTTTTTGTCAGAAGAAGAAATTGCAGTCAGAGGAATTAGAGAATGATGATAGAGGGAGCTCACACTAATAGAGGGAGTTCTCATGGATGAGAATCATAATGAAACTAAGGATATTATCCTTACTTCTATTATTTCTCTAAAATTTCTATGTATCATGACATGTGGTGTTACCATCAATGCCAAAGAGGGAGATTGTTGGATACAATCATTCAATTGTATATTGTCTTTGACATTACATAAATGTTAAGTATATACTAAGTAATCAATGTATGATGAGCTCACTTAGGAGTCAAATGAAGTTCCAGTGTATGAAAAGCATTTCAAAGTTTATAGAAAGTGTTTACCAAGCTCACTTGGGTGCCAAAGGAAAGTTTGCAAGGATGAGTGTTAACTGAGCTCACTTAGTTATGAAAGGGAGTTTGCAAAAAGATAGTGTCTACCAAGTTCACTCGGCAACCAAAGGAAAGTTGGTATGGAATGAGTGTTAACTGAGCTCACTTGGTTAACAAAGGAAGTCTGAAGAATTTTTTTGGCTAAGTTAGCGTTGACCAAGTTGAGTTTGCTATCAAAGAATTTTTTTGAGTCAACATATAAGTTTGATGAATTTATTTATTAAGTCTAGCCAACTTAAGGGATGAATATTGATTATTCAAAAGTGTATTCAAGCTGACTTGACAAGGTAAATGGTATAAGTATAAGGTCAAGTTGTGGGATTGAATGTGAGAAAGAAGAAGAAGAAGAAGAAGAAGAAGATGAATAGAGAAAGAAAACTTGAAGGATAATAGTGTATCTTGAGTTGACTAAGCTGCAAAGATTAATCTGATCAAGGATGATCAAGTATTCAAGTCAAAACAATGATTTGGAATCAACAAAGATAGTTGCATCAACAATTGGGTCAAGTCATTGTTACTCTTTAATAATTGTAGTAGTGAATCAAATCTCTTAACAGAGTTAACCTAACAACTATTTGCCAAATCCTCTAACAAGGTGGCATTTCTAGATTGAATTGTCAAAAGACCTCTAACAAGACCACTCCTAATAGGGTGATCTGAATCCATTAACAAGGTCACACCTAACAATGTATTTTGTAACCTTTAATAGGGTTGGCTCCTAACATGACTCACTTTAGAAGAATGAAAAAAAGTAATTGGTTGCAATTGGTTTTTTTTCCAATTTGGGTTTCCAAATTAAATCTTGGTGTCTCATGTATTCATGTTATTTGCTTTATGTTTCTAAAACTAATTTAATTGAAGTTAATCACATTTAATATCATAAGATCTTCATGTTCAGTGTTAGCCAAGTAATAGTGCATACATTCAGTATTAACTAAGTGTTTATCGAGTGATAGTCATTCTTAGTGTAAACCAAGTGATTCAATGCTAACTGAGTTACAATAGTATTTTAGTTTCAACAAAGTATTGGTTTTGAATTGTACTAACATCTTAAGGGATCTTGGATTTGTTTTTGTGGTAATTGATTCACCCCTCCCCTCTTAGTTACTCATCTTATATTTCCAACATCTTGGTTTGCTAAAATTAATGTGTGATGAATTTATTTTCACCTAACCCCATTTGCATGAAGTAGCGACAAAAAAATTGATCTTGTCCCTTGTATTAAAAATTTATTCTCTTTTTTTCATAAAATATTTACATTTTGCATCTTGAAAGAGAGAAATTTTTGATCTTTGATATTAATATGCTAGCCAAATCTACTTGAATTAGAGAAAAATTACTAGAATGACTGCTACATCTAACAAAACTCTGATTATTTGGACCCTTTTCCATACTAGAACCATTTAATCCATTAAATATTTACTTACCAAACATCTAATGACAATAAATATAGAGCTCTTGTCATGATCCACTACAACTCACAATATGTATTATATTAATCACTTTATCTTTTGATATTTGTTCAATCTTCTCTGTTTCTTTGAAACCTAAGGTTTTTGAAATTTTGGAAAATATATATATTAGATGTTGGTTTATAGGGCTTCTTGTCATCTCCCCTTTTCAAATAATTAAAAATGATAATCTTTGTTAAGGCAGGCAGGCTCAAAAAGGTGAAGTTCGGCAAAAGGGGCTAATCTTTAGAAACCAATGGACTACTAAATGAAAATTATTATTAAAATATGTTTTATTAACCCATATTGGATGTGAGTTAGGGTTATGCCCTCTTTTAATGGATTTGGAGGCATTTTGGGCTTACTCCAGAACTTGATTTTTGCTTATTGCTTTGTTGTTCTTCAGAGGTTGCCAAACCTGTGGAGAAGGAGACCCAAGGATGGGAGTTTGAAGGTTTCTATGAAGGATAAGGATGGGAGTTTAAATCCATTCCATGTGCAAGCTCATGCAGATTTTTCCCTTGTGTTGAATAGTGCAAATTTGTGAGTTTTTGGGTGTGTTTTTGTAAGAGTTTAGTGTTTCCGGTTGAGTATTTCATAGAAGTTTGGGTTGCTGCTGTATTTTAGACATTTAGATGTCAAAATAAATCTGAATATATGTATTTTTTCATGATTATAATTTTTTGATAGATTATTAGTGTTTTTGTGGTGTTTCTGGGCATTTTTGTGTTAATTTTGGGAGCCCGATGAGCATGGTTTTTGTCCTCCGTTTGGAAGTTGTTGTGTAAATTCTATACAGATCTAGAAATGTCATTTTTAGGCCATTATTCTGGTGAAATTTCTGTAAAAATGTCTACTTTCAGATTTATTAATAATATGTGAAGCTGTGAAGTTTTTGGCACTATTCCGGGCATACCCAATTTGGGTTTTTTATTGAGAAATTGGTGGATCTTTGAAATATTGGTTGTTTGATTTTAAAAATCTGATTAGAGGCTTGAAATATCAAATAAAATTAGAAAGGGGACATTTTAGTGGTATCAGAGCTATGATCTTGCTAGCCTGAGGGTTTGTAGAAGTTTGCATGCAACTAAGTGAAAGAGAAAAGAGATATTTGCAGTGAGAAAAGAATAAAGAAATTTTGATCAAACCTCTAGTTAAAAGTAAAAGTAAAAAATTCAAGGAAGGAAAAAGTATGGCTGATCAAGATGAGATGGCAAAGAAATTTTTCCAAGACATCCAAAATACTCAGAAGCAAACAGTGGATAGTTTGGCAGAAACTAGAGAGGCTTTGCAGATATTGATAGAAAAACTACAAGGAGTTGCATCTATTAATGAGAAAGGGAGCACTTTAGAGGAGCCAAGAAATCTAAAACCCACACCCTCTAAATCAACAAAAACTATTTTCTTGCTTGTAGATGAGCCACCAGAACCAAATCTAGCCCTTAATCCCATGGAAGAGGTTACAGGTAACTTGATTGCATTAAGAGCTACTTACAATGGCTTAGATGATGATTTTCACAATTCGGTTCCTTTTAGAGAATATGTGGGTATGATGAACACTTTGATGCCCAAGAAAGAGTATAGGAGGGAGCATGACATAAGTGGAAGAGAGCTCAAAAATAAAATAAGCAAGTTTACAACACCTACTTTTGATGGAACAAATAAAATTTTAGCTAGAACATGGCTACAAAAATTACAGACCTTCTTCACACTTAACCCCATGAAGGAGAGTGATGTTGTTCAATTTGCAAGTCTACGCTTGGAAGATGTAGCCTATGATTGGTGGTATCATAGAATGACTACTCAAGGTCATGATCAGGTAACTACATTTGATGATTTTAGTCAAAGAGTGATAGATAGATTTGACCTTAAGGATGGTGAAGAGTACTTTAAAGAATTGTCAAAGTTGAAGCAAACCAAATCAGTTAATGAGTATATAGAAGAGTTTCAAAAAGTGGATGTTATGGTACTTGTTATGAGTGAAAAGAGGATTGTTTATCTTTTTCTTGATGGTTTAGAAGATTCTATTAAGGGTTTGGTTAAGGCTTTCTCACCGTCAACCTTACAGGAAGCTATCAAAAGAAGCTTGCAACTTGAAACTTGCGTGCCTATGAAACCAATCACTAATAAAAAACCCCCAAATCTTTGGCAACATAAGGAGAATTTTCAAAAGAAGACTTTTCCAACACTACCACCAAAAGATGTGATAAATGTGGCAAAAAAGAAGGTAGATGAAGAGACTAGGAGTGAATTACGAAGGAAAAAGCTTTGTTTCACTTGTAGAGAACCATGGGTTCTGGGATACAAATGTTTGGGGAAAGGTCAAATGCACTATATTGAAGTTGCTTCAGAATTTGATTTAGATGAGCATGAGGAATTTCATGACACTAAAGAGGAGGAAGAAGAAGAGAAAGAAAAAGAAATCAGCAAGGATGACACTTTAGCAGCATTATCAAGAGTCCCAAGACACCATCCCTTTTGAATTCGAGGGGTACTAGTAGGGCAAAGGTTGAAAGTTCTTAATAGTGGGGAAACTCACAATTTTATTGATGAGGGATTTTTCATGAAAAGAGGGCTTAAAGAAAAATATTTTGAGGGATTCAATGTTACTGTAGTTGATGGATTCGCTATGCCTTGCACACGGGTGGTGAAACAACTCAAGATGACCTTAGGAGATTATGAGTTATGTGATGACTTCTATGTGGTTGGCATTGGGGAGATAGATCTTGTATTGGGTGTTTAATGGTTGAACTCTATTGGAGGCTATTACATGAACCATCAAACTATGGAGTTTAAATTTCATTCCAATGGGAAAGAAGTCTTATTTAGAGGCTTATCGAATGGAGCACCTAAGGCAGTCTCTGCAAAGAGGATGGAGAGAACTTTTCAAAGAGGACAAGTAGCATGGGTAGTAGGAGTCATAATCCATCCAAAAAGCTCTCCAAAGAATCAAGATAATTTCCATTTTGAAATTCAAAATATTCTTGATAAGCATAGTATAGTTTTCAATGACTTGCCTCTAGGATTACCACTAGATAGAGGTTTTGAGCATGTGATAGAGTTAGAACAGGGTGCCAAACTAGTTATAACAACCGCATACCACCATCCAAGAGGTTAGAAGGAAGAAATTGAAAAACTATTAAAGAACTCCTGGACATAGGACTCATAAGGCCTAGCTCTAGTCCATTTGCATCATCTGTGGTACTTGTCAAGAAAAAGGATGGTACAATGAGAATGTGTATAGATTACAGGGCTCCAAACAAGAAGAACATAAAAAATAGGTATCCCATATCACACATAGATGGACTCATTGATGAGTTACATGGTGTTGTATACTTCTCAAAAATTGACTTAAGATCAGGGTACCATCAAATTCGAATGAGGAGTGAAGATGTGGAAAAGACTGCTTTCAGATGTCACTATGGGAACTTTGAATTTCTTGTTATGCCATTTGGCCTCACTAATTCACCTGCAAAATTCCAATCTTGTATGAATAAGGTATTCAGCCAGCATCTTCAAAAATTTGTTTTGGTATTTTTTGATGATATCTTGATTTACAGTAAAACATGGGAAGAGCATCTAAAGCACATAGACACTATTTTGGGAATCTTGGAGCAGCAATCCTTCTATGCTAAGCTATCTAAATGTGAGATTGGTTTGAAAGAGATCCTATATTTGGGACATATTATAAGTTCTAAAGGAGTACATGTTGATCAATAAAACATCCAGGCAATTTTGGATTGGCCTCCACCCACTAATCTTACACAGTTGAGAGGTTTCTTCGGGTTGTGTAGCTACTATAGGAGATTTGCCAAGGGATTTTCTCAGCTTGCTTCCCCCTTGACTGATTTTACAAAGAAAGGAGCTTTTATTTGGACAGAAGAGGCACAAATAACATTTGATAAGCATAAGGAGGTAATGAGTTCATGCCCTGTGCTTGCAATTCCAAATTTCTCTTTACCTTTTGTTGTTGAATGTGATGCTTCTAGAGAAGGTATAGGGGCTGTCCTAACTGAAAGGGGACATCCAATATCATTTGAGAGTAGAAAATTAAATCAATCAGAGAAAGGTACTCCATCTATGATAAGGAAATGTTGGCAATCATGCATGCACTCCATAAGTTCAGACAATATTTGGTATGTGGGAGATTCATTGTAAAGACAGACCATAATAGCCTCAGGTTCTTCTTGAACCAAAGGGATTTGAATAATCATCAACAAAAATGGGTAAGAAAATTGCAAGCTTATGATTTTGATATTGAATACATGAAAGTAAAGAATAATGTGGTTGTTGATGCTCTCTCAAGATAGCCCACTTTGTGTTCCTTAACATCTATCTCTGTTGATTGGAAAGTCTCCATAATTTCAGAGTATGCTAAAGATTCCTTTGCCACCAAGATTTTGGATAATTTAGTGGATGATAATAGGTAAAAGGTTGTTGATGAATTGATTTATTACAAGAACAGGATCTTCTTAGTGCCAGGATAAAAAACTAAGCAGAGGATATTGAGGGCCTTTCATGACACACCTTTGGCTGGTCATCAGGAATACTTCAAGACATACAGGCAAATTCGAGAGTAGTTTTCATGGAAGGGTATGAAGGAGGATGTCCTTAAACACATTAAGAAATTTATGGTATTCCAACAAAGCAAGAGTGAGTAAAATTTTCCTGCAGGGTTGTTGCAGCCACTTCCTATTCCTAAACAAAAATGGGAAAGTATTTCCATGGACTTCATCACTGGGTTGCCCAAGGTTCAAGGCAAGGATTGTATATATGTGGTGGTAAATAGACTAAGTATGCACATTTCTTTCCTATCACATCTGATTTCAAGGCATCATAAGTGGCCAACTTGTTCTTCAAGGAAATTTTTAGATTACATGGCTTGCCTAGAAACATTGTCAGTGACCGGGACAGTAGATTCCTCAGCTCTTTTTGGAAGGAGCTCTTTCATTTGGTAGGAACTGAACTCACTCCTAGTACTATCTATCACCCTCAAACAAATGGACAAACAGAGATAGTTAATAAATGGATAGAGGGATATTTGAGGAACTATGTTTCAAATCAACAACATGCTTGGGTGAAATGGTTGCACCTAGGTGAGTATTGTTACAATACATCTCATCACATGTCTATTGGTATGCCTCCTTTTTGTGCTCTTTATGGTTATGATGCCCTTTCCTTTGTTGATCTAGTACTTTTAGATAGAAGAGTACCTGCAACAAGTGATTTTTTCCAGCGAAGCGAAGACATAATAAGGTCCCTCAAGGATAATCTACAACATGCATAGAACCAACAGAAGTTGTATGTTGATAGGAAAAAGACTGAAAGATCTTTTGAGGTGGGAGATTTGGTATTTTTTAGGTTGCAGACATATAAGCAAAGCACCTTGAAGAGGAGTGGGGCAGAGAAACTCAAGCCAAGTTTCTATGGGCCTTATAAGATCATCAAGAAGGTAGGAGAGGTAGCTTATGAATTGGAGCTCCCACGAAACAGTAAAATACATAATGTTTTCCATGTATCTTGCCTGAAGAAGGTTTTAGGCCAGCAAACCATACTATCTACAGAATTACCACCTCTTGATGATGAAGGGAAATTGGTTTTGATACCAGAAGAGATTTTGGATACAAGAGAGAAAATATTGAGAAATAGGAGCATCATAGAGCATTTGGTCAAATGGAAAGGATTACCACTGGAGGATGCAACTTGGGAAAGAGCACATATTATTGAGAATTCCAACCTTCATTTCTTGAGGACAAGAAATATTTTGGAGGGGAGGATT
This sequence comes from Cupressus sempervirens, assembly GCA_028749045.1. Lineage (NCBI taxonomy): Eukaryota > Viridiplantae > Streptophyta > Pinopsida > Cupressales > Cupressaceae > Cupressus > Cupressus sempervirens. The sequence goes on along the minus strand of CM053785.1, from coordinate 618,514,072 downwards.
TGTCATGTTCCCTTTTCAAATAATTAAAAATGATAATCTTTGCTAATGCAGGCAGGCTCAAAAAGGTGAAGTTTGGAAAAAGGGGCCAATATTTAGAAACCAATGGACTAATAAATGAAAATTATTATTAAAATATGTTTTATTAACCCCTCTTGGATGTGAGTTAGGGTTATGCCCTCTTTTAAGGGATTTGGAGGCATTTTGGGCTTATTGTAGAACTTGATTTTTGCTCATTACTTTGTTGTTCTTCAAAGGCTGCCAAAATTGTGGAGAAGGAGACCCAAGGATGGGAGTTTGAAGGTTTCTAGGAAGGCTAAGGATGGGATTTTAAAGCCATTCCATGTGCAAGCTCATGCAAAGTTTTTGCTTGTGCTGAACAGTGCAAATTTGTGAGTTTTCGGATGTGTTTTTGTAAGAGTTTAGTGTTTCCGGTTGAGTATTACATATCAGTTTGGGTTGCTGCTGTATTTCAGACATTTAGATGTTAAAATAGAGCTAAATATATGTATTTTTTTGTGATTATACTTCTATGATAGATTATTAGTATTTTTGTGGTGTTTTCGGGCATTTTTGTGTTAAATTCGGGAGCCCGATGAACATGGTTTTTGTCCTCCATTTGGGAGCTGTTGTGTAAATGCTATATAGATATAGAAATTTCATTTTTAGGCCATTATTCTGGTGAAATTTTTGTAAAAATTTCTACTTTTAGATTTATTAATAATATGTGAAGCTGTGAAGTTTTTGGCACTATTCCAGGCATACCCGATTTGGGTTTTTTATTGAGAAATTGGTGGATCTTTGAAATATTGGTTGTTTGATTTTAAAAATCTGATTAGAGGCTTTAAATATCAAATAAAATTAGAAAGGGGGCATTTCACTTCTTATGGGTACAAAGAAAAACCACTAATTGAGAATGATGGCTTCTTGTTTTCCACTATCGATGACCAATATAATTTGATGGTATTTAGTCTAATGACTATTTGTTAGGATACATAGATGTAGAGAGTAGGAATTCCTTGGTTTGGTCCAGATTCATTCCATAGGCAATGTTTATCCAACATTTGATTTAAATGCCCTTACAAATATAACGTCTCTCAGTTAACTTCTTTTTTGTCTGATTTGACTGGCATCATATTATAATCACATTTCCTCACCTTTCCTAAAATAGATAAAAATTGTGTTGGTTTCTAATCATGCCCAAGCAAATGTTATATCCGTTGAGCCCAAATGTATAATTCTCCAAAGGGAGCTCCATGTGTGTATCAACCTTGAAATGAAATCCAATCTAGGGAAATAAATCTTCTATAAATGAGACACATTATAATACAACCCCAAATAGTTATGCTTTTTGTATTGTATTGAGTCTAAAAAATAAAAGCCCTTGTTATTCTGTCATGTATTTTCTCATCAAGAATAATGAAAGCAGTCCCTAAATCTAAAATTGTTATTATATTTCTTATCTCCATGATATTCATGATCTTGGAAGTCAACTTCAAGTTTTTTCTACCATAGTTATGAATCTTAGACTGATGTATATTGTAACTAGTTAATATATTGTGAAGCATCGTATAAATTCGTCTACCATATTTGTGGATGAAACTTCACACAACTTTGAACATTCAAGGGCATGTTCAAGATTAAAAAAAATGGTACATATTTTAGTGGCAACTCACTGACTTAAAAACAATTTTTATTTCAAGGATTATTCATATAAAAAGCATAATGTGTGCCCTATGCTTGCATATAAATTTTTATCAAACATCAAAGGGGCTTTCTTTGGGATTGTGCATAAAAGATGTGTAATGAAAATACAGTAGACAATAAATATTACCTAAACAAAGTCGGCTACTAATCTCTTCATCATAAAATTTTTGGCTTGTAGACAATAGCAAATTTTTTGATTCTACCATTTGTGATGGAAAATTCTATTTACCATCGACATGGTTTCCTATCAATATGTTTCAATTTGATGAGAGAGTTGACATAAAATTGAGTACAAAAATGTATGCACAAAATCCTGCAATCACCTAGAGAACATATCAATGAGAGACACAAAGGCAGGGGAATGTAAGGAAGAAAAGGTATGCAAACACACTTCCTATGCTAATCTTGAGAGGAATGTAATCATCTAAAAATGGTCATCTAGACTATGAACCCCCTTTCTAGCATTTTTAAATAATATATCTAATGCTTATCCTTGACCAAATCTCTAAAAATCCATTGATTTGATTGTATCCTATAGTTTGACCACTTTATCATAAGTTCATATTTAATTTAAAAAAATGTCCCATTTTTTATTAAATAAAATTCCCCACTCATCTCTTACCCTAAGTTGCACACACATAAAACATTATTACTTTTTTAAATACAAAAGAAAAAGCATTTTTGTCTACACATGAATGCACAATTTTCTATGTGAGAGAAATATTTTATTTTAAAATAAACTTTAATTCTCCTCCACACATTTGAAACCTTCTGAAAAGTCAACATTATGTGATTGGTTGAGATGCTTGTCCACATGGATCATTCAAGATGTAATTTTCTCCCTTGATTATGCCTATTTTGCTTCTTAATCTCTACTATCCATTTTTCCTTAAAAAGGAGGGCTCTCTCCTCATTCTAAGATCTTAGTCTCTCATGCTATTATTATGCTCTAAGTTTTCTTGGTGATTTTGGAGACTTGGATCATTCTTACATTTTTTCTTTTAGAGTAGCTCTCATTCTACTTACATTATGACATACATTTTAACTTAGTTTCCTTTATGCTTTAGCTTAGTTCTCTTTGTTAGCTTGAATTTTTTTTAAGAATAGCTTGCATTTGCATTGCATTTTATTCTATATTCTTGGATGCTATCATTCTTGCTCCCATCTTTGAATCTCTCATTCTATGGTGCACCTTACAAGGGTTTCATAGATTGGTTCATTTGAGAGCCACCATCTCATAGCCTTTGCACATCATAGATAGAGAGCTATAACCCAACTCTTGAGATGCCCTCTTTCATGGGTATTCTCAAGAATAATGGTTTATAGAAGTGTGACACTTTTTGTACACACATTTTTGGCACCCACCATGGTGAAAAATACGAAAAAATTGAAAAATCTACCAAGTGGTGAAAACCTAGGAACGAGCACTACTTGAGACCCTTGCACCTATGTCTATCAATATCATTCATTCAATCTAGAACACATTTCCTAGCTTGGAATTTTCTCTTGTCTTTGTCTTGTGGGCATGGCTGCTTAGCCTATTAGGGTCTCCTTGTGCACTAGGGTTTCTTTGGAAAATTACATAATAGTGTTTCTCAACACTACCCCCCCTTGACATCAAGTGTTTCTCAACACTTTTTAGATACTCAACCTACAACCTAGGATGCTATTATATTTCTCACTATCAAATATGAGTCTTGTAGAAATGGCCATGTGACTTCCACACACACACTTAAATATTAAACTTGCTAAGCTATGATGAAATTTATCTTCTTTGTGTGTTGTTCATGATGATTTATTTGCTGATTTTCCCTCCCTAATAGTCTTTCGAGGATGTCATGGACTAGAAGATTGAGGGTATGGGGTATGTTTCACTTATTTTCTACTTGTGAGTATACTTTTTTAGTCTAAAAGTGTGGAGAGAATTCATGCTTGTCCTACTTGACACTTTGGACATACAATGTATTATCCTTGCTTGTTTTCACAAGATTACACTCGAGGGTTATCTTTGCACTCATGCCTTGATATAGGTGTAATCTTGCCATACTAAATTTAGGGAATCTAACTACACTAGTCATCTTGACCTTTATGTCTTTGATGCTTAGGTTGGGTTTGCACATTTCTATCTGATAGATCATATTCATATCCTAATAGTCATACTAGTGATGATTGTATGATCTTTTGATGTCCCTAATAAGGATCGATGATAAAAACTAGGACCTACTTATGTAACCCTTGTAATTGCAGCTTTTCATACTAGCTTGCATTCTAGGGTTCATTCTAGCTTAGATTTTTATTTTGCATGTTGAGAGAGCTCTCTTCTTTATCTTTCATGGACGTGTCCATTGATTGCATTCATCCTTCTCGTGCCTCTTCTTGACCTTATCTTTTCTTTCCTATTTCTTGCTTCTTTTCTATCTTACCATCTCATCTACACTTTTTACCTATCTTTTCTAATCTCAACATCATGAATCCATTTTCAAGATTTAAATTCAAATTTGGGCTCATCTTGCTAGTAAAGATTTCTTCCTTCTTCTATGTAGTTGGCTGAACTATCGAAGCTTAATCTTTGAATCTTGTTGGGACAATCATCATTTCTTCATTTCTTCATCATTTCTACTCTCTTCCACTCTTTGCTTTCATTTCTATTTCATATCATTTCATCTTTCTTCTTTCTTTGACCTAATTCTTATGCTTTATCTTTCTTTGTCAATCTTAGTCAATCTAGGGCATATCTTCATTGCGTGGTGGTCACTGTTTGGTCTTATCTCTTACCTATCATCAAGAGCTTTTCTTTATTCTAATTTGATCAAATCTAGCTTATTTTTGCATCTCCTCTATCTCATTTTGGTTTCAATCCTAAGGGGGTAGGAATATTCTATCATTGTTGAAAATTGCTTTCTGCTACAACTATCTATTTTCTCATCATATCAATGCTTTTCTCAAGTACTAATATTTTCCTTCTCTCTCTCTCCTAGTGTTTAGTACTATTGCTATTAGGTTTTACATTCAGGACTTGCTATCTCTTTTTGCATTTCATTCTTCAGAATCAGATCTCTCTAACTATTGCCTCCTACTTGGCTTCTGTATTCTTTTATATCAGGTGTTCCTAGATCAATCACACATTAGTCAAAGAAGGGAAAATGTAATCACCCAAAAATGGTCATCTAGACTATGAGCCCCCTTTCTAGCATTTTTACATAATTTATCTAATACTCATCCTTGATCAAATCTCCAAAAATCCATTTATTTGATTGTATCCTATAGTTTGACCACTTTATCCTAAGTTTATATTTAATTAAAAGAAAATGTCCCCCTTTTAATTAAATAAAATTCCCCACTCATCTCTTATCCTAAGTTGCACACACATAAAACATTATTCTTACTTTAAATATAAAAGAAAAGACATTTTTGTCTACACATGAATGCACAATTTTCTATGTGAGAGGAATAGTCTATTTTAAAAATAATTTTGATTCTCCTCCACACATTTGAAACCTTCTCAAAAGTCAACCATTAATTGTGATTGGTTGAGATGCTTGTGCATATGGATCACTCAAGATGCATTTTTCTCCCTTGATTATGCCTATTTTTCCTCTTAATCTCTACCATCCATTTTTCTTTAAAATGGAGGGATCTCTCCTCATTCGAAGGTCTTAGTCTCTCATGTTATTGTTATGTCGTAGGTTTTCTTGGTGATTTTGGAGACTTGGAGCATTCTTGCATTTTTGCATTTTAGCTTAACTCTTATTCTACTTACATTATAGCATAACTTTTAGCTTAGTTTCCTTTATGCTTTAGCTTAGTTCTCTTTGTTACCTTGCATTTCATTTAGCATAGATTGCATTTGCATTGCATTTTATTCTATATTCTTGGATGGTGACATTCTTGCTCCCATCTTTGAATGTCTCATTCTATGGTGCACCTTGCAAAGGTTTCATAGATTGGTTTATTTGAGAGCCACCATCTCATAGCCTTTGCACACCATAGATAGAGATCTATAAGACACTTCTTGAGATACCCTCTTTCATGGGCATTCTCAAGAATAATGGTTTATATAAGTGTGACACTTTTTGTACACATAAGGACAACTATGCAAATTTCAACTTAAGTATCAATAAAGATCTCAAGAAATGCATTAACAAAAAATCAAAATGAAAATGAACATATACCACAATGATTATTGTGGGAAAACCCTTATCGGAGAAAAAACCCACCCTCCAAAATCCGCATAATGTATTATCAAATCAACAAGATTACAGTACACTTGCAATGCAAGGTCTTATATGAGTATCACCACAACTTTGAACTCATAGAGACACCTTCTAGCACCCAGCCTTGCCAAAAAAAACTCAAAGATCAAACTCCTCCACAAGCTTCCTTGTATAGTGATTTTACAACCTTAAAACCATTTGTGGTTTTATCAAACCATGGGAAAAACTACCAGCCACATGTTGCCCATTCTTAACACTTGTAATTATAAGATGGAAAAAACAACCAAGTTAAAATAGAAATCCAGTCCATAATTTTGTCCCTTGTTTTAGACCCTCATAAAAGTATAATGAGTCATCTATGCTTTAAAAATGGCCCTCCTATATTCTACTATGGAAAAGACACATTTTTAACAACTCATACACTTTTTTCCAATGCATAAACATGTGGAAAACTATGACAATTTTTTTTTGGAAATTTATAGAAAAATCTTGCAAGGTTGAGACACTTGTATCTCAACATTTTCCCACTTGTCAAACACCTTGCAAGAGTTAGGGGGTCTAGAGTTTTATGGACTTAATTACTAGGGGTCAAGAGGCCCATAGAATCTAAACACCATCTAAACTTATGTGTTCCCACAGACTTAGTTAATGCATTAGCAACATTTGTGAAAGTGTCTATCTTCTGCATCTTTACCTTGCCATCCTCGACCATATCTCTCAAAAAATGGTATTGTACATCTATGTGCTTGGTCTTGGCATGAAAAGTTGGATTCTTTGATAGAAAGATTACACTCTAATTGCCATTATAAATAATTACTACACCTTGTTTAATCTCTATATCAGAACACAATCTCTTTAGCTATATGCCTTTCTTGTAGGCATAATTAACTATCATATACTTTGTCTTTGTAGTGGATAGAGTGACCATAGCCTGCTGCTTTCTCATCCAACTCACCAAATAGTGTAACAACATATGCATTGGTGGATCTTCTTCTATCAACATCATTGGCCCAGTTTGAATCCACATAGCCTTGAATATTTGTTTCATGTTCCATGAAAACATATAGAGTACTTTGATGTACCCCATAGGTATTTGAAAACTCTTTTTACTGCATCCCAATGTGCTCTTCCTGGATTAGATATATAAAAAGAAAGTACTCCCACTTCTTGGGAAATGTTTGGTCTTGTATAAACCATAACATACATCAAAATTCCAACTACACTCTGGTATGGTACTCTACTCATCTCTTCCATCTCCAATGGGGATGTAGGACACTATGAGCTAGAAAGCTTTGTTCCCATAGTAACAAGAACATTCAATGGTCTAGAATCCTTCTTATTTGAATATTCTCATAATAGTACCAACATACTTACTCTAGCCTAGCCAAAGCTTTCTATTTTTTCTATCTCTTATAATCTTCATTCCTGAAATGTGCCTTGTTGCACCAAGATCTTTCATTTCAAGCTGTGGTTAGAGCTAAGATTTTAACTCCACAATCATAATTTTCCCTTTTCCAATAAACAACATGTCATAAACATATAAGGAAATAACTAGGAAATGATCACCATCAAACTTCAAATATATATTGTGATCAGATTTAGACTACACAGATCCCAAACTCAACGCATATGTATTGAACTTCTGGTACCACATCCTAGGACTTTGTTTTAAAAAATAAAAGGATTTCTTCATCTTATAGACCAAATGAATTTTATCTTTCACCACATAGTGCTCTAGCTGTGTCATATAATTTTTTGCTCCAAATCTCCATGAAGGAAAGTTATTTTTACATCCATTTGCTTAACTTCTAGATCATAAGTTGATGCAATAGAAAGTAAAAATTGAATGGATGTTACTTTTTCTACAGGAGAAAAAATTTCACCATAATCCACTCCTGCAACCTAGGAGTAGCCTTTTGTAACTAAACACTATTTATACTTCTCAACACTTTCATCTAAAACCATCTTCCTTTTGAACACCCATTTACAACCAACAAGCTTTTACCCTTTAGGCAATGATACAAGGTACCATGTGCCGTTCCTCTTAAGAGCTGCCATCTCTTCATCCATGGCTATTTTCTAGGACTTTGGATCATTCACACCAAGAGCCTCTTCCATAGATATCATTTGATCAATGTTAGCATTGGAACTTAAAATTGCAAAAGGATTTTGAGTACCTATTCATGAACTTTACTAAAGTAAGCCCCTATAAATTCTTTTTGTGCTTGTGTCAGGTTGCTATTTTGAGTTATAGGATATGTTTAAAGTTATTATTTCCTTTCATTTTGAATTTTTATACACCTCCGTTTTCATTGGCTAGAAGTTTTGAGTAATTTGGTGAGGTGGTATTTTGAGCACTTGTCATAATCTACATTTTTGCCAAGTATCAAAATGAATTTAGAGGGCTAGTTTTCATTTGAATATCTTGCACCTAGTTTAGTATCATGACTCATCACCTTGGAAATGTTTATAATGCATATCATATATCCTATGTCTCATATTTTAAGTCATTTTGACATATTTTGATAAAGTCTTGAATTCTCCAAAGTCAATTGTTAATCTTTTCTTTGTTGATGCACTTTGCCTTGAATTCGAGGATTCCCTGTTTGACTTTGAATAACTTTGACTCAGTTGAACTTATCAAGAAATTTCCTTTAATAATGTATTTTAAGAGTTAAGAGTTATGTCAGGTTTTTAACTTATAATGAATCTTTTTGATCAATTTTCAAACATGATTCCATTTGCAATTTCTAATATGTTGATGCATATTGGTTTCATAGATTGATTGGGAGGCCTATTCGAGATGCTATAATTTTTAATCCATGATTGATGAGCATATAAAAATTTGACCACTATATTATACTATGAAAATAATCCAAGCATGTTAGTTTAAAATTTTTTGCAAATCCATTAGTCAACTTTTCCAGGTTCATTCCGTTTGTTAAAATCATTGTTGTGTGAGCATACTTATTCTTGCAATTCTATGTAGCCAAATCTACACGTTGGCCAATTGCGCCCAGATTATTTTCATGAGCTCAAATTTGTATATTTATACTCTCCATATAAAATTTTACCATTTCCCCAAGTAGCTAATTCCCAAGTGATTGTTTGACTAATTTTTGAAGCTAAATCCAAATACATTTTATTTCTTTCTGACATGTCACTTGCAATAAATATTTAGAAGCACAACTTTAGTGGTTAATATCTTTTGAATATGATATCATCATAAGTTGAAAATTTATAGAGTGGGAGTTTGTGGACTAGGGAATAAATTTGCCAAGTTTTGACCCTCGGTCAACTGTTCTTATCAGTTTTTAAGGCCAACCTTAGGACATGTCGACACAAGGTTTGACATCTTTGAGAAGATGAAAATGAGATGCAAATAGTCAATTAGTGATCAAATTTAGAAATTTCTCAACACAAGAAGGTTTTTTAAGAGATTATTTGGATATCAGTTGAATGAAATCAAAAAACATATTTATTCAAGTCTTCTTGGGACCCAGCTCATTGTTTCACAACATGATTTTATTGCAAGTTAAAAATTTATTTTGAATGAGACTAATTAGTGACTAATTGATGTCATTTTCAATGTGTTTTTAAAAAGGGTTGTGAATGGTCTTTTTATTAGTCATTTATATGGTGTACAAAGTTGAAATCATAACTATATATTTTTATTTAAAGTTGACAAATGAAGATTTTCTCCATTATGTAATCATGAGTAATGCAATTGAGAAGGGGGTTAATAATCTTTAATGGCCCATCTTCTGCCATGATGGCTTGTAATCTTGCTCATGTATTTTTGATGAAATCAATTTTCCTTACAGTGAGGTTGATGATTATGTGTTTGTTAAGCATGTTGTCCTTTTCATTTCTATCATATGAGTAAGGTTTTGGTTTGCCTAAGTAATTCAAGTGTTCAATATCGTCGTTGTGGACGATTTGATTGTGAAATAATTTTTGATGTTTTGTCCCACATTCATAATGTGTAGACATATTCATGTATATTTATATTTAATGACTCAATGACTTAATGTCTAACACTTTGCACTTCTTGGATACAAGCTACAAGGCATGTCTCAAGCCTAGTAGGGGTTGCTTTAATGTAGTCATGATGTATGTTTTGAATAAATGGTGTAATAAGTAGATAATGAGTTGGCAATGATATGGAGAAACTAACCAATGAATACCAAATTACCAAATGGCATGTTCTGAGGTGAGTGCATGATCACGGAGTTAACCAAGCGGTTGGAAAATTTGGTCGTGAAGTTACACGTAGGTGGTTAATCGCAATGTTGCAAGTCAATCATGCACTAGATGAGGAGGGTCATGAGGTGGCGATAGTCTTGTGTGTGACTTCTCTACTCAAGCTAGCATTTAGCGGTCAAGGGCTCTGAGGTCATGACTAACCGCTAGAGGTTAGTCATGACATCTCTACGCTTAGTGAAACTTCAAGTTTTAGGGTCCTAAAGTCATGCTAACAATTTGAGCACCACTTCTCTACTCTTCAATAAGTCCCATTGAGCACGTTGTGAAGCCGCACCATTGGGACATGTGGCAAGGAGTGATGACTAGGTGCTGAGGTGGTAGTTTCAGGCCAATATAAATGTGACATGTGGCATATGCGAGTTTGAAGGTAAACTTTAGGTATTCTCAAAATTGAAATATTAATTGTATTCCATTCTAAAATGTGCACTCATTTCAAATGAGAAAATATTGAAAGGAGATAGAGAGCATAATGTGGGGCCCACATGAGGATTTGTCAACCAATCATATGAGTTACATTTTAATGGACTTGTTTTCTTATTCATATATTTTCAGTATATAAAATTAAGTATTTTTTGTTAAATTTTTTTAAAATAGCATGTTCACCCTCGAGAGATGACAACTTTGAACAAATGCCTAGGGCATCATTCTAATCCAAATATAGGACTATCATATACCATTGTAAAGATCTCCAATTTTTTTTTCCATTTTTGTAGTCAAAATATGTTCAGGTCGAACAAGGTCAATATTATTAGCATATTTTTAAAATAGGGACATTCTCAAATAAAATTTCTTATTTTTATTATGTAGCTTCATTTTCAATTTCGGGTCAAACTAGGAAGTGGGTTGTCTCCAAACTTGACAAGGATATGCCTAGTAATGGTATTTTACCTTGGAAGTTATTTAGTGGACATTTTGGTTGTAGTTTTTTTTTTTTGGCAAGCAATTAGCTTCTTCATCATTTGGGGATAAATTGGTCAGTTTGTTGAGGCAAATATGAAGATTTGATATTTAGTTGGAGGGGTAAGAGAGAAGAGAGATGCTTTGCAATAGAAGGATGTAGATTCAAGTAGACACTTGTAATTTATAGATTAGATATGAGATTCTTCTCCTTCTTTATCTTCTTTCTTTCTCTCATTTTATAGGGTTGGTTCCAACACATTTGAGCAAGTCTCATTTCTGTGTTTCCACCACTCTCAAAATTTTTCTTTCTATATGAACAACATATGTAATTTCCTTAAGAAAATAGTCAAGTCATATTTTCAAATCTAGTTTATTGTGTGTTATCTTGAGTTATTATGTTGATCTTGATGTACTTTTTAAAGAAATGAATACAAAGCAATAGTTATCAAAATATAGTTTCATGGTGAATCTTGTCTTGTATCTCTAAGTTTTGCAATTTTTTGCGATTTGTGGACAAAGAACCCAAATATGAGTTGCAACTTGTTTAGGGTTGTATGTCATTGTATGTTTTGGTATTGATTGAAGGAATCAAGTAAATGCTTAGTGTATTTTTGATAGGGTTACATTTCTCATGGAAGGATTCCTGATGAGCAAAAGATTCATTTTTGAAAGTTGATGTCTCATTTACAAAGTAAATTGATAGATCTTCAAAATCATGATGTATGTTTTGATTTGAGTAACCCAATGGAAAGGGCTTTAATCATGATTGGATAATCACATACTTTTGTTATTTCATATTTGGCTTATGCTGAAATCTTTAATATCAAAAAATCTATTTCCCTTTCTTGTTTGTAGAGCTAAACAGATGACCCCTACTTATCTTGTGAGCCTCTATTTTGTGTGATTAGCTACTGCACATATAGTTTTTCACTTAAGTATAGAATGTTAAAGGGTTTTACCTAGTTTTTGTAGATTCTTGAATATGTTTTAGCACTGGTTGTATTTGTAAGAATCCAAGGTCTACTTGCTTAGGTTCTGCAGAGCCTGAAGAGTAGAAGGATAGTTTCCTTATAGTTGGCCTAGGTTCTATTCAAAGTGCATCCATCATAGGAGTTAGCTACCCTTAGATGTATTTTTTTTTAGCTACCTTGTTATTTAAACAATTTCAAATTAGGAGCCAACAAAATGGCAACTTTGTTGGTGATTGTATTGGATTTTTCTAGTAGACAAACCTTGAGAATCTAAAAAGAAATCTGATACAACAATGAAAAGCACATGAATAAATTTGTTATAGTATTAAGGTTGTGATGTGTTTTCCATTTCCTTGCTAAAAATTATGTCCCTTATTTTTTCCTTATTCATTTACAATAGTAGCTTTGAGAGTTGGATGTAAATTGCATTGTTAAAACTAAATTTATCATCAATCAATTTAGTTATGTACAAAGTATTGTGGTAAAATTCAGAGTCAAGAATGATGAAGTTTATTTTCTCTCTTTCCCAAGTGTTTAAATTTTGAAAGGTGATTTGATGATCTTTAAATTTCCACAAGTTGAAAGGTTGGTCCTAATTTGTTATTTAACAAATTATGTTTAAAATTTTATCTCACAAGTGTGAGTGACGACTCTAAGATCTCTACACTAGTTTTAATTTTTTATGTAAAAGATTTGAAGGACTTTTAGTATTTTTTTGGGAAGATTTGAAGCTTTTTTGAGTAGTTCTTGGAAAGAGAAGAGAATTCATAAAATCTCAATTTATAAGTTTGAGTGTTGTATCCATCTATTGATTTATTAAAGTTCAAATGTTAAAAAGTAAATCATAGTAGTGATTCCAATGTCCTCTTCAAGGATGTGGTGGCTCTACATAGTTATCATATATTATATGACAAAATTTCATATCTACAACAATATGCAATCAACAAATTAAGTTTCAACATCAACACTCAAGGTATTTTGATTTTTATGTGTTTTCTTTACATGAGAATTGGGCGGTGAAACAATTACCTCTAATTAGTGGTTTCAACACTATGAGTAAGGGGTGTAAGAGTAAAATGGGTTCATATTTAAAAATGATTTACCAATTTATGAAAGTGTTTGTGAAGGTATTGCCTTGTTGAAAAGGGAATTTTATGACCAAGTCATATCTTTTAGAAGAATGGGAGTAGGAAGTAGAGAGGGTCAAATGGTATTTAGTTCTATAAGAAATTCAAGACAATACTCATGGAGCTTCCCCTTTCTTTGAGACCTAAAGAATCCTCATGACCTATTGTGTTTTTAGATACCTTCATGCCTGATTCAATCAATTGGCCAGCATATTCAATGTTAAAAAAGGTTGAGCATATTGAAAAAGTGATGAAGTGAATTGATAATTTCTCATTTGAAAATATTTACCATGTTATGTCTTTTGATAGTGATAGTGAATGTGATGAATCCATAGATACTGATAATTTGTCTTTAGATTATGAAGATAAGGGTTCTAGATCTAATGACTCAGATGAATGCAATTAGTATGAAGAATATGGGTATATAATTGATGATGAATCTTATGATAACATGTATATAGAAAGTGAGAAATGTAGGAGCAATTGATATGGTACTTCTTGTCATGAGTATGAGTTACATGAGATTTAAGATGTAATCTCAAATAAGGAAGAGGTAGTATATTTTTATTATGTCACAAAATTTTCAAAATGTGATACTAATCAATCTACTTTTGCAAATATTTTACTTCAGCCAAGTCTTGCCTGCAGCTATGAAGGAGAGAAAAAGTGACTAGGAATGAAGGCTTGCTAAGTAGTGAATAGATTTCAGCACTATTAGCTTATGATTTTGAAAGATATGGATCCAAGGATCATTCTTTTTTTCTTTTGTCACTAACACCCATAAGTTTCTATGAGAATCAAAGTGCAAACATGAGTGAAAAGTATGACGCATATCCTGATTCTCCTAAGTCTCCATCTTAGCAAATACATTATGATGTAGAAACTTTACGTGAATATGAAGTATGGTATAGTGTTAATGTGTTTGATGAAGAAAATTATACTATTGTAGTTACCAATGTGGAATCATATTTACTTTTTTTAAATGTCCTTGAGGATGTTCCCACATCTCACTTTTCTGATCGTACTCATGATGAAATTATTTCTAAGGTTTATGATACTAAAAGTGGTGAAGAAATTTGTTCATTATCAAAATTGGAGGAAGTATTTGGCAATGAGATGTTTACACATATGGTAAGTTTTAATGAATTATGTAATGAAGAGAGAAGAGATGAAAGTGTGTATGAGCTTCAGTTTGAGTTTTCTTCTAATACTGATGATCTTCATGATAAATATTTCAATGCATTCACATGATTTTCCATTAAGTTATTTGACAAGGATAACGATAGTAATCAAACTTCTAGATATGAGAACTTTTATGAGGATTCTTTACACTTGGTAGTTGATCCATTGTTTTAATGTGAAGAGGTTTCAGCATATGACAAATCTGATCGGATGAGTGATAATGTTGCAAATGAAGTGATATCAGATTTCAGATACTCCTCACAGCTGGATACACAAGGTGAGTTGTAGGTTCTTGATGTATGTAACTTGCTAGATCGAGTAGAGTACCTATCCTTTGTGTTTCCACTTGATAGCATGCATGAATCACAAGTTGAAGAAGACTTTTAGAGTGGTTTTGATATTCATGAACATATTGATCTACATTTTCATAGTGAGAAAGTTTTATGTAGTGTTCCTAGTTTATTTATGCATTATAAAATGAAGAGGATGATTATGGTTTGCCAAATGAGTTACTTGAAGACACTGATGTATTTAGTTTATGATAGAGTTAAGAATATCCAATGAAGCTTTGGTGGCCTAGGGCCATCATTTATACTAGAGAGATAGATTTCTTGATTTCAATAAAGTGTGGTTTAAGGAAGGGTTTTGGAGTGGTCTTCTTATTCTAGACATTTGAATTCTTTCCATTCCTACAAGGGACATGCATCCCCAGATAGAGCCACTATTGGGACTCAAAATTGCAAAAGGATTTTGAGTACCTATTTGTGAAATTTACTAAAGTAAGCCCCTACAAATTATTTTTGTGCCTATATGTTGGATTTCTATTTTTATTAATAGGATATGTTTCAAGTGCTTATTTCCTTTCATTTAACATGTCTATGTACCTCAGGTCATTGGTTGGAAGTTTTGAGTAATGTGGTGAGGTGTTGTTTTGAGCACTTTTCTAAAGTCTTCTCATGAGATAATGTGTTATGAGATCTTTATTAGTTGGATAGAACTTGAATGTGTGCATCACTATTATCATGACTATGGTCCAAAATTTAGGAGTTTCTTTTATTGAACTATTTTCCTAGTCTACTAATTATGACAGTGGCAAGTTTGTTCACATTAGTCTTTGCAAAATCTTGAACATTCATAGGTGATTATCTATGATTGTGCACCAGTATTTAAGAATCACCATTACTAGATCCTCCATCCAATACTCAAGTCATCTAATATGGGGACATTTTAATTATCTTATCCATCTTTCACTAGGCCATGGTATCCCAGTTAAAATTGGCCCAATGCCAATCAACCTTTCACAAATATGATTGATGGACCTTAGGGAGAAATGCATTGATTTCTTATTGTGTAAAAGCTATAGATTAAATGTGAATATGAGGGAATCCTCTCTCTATTTTAGACAAGGAATTTGCATATGCAAGTGTACTTGAGAGGATAACAGTCAGTCCAAAAATGTAAGCAAACAAATGAATTTGTTTATGTTGCTTAGGTCTAGGCTAATTTGACACCTAACAATTGTGGTAGCTAGTGTGTTTCCAATGTTGAGGGAAACCTAAAACCATGTGTTTTAAAGTATTCATGTGTGTCTAAATGGGTATGCATAGTTCTAAGAAAAATGAGGAAAAATTCATTGATTTCCTAAAAGTAGAAATCCATACTCAAGTATATTGCATTCCAATCAAAGTTCAAAGATGATGATCACAAGTAGTGTAAACAAGAAGGGGCATAATCATCTTCAATGGCCCATCTTCCACCATGATGGTCTGCAAGCCTGTTCATGTCCTTTTTGATGAAATCATTTTTCCCTTACTATGAGGTTGATGATTATGTGGTCGTCAAGCATGCTTCCCGTTTTATATCTACCATTATGAGAGTAAGGTTTTGGCCTTCCTTAGTGTTAATGTGCTCACTATTTTTATTGTAGGGGAATTAATTTTGAAGGAAATCTTGAATTTTTATCCCACATTCATAATGTGTAGAAAAATTCCTATGTATTTGTATCCAATGACTCAATATATTAGTGTCTAAAGCTTTCTGCTTCTTTTATACAAGCTATACGACATTTGTTAGGCGTAGTGGGGATGCTCTAATGTGGCCATGAAGTATGTTTTGAATAACTAGTGTGATAAGTAGATGATGAGATGGAAACAATATGTAGAAGCTGATTGGTGAATACCAAAGTACCACATGGCATGTTCTAAAGTGAGCGCACGATCGTGAAGATAACTAGGCGATTGGAAAATTTGGTCACAAAGTTGCACAGAGGTGGTTAATCACAACATTTCAAGTGAATCATGTGGCTAGATGAGAAGGGTCGCAAGGTTGTGATAGTCTTTTATATGAATTCTCTACTTAAGCTATCATTTAGTAGTCAAGGGTTCTAAGGTCACAACTAATTGCTAGTGGTTAGTCGCAACATCTCTATGATTAGTGACATTTTAGGGTTAAGGGTCCCAAAGTCACACTAATAGTTTGAGTGGCACTTCTCTACTCTCTGAGTGGGTCTTATCAAGCATGTTATAAAGCTACACCATTGAGACATGTGGTAAGGGGTGATGACTGAGTGTTGGGGTGGCAATTTCATGCCAATCTAAATGTTACATATGGCATCTACGAGTTTGAACGTAAAGCTAAGGTATTCAAAAAATTGAAATATTAATTGAAACTCATTCTAAGGTGTGTGCTCATTTCATATGAGGAAATATTAAAAGGAGATAAAGAGCATAATGTGGGGCCCACATGAGGATTCTTCAGCCAATCAGATGAGTTACATTTTAATGGACCTATTTTCTTATTTATATAGTTTTGAACTATAGAATAAAATATTTTTGGTTAAATGTTTTAAAATGGCTTGTTCATCTTCAAGAGACAAGTACTTCAAATGAATGCCCAAGGCATCATTATGAACCAAATATAGGACTATCATATACTATTGGAAAGGTCTCAGAATAAAATTTCCATTTTTGTGGTTAGAATATGTGCATGTCTAATCATGTGAATACTTTTTTCCAGATTTGTAAAATAGGGGCATTCTCAAACAAAGTAACTTGTTTTTGCCATGGACCTTCATTTTTAGTTTCATGTCAAACTTTGAAGAGGGTTGTCTCCAAACTTGATAGGGATATGCCTAATAATTGTATTTTTCCTTGGAAACCATTTAGTGGAGATTTTGGGAAGAGTTTTAGTGGAAATTTTTTTTTTAGGCAAACAGTTAGTTTCTTCATCATTTGCAGATATTTTGATAAGTTTTTTGAGGCAAATGATGAATATTTTATATTGAGTTGGAGGGGAAGAAATAAGATAGATTCTTTGAAATAATAGGATGAAGATTCAGGTGGACAATTCGCCTTTATAGATCAAATTCGAGATTTTTCTACTTCTTTGTCTTCTTTCTTTCTCTCAGTGTACATGATTGGTTCCAACACATTTGAGCAAGACTCATTGTTGTGTTTCCACCATTCTCAACATTATTCTTTCGGTATGAACAACACGTGTAATTTATTTAAGCGAATAGTGAAGTCATATTTTTAGATCTAGTGTATTTTGTATTATCTTGAGTTATTATGTTCATCTTGATATACTTAATTCAAAGAAAGGAATACAAACCAACAATTATCAGATTATAGTTTTTTTGTGAATCTTGTCACCTATCTCTGAGTTGTGCAATTTTCTATGATTTGTGGACAAAGAACCCAAATCTCAATTACAAATTGTTTAGGGTTATATTCCATTATATGTTGTGTTTTTGATTCAAGGAATTAAGTAAATACTTAGTGTATTTTGATCGGGCTGTGTGTCTCATTGAAGGGTTCTAATGAGCAAAAGATTCATTTTTTAAAGTTGATGTCTCATTTACAAAGTAAATTGATAGATATTCAAAATCATGATGTATGTTTTGATTTGAGTAACACATAATGGAAAGGGCACTGATCTTGATTGGGGAATCACATACTTTTGTTGTTTCATATCTCGGTTATGCTAAAATCTTTAATATCAAAAAAATTATTTCTCTTTCTTGTTTGTAGAGCTAAAAGAATGACCCCACTTATCTTGTGAGCCTCTATTTTGTGTGATTAGCTACTACACAAATAGTTTGTTTCTTAAGTATAGAATATTAAAGGGTTTTACCTAGTTTCTGCAGATTCTTGAATATGTTTTAGCACTAGTTGTATTTGTAAGAATTCGAGGTCTACCCACCTAGGTTTCGTAGAGGCTGAAGAGTAGAAGGATATTTTCCTTATAGTTTGCCTAGGTTCTATTCAAAGTGCATCCATCATAGGAGTTAGCTTCCCTTAGATGTATTTTTTTTAGGTACCTTGTTATTTAAACACTGTCAAATTAGGAGCCAACAAAATGGCAACTTTGTTCGCGATTGTATTGGATTTTTCTAGTAGACAAACCTTGAGAATCTAAAAAGAAATTTGATACAACAACGAAAAGGGCATGAATAAATATGTTATAGCATTAAGGTTGTGATGTGTTTTAAATTTCCTTGTTGAAAGTTATGTCCCTTAGTTTTTCCTTATTCATTTACAATAGTAGCTTTGAGAGTTGGATGCAAATTGCATTGTTAAAACTAAATTTATCATCAATCAATTCAGTTATGTGCAAAGTATTATGGTAAAATTTAGAGTCAAGAATGATGAAGTGTATTTTCTTTCTTTTCCAAGAAAATCGATAGATATTCAATATCATTATGTATGATTTTATTTGAGTAACACCTAATGGATATGACATTGGTCTAAGTTAGGGAATTGCACAGTTTTGTTGTTTCATATCTAAGTTATGCTTAAATCTTTAGTATTAAAAAATCTATTTTCCTTTCTTGTTTATAGAGCTGAAAGCATGACCCCCACTTGTCTTGTGAGCCTCTATTTTGTGTGATTAGCTATTTCACATATAGTTTGCTTCATAAGTACATAAAATTAAAGGGTTTTATCTTTTTTTATGTGGATTGTTGCATATGCTTTAACACTGGTTGTATTTGTAAGAATCCAAGGTCTACCCACTTATGTTTTGCAGAGCCTAAAGAGTAGAAGGATAGTTATGTTGTAGTTGGTCTAGGTTCTATTCAAAGTACATCCATCATAGGAGTTAGCTTCTGTTAGATGTAATTTTTTTCAGCTACATAGTTATTTAAACACTTTCAAATCAGGAGCCAATAGTTTTCATCCAAAGAAATGGTGCAAGGAGGGACATAATAACTAGGGCCAAAAGCACACCTAGCTATCCAAACCACCCTACAAGAGTTAACACATCAAAAAACACAAAACAAGAACAACACTAGGGAGGGAGAGAACAAAATGTTTTTTTGATTCATTAGATAATCAACATACATGCCCAGCTATAAGGCCTTCTGGGTTACAACCAATTACAATATATAATTTCTAGATTCATGATCCAACTTCAAGTTCACACTTCTAGTAACATAACACCTTATTCTGATCCTCCAAGTTCTCCCTATAAATTCAATCCCATACTTCCTTAAATATTCATGCGACCATAGGTTGACCCATCACAAAATTAAATCTTACATTAAATGCTTGTGCAACCACAAGTCAGCTCACATCAAATATAAACTACCTTTATCAAAATTAAATACAAGCAAGGTCAAGCCAAACTAGAACTAGACTCAGACAACTCAAAAAATGAAGGCTCCACAAAATATTAGCACTTGACATCAAAACAAATTCTTGGCAACCACATGAACTCGATAACCAAAGGATCACTCAAAAACCACACAAAATTGACAAACAAAGGATCACTCAACAATCACATAAACTCGGCAACCAAAGGATCACTCAGAAACCACATGAACTTAGCAACCAAAGGATCACTCAATAACCACACAAACTTGGCATCAAACAAAATGATTAGCAATGCAAGAAATTGCAACTTGGTACAACTAAAAATATGTAGGATAGTAGAGAAACCTAGGATGCTCTTGCACTAGAAAACAGGGTAGAAAAAATGATTCTTTTGAATCATTGAGATGTCACAACTTGAGCTGAATCCAACTTGATTGAGAAATCCATGAGGCATCTTCAATAGGTCTATTCTTCCACTTCACCAAATATTCATAATAATCTTTTCCTCTTGTACTCTTGCCAACTCTCTAATCTAATATCTGTTCAACTTCATTAACCTTCTACTTAGGATAATCACCTAACATGTCCAGTTCATCATCTGACTCATGATACTTATATAAATAAAAAAAATTGAATATAGAAGATATATCCATGTCATTAGGAAACTCAACTTCATATGCATTCCCAGTATCAAATTTTCTCACGATCTTACAAATTCCAAACTTCTTCATTTTTAGTTTACTTTATGTTCCAATAGGAAATCTTCCTTTCTTCAAATGAAGCAACACCTCATCACCAACTTCAAAATCATGATATCTTCTAGACTTATCAACATTCTCCTTATACTTCGGATTACTTTGTTCCATCCTCAAATTTACTTCCTTATGTAAAGATTCTATAAAATCAGCAAATGCTTCCCTTGTAGCACTTCTCTTTTCTTCACCCACAACATCCCTCAACTTTGATACTCCTCTAGGTTGCATTCCAATAAAAATCTCAAAAGGTTTCTTCCTTGTACTCCTATTCACAAAATTATTATATGCAAATTTAGCTTGTGCCACTACTATCTCCCAATTACTTGACTTATTTCCAACTAAACATCTCAGCAAGTTACCCAAGCTTCTATTCACAACCTTTGTCTATCCATCTATTTGTGGATGGAATGTAGAACTAAAATTCAACTCACTACCTATCTTCTTCCACAAAGTCTTCCAAAAATAACCAACAAACTTACTATCTCTGTCAGAAATAATACTTCTTAGTAATCCATGCAATCTCCCAATCTCTTTAAAGAAATGTTCAACAACATGCTCAACATCTGATGTCTTCTTACATGGCATGAGATGAGCCATTTTAGAAAATCTATCTACCACAACAAATGTAGAATTATACCCCTTCACTATTTTAGGCAATCCAAGAACAAAATCCATACTGATGTCACTCCAAGGTTTCTCAGAAACAATAATAGGCATATACAAACTAGTATTCCAACTTAGTGCTTTTGCAACTTGACAAATTCTGAAACTCTTTACAAATTTTTGAACATCCTTACACATCTGTGACCAATAATACTTCTTTTTTAGAAAACTCAATGTCTTGTCAATTCTAAAATGTCTAGCCAATCCACCACTTTGTTTTTCCTTGATCAAATTCAACCCCATAGAACTTCTAGGAATACACAACTGAATTCCTTTAAACAACATACCTTCTTGAATGAAATATTCATCATACTTACTTATGTGATCTATTAGATTTGGTACTCTACACTCTCTCCATGCCTTAGAAAAATTAGGGTCAGTATCATACAACTCTTTCAGTTCACCAAAACCAAGAACTTCAACCTTCATCTTAATCAATAAAGAATACCTTCTACTCAATGCATCAACAACTCTGTTAGTAACTCCACTCTTATGCTTGATCACAAATACAAAATTTTACAAGTACTCAATCCACTTCATATACATTCAAAGGATCTATGCCCTTCTTTACCACATCTGAAATAATTGCCATGTAAACTACCTCTAGAATAAGAATTATCTCTTCCTTAGTAAGAACCAGTACCTCCTCAATAAGAATTGTTGATCTTAGATTCATTTTGAAAATTGAGTGTCAATACACTTAAGACATTTACTTAGTTCATGCCAAACTAGTAATGCATGTCAGGTATAATATGTAAATACAAGACCATGCCAATTTTCAATAGGTATTGAATCACTCATGTGCCGAGTAGATAGACCATGTTGAGTGATTCAAGTGTTGAGTGAATAGTAGATACCAAGTAGTTTAAGTACCAAGTTAGAAACAAAATTATAGTATGTGTCGAGTAACATAGATTGGACATATTTGTTTGTGATTGTACAAACAACTATGTAAACCATTTCCTTGCCGACTTAAGGATAAATTACGATCTTTTGGAGATAAGGATGAATATATTTGTAGAATCTCTATGTATTTTCATGCAGCTAATCAAAAAATAGGAAGGATTAAGGGGCAAAAAAAGATAAATCTTAGCCATAGATTCATACCTGATCCGGGGGATATTTTTGTCAAAATTCAAGTATCTCCAAAACTCCAACAATCAGCATTAGATTAAACTCCTTGAAATTTTGGACCCAACACAATTTGAATGGGCAAGAAAGGAGTCCATACACAAAAGTTACGACTAGTCTAAGGTTGGTCAAATTCAGGTACAGAGGCTATTAAAAAGGAAAAAAATAGACTCTCCAAATTTGGTCAAATTCGGCATCAAATCGAAGGTCTCATCAAGAGCTCTCCAATGACGTTCGTTTTGTCAAAAACGAAGATCGTATGTGAAAATGGCACCCGATTGAAGTCCGAGGTGGTGTGGCATTTAAATATACATATATTTAAAAAAAAAATTGAAAAAAATGCCATTCAAAAACATAGTTGATGGTCGGGGGGGTTTGAACCCGTGACCACCCAGCTCTAAAGCTTGGTTGGTGGCCGATGGCCCATTGCGTCACTTTCAATATACAACTGGCGCACATTGGATATAACCCATCCCCACCAAAATTTGGAGGGAAACAAGGCTGCCGACGGGGTTGGAACCCCCGACCGGCACCTCTTCCAAAAGAGTTTAACTGCCAATGCACTATTTTGGCACTTTAAAATATATTTAGCGTTGTTTTAATTTATCCCTTTAAACCGACGGCCTAACCTTAGTAAAATAAGGTTATTATCTATTTTGACCCCAAAATTAACATAAGCCAATTCTTTAAAAAATGGCTAAAGGTCAATTCGAAGGGAGGAATTAATTGAAGGGTCTAATATTACATCATTTTGTTATAGCCTTATTTTGGCTAATTTCATATATAAAAAGGGGGGTTTAGGAGACTATTGGGGCATTCAGGAAAAGGAGAGAACGTCCAAGTGCTGAGTATAAGAGAGATTTTTGAAGTGCTCATTCCTGTACTTTGAAACAATGTGATGTTGTTGTACTTCAAAGGAATGGCTTTGTAAACATTTGTACTTGATTTTTGGAGATAATCAGATTGGTCCCCCAATTGGAGCAGGACCCGGAGACGTAGTCCATACGAATGAACTCCGAGATCAAATTGTTTGCGTCTTCTTTCTCTCATTGTCTCTTTTATCAACTTAATCTTGTTGTTCTCTTATTTCATTTATGTTAATTTGATTCGTTAAAAGTTTTAAATTAATTCTATGTAATCAATTAGCATTCCTCTGTAATAGTCCTAGATCCTAATCAGATCAAATTTGGTATCAGAGCTTTTGTTGGACTAGTATTACAGATTTGAATGTTAACAAGATCCAGGATTGAGAAAGGCGAAGGAAAGCTTGAGGAATACAATCTTGAGATTGGAAAACGAAGAACTAAACCATCATCACAAATGGCAGACGAAGGTGGACAAGCTTCTCAAGATAAGAGTATTCAAAAGACTCTTCAGAATTTGCAGACAATGGTAGAAGTTTTGGTACGAGAAAGAGAAGAGAAGATGCAAAGACGTGCAGCTTGAAAGGACAAAGGGAAAAAGAAAGGTGCTGATCGTGATCCACCAAAGACACCTCCTTCTTCTCCTTCTTCTCCCTCTTCTCCTTCTTCCCCCTCTTCTCCTTCTTCTACCCATTTTGAGTCTTCTAATATTTTCAAAGGAGGACATAAGCCTCGAATTAAGTTGGATGTAAAGTTTGACTTACCAAAATATTGTGGGGAGTTAAATGCCGAGAAACTAGATGAGTGGATTCAGGAAGTAGAAGTCTACTGTAGAGTTCAAAACCTTGTAGATGATGTTGACAGAATTCAGTTAGCCACTCTTCGTTTGGGTGGTGTAGCCCTAACTTGGTGGGAGAGTAGGTCTCGGGATGAAACTTCACAACATGGTAAGTTTAGTTTGTCTTGGTCAGAATTTGTTACTGCTTTAAAAAAGCAATTCTACCCCCTAGGCCATATGCAATAGTTAATGATGAACTGGCAACATTTTAGGCAAGGGAAAGGTCAGTCTATCCAGGATTACACCCATGATTTTTGCAAAAAGGCTATTTCATTAAATGTCCCATTGTATACCCAGGACACCTTACTCAAGTATATAGGTGGTCTTCATTCTTACCTAAGGCATTCTATTCTAGTCTTGAATCCTTGTAATTTGGATGAAGTATGTGTCCAGGCAACACATTTAGAATCAAGGGGTAAGGGTACTTTCATTGATAAGTTTGATAAAAAGCCATCTAAGTCTAAGGAAAAGCCATCTCCTAAGAAAAGTGGTCCTAACAGGCCTTATCAACTCCTTTAATAGGGTGACATTCCAAGTGAGTGATCAAAGGTCCTTTAACCAAGCACACTTCTAATAAGGTGTTGAAATCCTCTAACAAGGTGAGAATAAATAGTCTTTGTAAGCCTTTAATAGGGTAGGCCTTTCATAGGGTAGATCATGTCTCATGGTCAAACTATTGTAGCCTTAATTGACTACACTGTACAACTATAGTAGTAAAGATTTGTGGGTGTCATCCCCACCCCAATTTTACCCTCTCATTTGAAGGGTTTTTGGGTAATCATATCTAGTGTCAAAGTGTGTGTGTTTAATTGCTTTCATCTTTTAGATGCATTTACTTTACTTGTTATTTCAGTTTATCTATTGAATGCATAAAGTGGATGTGAGGTGAAAAGTTTTATGGTTCCAAGTTCAAACTCCTAATTCACCCCCCTAGAAGTTTACTTCTTTCCCACTTGTAATTACAACAATTGGTATCAGAGCTAAGTTCTTAGGAGGAGAAGCTTTGTAGCTTAGAGGAAAGATCTTGAAATGGAAGTCTAAAAACTGGGAAAGACTATTGAGAACCAAGAGATTGAAATACAACTCATACTGCATCAATTGAATGAAGCTAGAGATGCTTTGAAGAGTTCATTGAAAGAAGGAAAGAAATTGCCATAATAAAAAATGACACACAATACAAAGAGTTTGACACCAAAAAGCTATTTATAGATGGTAACTATAGTGAATTTGATGTAGTGATTGTATATCTAATGGAGAAGAACAAAGCACAAGATGAAGAAATCAGAAATCTCTAGTTAGAGCAAGAATCACAAGCTATACTACTATGTGAGGTGACTAAACGAAGGAAGAAAGCTATGGAAGACAAGGCCATGATTAAAGAAGATAAAAGAATATTAAATAATAGATTGGAAGAGAAGTCAATAGAGCTATCTAGGATCTCAAACATGCAATTGGATACCTTGTGCAAAATGATGAATGGTCATCATGAGTTGAATGTCAAGGACATTGAGACAACTACAATAAAATTATAGAATGAACAATTGCAGAATGACCTAAAAAGAGAAAATGAATTTGCTGAAAGTTTCAACAAGCCAAATGAAGTAATTAAATACTCTAAGCAATTACTAAAATCCCCTAGATCTAATAGAGATACAATAGGACTAGGCTACACAAGCACTGAAGAAGGAGAATCACCCAAAACTATTGAGAAAAGGAACAAAAAAGGTAAGATTTCCAAACCTACTTGTCACAATTATACTGCTAATGTGTGCAGGAGCAAGAATACAAATTAGAATGCTAAGCCTAAGAATATGACTCATAAGTGCACTAAATAAGGTCATCAGGCACATGAATGTAGAACCAAAACCATGCATGCACCAAAATTTGAAGGATATTGCTACAACTATTAGAAGTATGGACATAGAGCTTTTGAGTGCAGATCCAAATCCATGTGGTCATCAGACAAGTCAATAAAGATAAAAAGCCATGTACATTCTTACAATTAGGATTACAATACATGATATAGCTGTCATTATTGTCAAGAATATGGACATATCCTTGAAAATAGTATTAGGACTCACTTCAGTGGTAACTACAAAATATGGTTGAGTCAAACTACATGTTTCAGTTGTTTGAAGACTGGTCACATCAATAAACACTATCCAACTAGGTCAAAGACACTAATTTGTAGATTTGATAAAGGTAAAGGCAAGACAGATGTTGAACACACCAGGAATGAGATGAATAAGACATGGAAGAAGAAAGATGATTACAGTACATAAAATGGAGAAGGGATCACTTCACCCAATGGGTCAAGTGGTCACACCTCATCAAACTAAGCAAACAAGAGGTATGTGGGACTAATATTCAACATATTACATCATACATCAGTTTTAGAAGAAAATGGTATTGAAAAGAATGTATCAAGATGAATAAAGATGCAAGGTGTTGTAAAAATTCAAGTTAAATCTTCAAAGGTTTCATGGTTTTGCCAAGCATGAAAAGTTCTTTGTGTATGTTGAATGAAACACTAGATAGTGTCAAGATGTGAGACTAATTCAATGGATGTCAAGCCTATAGTAGTTTCCAAGTGATGGTCATGTCATTAGAGGTCGAGTGGAATAAAAATCATGTTGATGTCAAGTTTATAGCTATACAAGCATTAAGCATTAAATGCAAGGTTTTTGAAGGATATATGGTCGATTTTCACTCATATTCATCATTTTGAATTTGAGAAAGATCTAAAGATGTAGAAGGCAATTCAAAAGTTTGGTTGAAGCAACTACACAGATCCTAGCAATGATTTCACTCATGTTCTTTGAATTTCCAAAGTATTCTTCATAAGCTGAGCTACATAGTTTGAAATTTGTATAAACCCTAGTTTGTCAAATATCATCCAATTCAAGGAACATAAAGGGACAAGAAATTTTAAATATTCAATTAGTTAGCAATGAGGTGAAACAACCAAATTTCAAAGCAATTCTAGATGTTGCTTATAAACAATGCCCATCAGGCACACTATCCATGATTCCCTTGAAAGTTATTATGGTTCAAGATGTTATAAAATGTTATAACTTCAAGATAGGTGGAATTGGTGATATGGAAATAAGGGAAGCATATGATAGATTTTGTGAAGATGGCATCCTAAAAGAAGAGTTCAAAATTTTAGAAAGGAAGGGTTTGACCCATACCCTAGATTTCCCCATGATGTTCAAAACATAATGGATAAAGATCATATTGAGTAGAATACATGATGGATCCCTATGGTTGGAAGATGGACCAATCAAAATTTTAAAGAGAATAATTCATAGGGTGACTAGTTTTCCAACCCTAGATTAGCCAAAGACTCTACGAAGTGACTCAAAAGAGGTTATAGAGAAAAATACAGGAGCCAAATGGGACAAATGTGGAATGACAATTGATACCATCAGAGACCCTCTATTGGACTTTTCCATAAGGGTAATTTATCATAAGTTTTATCAATCAAGAAGATTGAATAGTGTATCCTATATTGTAGTAGATGTGGGCTACAAAATTTTGAAGAAGGATCATACCTATGATCTAGCCGAACTTCAATTGCAACAAATAAAAAAGAACCTAGGAGCCATTAGAAAAACCACGAGTGCATAGTGTAAATTTGGATCAATCCTAATTTGCATATTTTTCTATGTATATAATACATTTCCATCTTTTGGCAAGGTGAGTTGGAAGACGAACAAGTCAGTAGCTATGCAAATTAATGAATACATTGAACAAATGGGTGAGAACTTTAAAACTATCATGACACATTATTTTAAAGACTTTAAGAAGTCTATGAAGCAGAGGATGATAATACCTATTTCATTGGTTGAAAAATATTACAATTACATATGTTTTCTTGTAGATATTGATTACACATATGTACAAACTACCATACCTAGGGTAAGATGTCTAAGGCCCTTAGGTTATGAGATTAATGTTGATGAAGCCTCAACTGCCATCACTACAATTCTTGCTGAAGAAGTTGATAAAAAAACCAAAATATTTGGAAATTATGATGTGATGAAGTCTAAAGTAGAAATGGAGTTGAAGACAACCTCCACACTAAAGAAGAAAGACAAATTGGTGAATAAATTAAAAGCCAAATTTGGTGAAGGTGCCGCAGAAGAAGAATAGGAAGGAGTTGAAGAGGATGAAGAGGAAGAACAAGATAAAACTAAAGAATCTCTTGCATTAACCCAAGGCATGGGTGAGGATAAAGAAGAAGAAGAGGGTGTTGAGGAAGAGGAAGCAGAGGAAGCACTAGTACATGCCAAGCCAATGATGAGAGGCTAAGGCATAGCTTGTGATGAAAAAGACAAAGGCAAAGCGAACTTCTAAGCCAAGCTCAGTAAAGCCAACAACACCAACAACTAGAGCAAGCACATGGGCCACTGCACAAAAGGCCAAGGAGAAAGCCAAAGAAAAGGCCAAAGCTATAGAACAAAGAGACCAAGTGTAGAAGAAACAAAGAAGGAAATACATTGCACAACCAGATACTAATGATGAGAGAATAGAATCTAAGAGTACAAGCCAATTTAAAGTGGTAAGTCATACACCTCAATTTGATCTCGAAAATGTCAAGAATAATGTAGATTTGTCTGGTTTGAGAAATGTTGATTTTGAAAAACTTGGAAGGAAAGAAAATAATTTTGTAGAAGAATCAATATATGAAATGATGTCCAAATTCAAGAATACTCCACTTGATTTTGACAATACTCTACCAAAAAGTCTATATGACATTGTTGAACAAAAGTGGCATTATTATTTAAACTTGGAGAAGCAAATCAGAGAATCTACATTAGCACAAGTTAAGCCAAAATTGACAAAACAAAAAATTACCAAGGAAAACAAGAAATATGGTGGAAGATTTTCACCTAAATACAGAGCCTTCAACATTCTTTAGAAAAAAATTGAAGATGTTGGGAAGTAATCTACCCAAATGTGGAAATTGATTTATGGGTTAACAACTGTCAAACAAGGAGAAGAAGACCCCTTTGAGGGAAGAAATAATGGTGATTAAAATGAAGATAAGGATGATGACAAGGAAAAACTGAATGTTGAAGAGGAAGCGCAAAAGAAAGATGAAGACATGGCAATAGCTGAAGAGCAACAAGAAGAACAAAGTGTGCAAGACACACAAATGCTGAGTGTCAGCCCTCCACATGACACTAATGTAACTATAGAAATTGTAATTATTAAGGATGTTCCTAATGTCTCTACTTAGAACATCAATCCTTTAACTGCAGAAGATCTAAAAAAGATACTAGACCAATCTATACTTCAGGCAAGATTATGTGAAAACCCAGTATTGGTTAGTGTGGATGAACTTCAAAAGGCAGTAGCTAAAATCACACAAGATAAGGTGAATACACAAGAGCCACCTTCTACCATCCCTTTAGCTACTAGTGATCAAACTTTAATTCAAACATCAGTGGACACATCTACAAAGGTTGACACAACTATTGAAATTTATTTGGTTGAATAGAGACAGATAGCAATAGAAGAGAAAGAAACAACAAATGATCAACCTGATGCACAAGCACAAGTTGCAAGTCCAATCATTGTGATTGACCAAAGAATATCTAAATAAATTAAGGATGCACCAAGGGAAAAGAAGAAAGAAGCCATACAAGCATTGGTAACCTTACCAACATCTGGTTGAGCACGGAAGATGTACCCCTTCAAATTTCAGCACTAGGCTCAAGCTCTTCTAAGATTGAAAGGGTAATTCACTATGGAGATGTAACTTTAGATGAATAAATAGTGATACCTAAGTTTGATTATGTAACAATGACACTAGAACAAATAAACATGTTGCAACAAGCTTTAGAAAAGAAGAAACACCAAGAAATGTTTAGAAAGGAGTATAGACAAAAGCAAGCATTACAAGAAATTAAAGACATCTTTTTATATGCATTTAGCTTGCCAACTCCAAAAGAAACTAATACACTAATGGAATAGTTGTTAGATATTGTGGAAAAGGTTAATAATGAGGACCTAGATAAAAATTCCAAACTTTTGGAATGGTTTGAAAGATAATTTCAAGGAAAAGTGAATGAAAAGATATTTGGTGATATAACATTGTCACAAGTTACTTTGGCAAATAAGGTTGAGGATGGGAAGAAGGTACTTGAGAATATTTTCTCATTATGTGATCCCACACTCTTCACCCAAGACACTAGACATAGAATTCTAAGCTTGGAGAGGAATCTAAACATCTCAGGTATGCAACTAGATCAGAACCCAACTCAGAGTGAGAAGCATTTCCATACATTGCTTCAGTCACATAGTCAACTCACTATATTAATAGAAGAAGAGACTAATATAAGACCCAACCTGACAAATATCCAAGCCTCCCTTACCCCACATATGGAAATACTCCATAAAGAATTAGGCTATGCAAAAAATTTGTTAAAGAAAGATTCTAATCTTTCTACGCTAGATGGCCTAGTTCACCTTGCAGTAGAGCTAGCGATCCAAATAAAGTCATTGGATGTTGCATGTGACAACTGGGATGATGCTCTAAAAATAATAATGGAATTCCATAAATCTTTATTGGAAAAATACACCATAACCATATAGACACTTTGACATAAGTGTCAAAAAGGGAGAGATAAACAAACCAAGGGAGATAAATAAGTAAGGGGGAGACTGACTAGAGATAGATTAAAAGGAGGCAAGAATAATGAAAGGGGGAGATATGAATAAAGAAAATGAGAAAAAATGAACAAAGGGGGAGTAATCAGAACTCCAAGTGGTATACAATTTTGAGAAATACAATGTAGAGATAGAAATAGAGTAGAGTAGATATCAGCTATGTCAAAGCATAAAGAGTATAAGTTCTTTGAAGACAAAAAGTATTAGTTAGCAGAGACAAATCTACTTAGAATGGAGCATAGATTTTGGATATAGAATAGACACATTAACTCAAGGGGAGTTATACATTTTGAGGTATATAGGTTATCTCAAAAACTTTAAAATTTTTGAAGTTCTGTATATAAGCCAAGTTAGGACATGTTATACTTGAGTAGATCAGATTGTTTGTATATATTCAAGTGTTTTTGACACTCATGTCAAAGGGAGAGATTGTTGATCTTAGATTGGTTTCGACAATTGAGTATCAACACACTTAAGACATTTACTTAGTTCATGCCAAACTAGTAATGCATGTTGAGTATAATATGTAAATACAAGACCATGTCGAGTGATTCAAGTGCCAAGTGAATAGTAGATGCTAAGCAGTTTAGGTGCCAAGTCAAAAATAAAATTATAGTATTTGCCAAGCATTAGTAACTTCAAGTGTCGAGTAACATAGATTGGACATGTTTGTTTGTGATTGCACAAACAACTATGTAAACTATTTGCTAGCCGACTTAAGGATAGATTATGATCTTTTGGAGATATGGAAAAATCTATTTGCAGAATCCCTATGTATTTGCATGTAGCTGATTAGAAAATAGGAAGGATTAAGTGGCAAAAAAGGATGAATCTCAACCATAGATTCATACCTAACCCTAAGCCACCAAAGTCTTTAGATGGAAGAAGAAGCCCTAAGTTTTCTGAGAGAATTGAGAGGGTGAATAATAAAATTGAAGAAGCAAACAAGAGAGTTTATAGAGCATTCAAGCTGACTTAGTAGTGAGAATGAAATGTAGAATCAATTAGAGGAGAACAAAGGATAGATTAGGATACAACATTGATACATCTGATCATAAAAAATAAAGAAGGATATTGTGCAGATTTGATCTTTAATCAGGAAATCTAGGGCCAATCACAAGATCTATGCTAAGGCATTTTGACAGGTGATTTTAGTTAAGTCTCCTAAGTAGAGTGGTCCTAATAGGCCTTATCAAATCCTTTAACAGGGTGACATTCCAAGTGTGTGATTAGAAGTCCTTTAATGAGGCACACTTGTAATAGGATGTTGAAATCCTCTAACAATGTGGGACTTAACAGTCTTTGTAAGCCTTTAATAGGGCATGTCTTTCATAAGGTAGATCATGTCTCATGGTCAAACCATTATAAACTTAATTAGCTACACTTTACAACTATAGTAGTAACGATTTATGGGTGTTATCCCCACCCCACTTTTACCTTCTCATTTGGAGGGTTTCTAGGTAATCATATCTGGTGTCAAAGTGTGTGTGTTTAATTGCTTACATATTTTAGATGCATTTACTTTACATGTTATTTTAATTTATCTATTGAATGCATAAAGTGGATGTGAGGTGAAAAGTTTTATGGGTCCAAGTTCAAACTCCTGATTCACCCCGCCTCTCAGAAGTTTACTTCTTTCCCACTTGTAATTCCAACAAGATTCACCACCTTTCCATTCAGTATTTCCTCTGTCATCATTCTTCAATTTAGAATTTCCCTTATCTTGCACAAAATTGTCAGATCTGCCACCTTCTCCATAAGAACTACCTCTACCTCTTTGGAATCTACCATGTTTTCTTATTTTTCTTTGCTCATGCTTCTTTATTAAGGACTCCTTAGCCTTCAAGGCATATTGGTATGCTTCCTCCACACTTTCCAATTTCACAAAACTTATTTCATCTTGAATTCCAGATCTCAACCTATTTATGTACCTTGCAATTTTCTCAACATCATCATCCACATGTTTACATCTGATGTCCAATCTAAAAAATTCCTTAGTATATTCCTTCACACTCATGTGTCTTTGTTTCAGATTTTTCATCTTTCTCAACAAGATAACTTGGTAATCAACAGGGAGGAATTTGTTCTTTACTTTGTTTACCATCTTCACCCAAGTTCTGATCTTCTGCTTTTCTCTCTTTTGTCTATTAGTTTGAAAATGCTCACACCATAATGAGGCATGTCCTTTCAATCTAGTAACTACAGTCTTCACCATCCTATTATTAGGAGTGTTTTCATACTCAAAGAACTTCTCCATTTTAGAGATCTAATCCAACACAACATTGGTGTCCAATTTCCCATCATAAGGAACAACTTCTACAATAGGCTTTGAATTTTATCCAGGCAATAATTTCAACAACCTTGCTTCATCTTGATCTTCATTAGGTTTGGTGCTACTACTTCATCATCACTTACATCATCAAGATGTGCTCCTCTCCTCTAGGTTGTCTCCATAGCATCTAATCTAGCTACATTTTGTCTCAATGTATCGAATATTGCATTATCAACATTTCTTCTACCTCAAACCATCTTTACAAATTAGGTTCCTTCAAGATCATAACCCTCTACAAGTTATAGGTCAAATCCATAGATTTGCAACCATTCAACCCAATGCACTCAGGGTTCCACATGATCCAATCACTACAAGGATGAACCTTGAGCTCTGATACCACTTGGTGTAAGGATGGACAAAATAACTAGGGCCAAAGGCACACCTAGTTATCCAAACTACCCTTTAAGAGTTAACAAAGTAGAAAACACAAAACAAGAAAAACACCAGGGAGGGAGGGAGAAAATTTTTATTGATTCATCAGATAATCAACATACATGCCCAGCTATAAGGTCTTCTGGGTTACAGAAAATTACAATATACAACTTCCAGATTCACGATCCAACTTCAAGTTTGAACTTCCAGGCACATAACACCTTATTACAATCCTCCAAGTTCTCCTTAAAAAATCAATCCTAGACTTCCTTAGATACTCATGTGGCCACAGGTTGACCCATCACAAAATTAAATCTTACATTAAATGCTTGTGCAACCACAAGTCAGCTCACATCAAATATAAACTACCTCTATTGAAATTAAATATGAGAAAGGTTGACACAAACTAGAACTAGGCACAAAAAACTCAACAAATGAAGGCTCCACAAAATACTGACACTCTACATCCAAAAAAATGCTTGGCAACCACACAAATTTGGCAACCAAAGGATTGCTTAGCAACCACATGAACTCGGCAACCAAAGGATTACTCAACAATCACACAAACTCAGTAACCAAAGGATCACTCAACAAGCACATGAACTCGGGAACTAAAGGATCACTCAACAACAACATGAACTAGGAAACCAAGGGATCACTTGCCAACCACACAAACTCAACATCAAATAGAATTCTCAAAAATGCAAGAAATTGCAACTCGGTAGAACTGAAAATATGTTAGATAGTAGAAAAACCTAATATGCTCCTACATCAAGAAAATATACACCTCCAATCATTAGGAGAATATCCATACATTTCTTGTGGTTTCCTTTTCCTACTAGTCCTTCAAACTAATTTTTATTTAGGTTTAGGTTCAGGTTTAGTTTCACACTCAGTTTTAGGTTTGTGTTGTAGTTCTCCCTCTTCCTCTAATGATTATGAACTTGTAGAGCTCTCCTCAACTTCTTGTCTATCTAAGGGCTTTGATTCAACTTTCTTAGGTGTAGCAAGAAGTTGAATCACATATTTTTCTTTTATTTGCTATGGTTTTATAGTAATAGAGAAGGACTTAGTTTCTTTAAATATAACACTTCTAGAATCAAATACATTTTTTTCAACAATATCCCAAAGCTTGTATCGTTTTACACCATAACTATATCTGATGAAAGTACATTTTATAGCTTTGTTATCCAAATTTTCCTACTTCTCCTTAAGCACATGAGCATATGCCTCACAACCAAAGACTCTTAGATTTTTAAGTGAAGGCTTGTGGCCCAACCATGCCTCCATTAGTATTTTATTAACAAGAGATAATCTAGGAGACCTATTTATCAAGTAGAAAGTAGTGGCTATAGCTTCAACCCATAAATTTTGTTCTAGTCCAACATCACTTAGCATACTCCTAGTCTTTTTGATCAAGATCATGTTCATTCT
The DNA here is from genome assembly GCA_028749045.1 of Cupressus sempervirens. NCBI lineage: Eukaryota > Viridiplantae > Streptophyta > Pinopsida > Cupressales > Cupressaceae > Cupressus > Cupressus sempervirens. The sequence goes on along the minus strand of CM053785.1, from coordinate 618,479,051 downwards.
TTATCCAACTGCATTATGATGTGGAGAATAAGGAGTTGTCTTTTGTATTTTAATACCACAATTTGTAAAAAATGCATCAAATTAATTGGAGAAAAATTCACCACCATTATCAATTCTCAAATATTTTATCTTCTTTCTAGTCTGCAACTCAACCAATGCTTTTAATTCTTTGAAATGAGTAAAAACATCAGATTTACTCTTAAGAAAATAAACCCACATTGTTCTAATGAAATCATCAATGAAAAAAAGATAATAAATTGATCTACTAATAGAAGGAAAATCAACTAGAAATAATACATCTAAACAGATTAGATCCCAAATACATGAGGAAATATGAGAACTCGAATAAAATTGAGTGCGGTTTTGTTTACCATAATACAATATTAAAAATAATCAAACTCAAGATTGCAATCATTCAACCCATCAACAAGTTTTTTATTTTACAAGGCCAATAGACCCTTCTCACCTATTTGGTTCGGTCTTTGGTGCCATAACATGGTCTTCTTCACAAGAAACTTTAATTTGATAGATAGAGCACCCTTGGGTACCCAAAAATTATGACCACCTATTGAAGGAGAAACCCTCTCCTTTTCTAATGAAGCAGTCCTTGAAAAAATCATATTAGAAGTGTTATTGCTCTCAATTGTGCATGCATCAAGATGGTACAATGTACTTAATCTTCTTCCTCTTTCTATCACCATAGCAGTTTTTACCATTTTCACACCTGTGTCAAAAAATTAAACATGAACACTTGCATTTATTAGTTTGCTAACAAATAAAAAATTTCTTGCTAGTCCTAGGATATGCAAGAGGCCATAAAATTTTCTAACTCTACCATTAGAAAATTTTACACAAATACTTCCACAACCAACAATATCAAGACTTGAGTTATCACCTAATACACCTAACCACCATCAAAATTGTCATACTTACTAAATTAGTTTATATTAGGATTCGTGTGGAAAGTTGGACTCGTGTCTATCAACCATGCATTGTCACTTGAACAAGTGCCTAGGGCTTTAATAAAATAATCTCCATCTTCCTTCTTGGACTCATAATAAAAATCTTCCTCCTCCTCCTCCTCCTCCTTATTCTTCTTCTTCTTTCCCTCTTTGCAGTCCTTTCACCCATAATTAGAATTTGATTTTGAAAATGTGTCTTGTGGAACAATTCAAGATGTTAATCCAAGGATCCATATTAATTTTTGGATCTAGAAGCCCAAGATGTGTTTTTAGCTTTGTTTCTATATGTTCTAGTGCTTGTAGCAGTCATCTTAGTAGATTTAGTTTCTTGTATACTGTTACCTTGGACTTACCAGGGGATTTTGATCTCCTCTTATTTTTGGACTTTGAATGGCCATGCTTCTTTAATTCTTGCCTCGTTCTTTTATTCTTCCTCAAACACTCAAATCCTCTTTGAAATTCAAAGAGATTTTCCTTCTCATCTCCTTAGAAAGTAGAGAACCAACAATATCCTCTATCTTCAAGACAACTAAAGTGCTCCCTATGGCCATGAAAAGGATATCCCATGAGTTTGACAACAAACATAAGAATATTTGGCACCATTCTTCTTCATCCATTGGCACTCCTACTAAGGTCAACTGATTTACCAACATATTAAAGCTTTCCTAATGTGCAAAAATTTGTGCACCTTCTTTCATTCTCAAGGAATATAATTTATTCCTCAAGAAAATCTTGTTTACAAGTGATTTCACTTGATATATCTCACTTAGCTTCTTCTAAATCTTCTTTGTAGCAGATTCCTCATGGATATTTATTAGAATTGAGTCTGCAAGACACAATCTGATGATACCTTTATCTTTTCTATTTGCCACATCATACTGTGCAGTTGAAGTCAGGTCTATGAGCCTCTACTTATTCTCATCAATCACATCCCATATATCTTGATCAATCAACAAATCTCCATCTTCAACTTCCACATCAATCCTCCTTGACATGCTTTCTATCTTTTCAATGCTATAATATAAAAATGAAATATTCCACACAAGCTCCTACTCAAACCTTGATTAGCTCAAAAACCCCTATACCGAACAAATAGAACCAAAATTAGCCAAGCTTTGATACCACTAGTAAGGAAGCAATGGTATGTGGAAACACTTCCTACACTAATCTTGAGAGGATGATTATACATATTTCAACTTAACTATCACAAAAGATCTTAAGAAATATATTAACAAACAATCAAAATAATAATGAACACATAACACAATGATTACCATGGGGAAACCCTTACAGGAGAAAAACCCCATCCTCCAAAACCCACATAATGTATTATCAAATCAAGAGGATTACAATACACTTTCAATGCAAGTTCTTACATGAGCATCACCACAACTTAAAACTTGGAGAGATACCTTCTAGCACCCAGCCTTGCAAAACAAAAATCAATGATCAAACTCCTTTATAAGACCTTCTTGTATAGTGATTTTATAACCTGGAAACCACTTGTGGTTTTAAAAAACCATGGGAAAAACTACCATGCCACATGTTTCCCATTCTTGAAATGCATAATTCCAAGATGGGGAAAACAACCAAGTTAAAATAGAAATCTCGTCCATAATTGTGTCCTCTAGTTTAAACTCTTATAAAAGTCATATAATGAGTCATCTATACTCTAAAAATGGCCCTCCTATATTCTATTATGGACAAGACACATTTCTAAAAACTTATAGACCTTTTTCCAATGCATAAACATGTGGAGAACTGCCACAAACAAATTTTGGAATTTTCTAGAAAAAGCTTGCAAGGTTGAGACACTTGTAGCTCAATAGGGAGGAAGTGATTGAAAGGCACCAACAAAAATAACATGTATACCTAAGAAATGTGCCCTAGACAAATGCACATGAACTATAAGGAAATGATATAGGGAGGGGCATAGAAATGATGTGTGAAGGAAGATTGTAGTGAATAATGACATATAATAAATGTAGATTGAATACAATCACTGTTAAGATTCATGTCATTTCTTACAAGACATCTCAACAGTTAGTGAGCTTGTCATCAAAACATTCTAATTTTGTTCATGTTTCCAGGTGAAGCCTAAACAACAAAAAAAATTAAATTTGAGGAAGGGATAAAATATAGTAAGTTGAGATCTACAAAGAGAGAATTACAAAAATAAAATATTCTCAAGATCTTTCAGAATCTGATGTCTTTTGTCTTTATGTGGAAAGTAATGCCAAGAAATTCACAAGACATTAACATAAAATTGAAAAATTAAAAGAGTATATAGAGAGATGTAAATAGATGCTACCTTTGTTATAGAGATTTTGTATGATATTTGGCATTATGGAACTTCATGGTCTTGTTTCATTTTAGAGCCTAAATCTACCTTCTCATGTGTACATTTTCTCTAAAATTTACAATCTCCATCTTTGCCTTTACATGGTATAAATATATGTACAACGGAGAAATATGACATTTTACATTTGCACCTATGATTGCACAAAATAATCAAGTGGTCATACCTTCTCACAAAAAATAATGGATAGATTATTAGTTTACTGAATTGGGTGAGAACTATATGAAAATCACCTAAATATTTTTAGATATTGAAAGACAAGTTGTCAATGATCACAATCTCATCATATCATTGTATTTATAAATGAGATTTGTCTAATATTTTTCCATTATGAAAGTAGTTGAGAGAAGTTAGAAATCAATAGTCATTCCTTAGATCTAATTTGATGTTGTGCTTTAATTCAAGCATCTATCATGATTGTAAAAAATATGATAGCAAAATAAAAAATTTAGAAAGTAAAGTCCACCAAGATAATTGGGGGGTGGGGGGTCAAATCTATTATCCAATCATTAAAATATTTATCAACCTTATTAATCCTTAACCATGTGAACAATATAACCAACAACCATAAGAAGATATATATACAAAATAACACCATATATGTTAACTAGGAAAACCCTTGATCAGAGGGAAAACCCTGGTAGGGATGGTGCCCACAAAATGATGTACTAATATAAAAGTTCCTTGTAAGAGGATGAAATCTATTAGGAGCCAATGAAATAAATTTAGTACATATTAGTCCCTATTAGGAGACTTTGAATCCATGTTAGGAGATTCCAACCCTATTAGGAGTTGTAGAAAGCAGATGGACCCATTGTCCAAAGAGCTTCAGGGGAAAGACCACTGAACTCACTGTCCAAATGATATTTGTATTATTCCTTGAAGAATAATAGAAATGAATAATCTCAAACTCCTATATCCTCTTGACTAGACTAATCCTCTTTCAGATGTCAATACTAGATCTTCCAAATCACATCTAATAATCCCTTGGATCACTCACATGCATTTGCCAATTTTGCATATCACTAGTACAATTCACACTTCATACTTTATCTATAAGGAAAATAAACTTCCTCTATACCACAACCTCAAAATAATTTCTTGAGTCATCCTTGAGGCTTTCCCAGTTAATTAAAATAGTACCTCATTAAGACATTACAACCATTTTACAATTACACAACACTATAAGGTCACAACCTTCACAAATTCTCACATGTGTGACCTTTGACCTTGTGCACTCGTTAACATCATCATCAGGCTATCTATTGTCATTGTCTAACTTCTCTCATCATGATTCTATTCCTATTAAGAGATACAATCCAAACATTAGAAATCACTTATCAGGTACTCTATCTTTACACTATCATGTGTAATTATTTAATAACTTTTGCATATATTTGAGTCCTAATACACACACTTGTCAACTTTATCAGGATAGGAATATCATCAAAATTCATGCTAACAATCTCCCCCTTTGGAATTGACAACAACATAGTTGAAAAACATCTAAGTTCCAAGAATACCTAATCCAACTCTTTTGTTGTCGTTAATGTTCTCTTCTTTTTGAATCTTCTTCATCAATCAAATTTAAAACTCATGAGAACACTTTTATGTTTGTGCTTCCTTATTCTTAGGATTGGCATGAATCCTTCACACTCTTACTCATAGGAACAAGTCTCCATTCTTATCTATTATACATGGATAGAAATAAATTGTTCACACTTCTCCACCATCAATCACTCTCAATAGTACATCTCCCCCATTGTTACACATCTCCCTCATACTATCAAAAGATATATTTTATGTACACTTCCCCCCCCATTAACATCAATGAAAAAGGATTCATTATGTCAAACATCTTCTCCAAGTTTTCAACTAGGTCAAGTGTCCAAAGACATTGTTGTATACCAACTACCAAGAGTCCTTGATGGATCTTCTCATCACAAATACTCCCCCATACATAAAGCATCATCATTTAGCCTAGATAAATAATAATGATGCACTCTCTACATCATCTACTCAGAAGTAGGCAAAGGCATAACCCCAAGCATACCTCACAAATACTCAAATGTATCCTAGGGCAAAGGCTTTGTAAAAATGTTTACAATATACTCTTTTTAATTTACATAGTCTAATATGATTTCTTTCTCTACAAATTTCTCTCTCAAAACATGATACTTAATAGATATATTCTTAGTCTTAGAATATAACATAGGATTTTTAGACATACTTGCTATACTTGTGTTATCACAATGTATGATAATAGGTTCTAAAAACTCTATTCCAATGTCCTTCAACACCTACTTCATCCATATAATCTAATTACAATTATTTGTTGCTGCTACATACTCTTCTTATGTTGTACTCTGTAAGATACAGTCATGTTTCTTTCTTAGCCAAGAAACTTATCTTCCTCCAAGAAAAAATGCTCCATCGTTAGTGCTCTTTTTGTCATCCATATTGCCTGCCCAATCTGCATAAATAAATGCACACAAGGTAAAATCACTTGATCTATCAGAACACAAGCCAAAATTAGGTGTACCCTTCAAATATCTTAATATTCTCTTTATTTTTTCATATGTGCTTCTCTAGGATCTTCTTGGAATCTTGTGACTATACCAACTGCATTTGCTATATTTGGTTTGGTGTGAGTCATACATTACAAACCTCCAATCATGGATTTGTACTTCTTCTACTCAACTGTAGGTGTCTCATCTTTGCTAAATAACTTGTGACCAACTATTATAGGTTTACCACCATGATTAAAACTTTCCAAGCCAAATCTTTTGAACAAGTCTTTTAAATACTTAGTCTGTGATAGGAAAATACCATCATTGTTTTGCACATTCTATAGACCTAAGAAATATTTCATCTCACCAATCATACTCATCTCAAATTCATTCTTTATATCATCAAATTTTTTTTCACTTGCTTCATCATTACCTCCAAAGACTATGTCATCCACAAATATCACAATGATCAACAATCAATTCTCAATATCTTTCAAATACAAATTAATGTCTACCATACCTTTAGTAAATCCCAAATTTTTCAAATACTTGTCCAACCTTGCATATTAGGTTCTAGGTGCTTTATTTAGACTATATAATGCTTTCTTCAATCTACATATCACATCATTTTTTGTGTCAAAGGAAATCCTTCAGGATGCTCTATGTAGACTTCTTCTTCAAGTTCTCCATTTAGAAACATTGACTTACATCTATTTGATAAAATTTGAGATTTTTACTTTTTGCATAAGCTGAGAACATCCTTATTGCTTCAATTCTAGAAATAGGGGAAAATATTTCTTCATAATTTATACCTTCTTGCTATGAATATCCTTTTCATACCAGTCTTGCTTTATTTCTCACAACGTCACCTTGTTCATTCATCTTGTTTTTGAAAACCCATTTAGTTCCTATGATATTCTTGTCTTTAGGTCTAGGAACCAATTCCCATGTCTCATTCTTCATAATCTAGTCTAGTTCTTCCTTCGTTGCTTGAATCCATTGATCATCCTTGCATGCATCATCTTCAATTTTTGGTTCAACTTGAGAAATCAAACACAATTCTTCATGTACCATGTTTCTTATCATAAATCATTTTTCTTTACTTCCAATAATCTGATTAGTAGGGTGATTCTTTGTCAAATTTTTGTTAGGTGTAGGCATTACCGTTTTAACTCTTAGGTCTTCTCTAGGTTCAGATCTTGCTTCTTCTCTTTGCTAAAAAACTTGAACATTATTTTGCAAATCATTTTTAGTCTCAAAGAAAACTTCAACATTTTGTATAATAGGTTTAGGCTTATCTTCTTCTTCATTAGAATTATAATCCAACATTCTTCCTTTAGCTCCAAACTTTTCAACTACTTTTACATTTGTGCAATCAACAATAGTCTTAGTGCTTTGATTAAAACATCTATAAAATTTTCTTTTCAATGAATAACAAAGGAACATAGCTTCATTTCTTCTTTCATAAAACTTACCAATATCATCATCTCTCTTTATGTAACACTTATTTTCAAAAATTCTGAAATACTTTATTGAGGGTGCATGTCCAAACCATCATTCATAGGGAGCCTTGTTTGTACCTTTTCTTATATGCACTTTGTTCATTGTGTTTACTATTTTGTTTATTTCTTCTCTCCAAAGTTTCTTGGATACATCATTCTCAAACATCATGGCTCTTGCTACTTCTATTACAAACATGTTTCTTCTTTTAGCAATCCCATTTTGCTTAGGGGTCTTAGGTGCTGATAATTGTCTCTTGAATCCATTTTCTTGACAAAAAGTGTTAAACTCATTCAAGGAGAAATCTCCACCTCTATCTGATCTTAAATTTATTTATCTTTACTCTAATTTAATTCTCAACCCTATTCTTAAACAACTTAAACTTTTCAAATTCCTCAAACTTTTCTTTAAGAAATTCTACCCACATCATCGTAGTGAAATCATCAACAAAAATCATGAAGTACCTTTCATCATGGAATCCTCTTGTTCTGGTAGGACCACTTAGATATGTATGGATAATCTCCAATTTTGTTGTGGTAGTGAAATTTTTTCTAGGAAAGGAAAATTTCTTCTTGTTAGCCATAACACATTCTTTGCACACAACATTAGTAGGCTTCACAATTTTAGGTAAATCTTTGAATTTTTTTTACTACTTGCCTTCATAATATTATCAAAGTTTATATGAAAAATATTTTATGACATAACCAATTGATATCCACCTTTGCAACCAAACATGTCATCTTTGAAGAGTTCAATTAAAAAACATTACCTCTGGATCTTGTACCAGTGACAATCAACTTACCATCTTTATCCTTGATAATGCATGTCATCTCTATGAATTGCAACTAATAACCTTTATCAACCAATGGTCCAATACTCAATAGGTTATTCTTTAATCCATCAATAAAATAAAGATCATTAGTGTTATTATGTCCATCAAGAGTAATAGATCATATTTCCTTGATATGACAAGTTGCATTGTTACCAACTTTGATAATCCCTCCATCATGACAACTAAACTTAACATACTTATTCATGTCTCCAGTTATATGATGAAAAAAAATACTATATATAATCCAATTAGATTTCTTTTTAACTTGTGAAACTAAGGCTTTCTATTCTCTGAAATCTTTTCCAAGATTTTCTTCTTTTATAGCTAAAAATCCTAATTCATCATCACTTTCACTCTAAACTCTTTCTTCAGATGCATCATCTTCATTGGCATACAAACAATCTCTAGGCCTTATAGACTTGAAATTATTCTTATACCTTTTCTCTCTTTTAGGACACTTAGAAGCATAATGACCAAATTCATTGCAAGTCCACCATTTAAAGATTCTCTTACTATTTAGTTCTCTCCTTACAAGTAGGGCAATTCATTCTTAAATTCTTCTATCCTCTTTAGTTCTGGATCTACTTCTACTAGCATAGTCTCTACTAGTGCTTGCACTTATTGATAAATAAGGGTTAACACTTAATGCACTAAAAGTTATTTCTACTTTAGGTAGATCTCTAGATTACTTCAAGCTCACTTTTGTTGCTTCCAATCTTCCAAGTAGAGAATCTATGATAAACTTCTCAGTGTAGGTTATCACTAGCTCAATCATATGTACTATTTACATGAATGGTGGAGTCAAAGTTTCAAGACCTTCCAAATAATTTCATCTTTATTTTTAGATCCATTGCAAGACTTAATTCTAGCAACAATTTTTGATATTCTATGAATACACATTCTTACAGATTCATCTTCCATCATTTTAGCATCTTGAAACAAACATATCCAATTCTATAATTTGGGTATCACTAGCTCAATCATATGTGCTATTTACATGAATGGCGGAGTCAAAGTTTCAAGACCTTCCAAATAATTTCATCTTTATTTTTAGATCCATTGCAAGACTTAATTCTTGTAACAATTTTTGATATTCTATGAATACACATTCTTACAGATTCATCTTCCATCATTTTAGCATCTTGAAACAAACATATGCAATTCTATAATTTTATTCTTTTAGCATGCACATCACCTTCAAATGTATCTTCTAAGCCTTTCCAAATTCTATGACACATCTCTAAGGATTTTACCTAATTTCATTTGTTCTTAGGAACAACTGAAAATAATGTTTCTTTGGCAAGAATATTGTACATAATTTGATCTCTTTCGGCTTCACTGCAATCCTCATATTTACTTTCTTCCACAATATTCTTTCCATTGTTTGTTATCAACCAATACCATAGACACATACATAGAAAATAAGTATTCATCTTAACCTTCCAGTTGTCATAGTTAACTCCGTCCAATTTAGGATTTTATTTTCTAAAGTGACATGTCATTGATCTTCTTAAGCTATTAAGATTTTCATTCATGGACTTGATGCTCTAATACCAATTGTTAGTTAGTAAAGTCCACCAAGATAAGTGAGAGGGGTGGGTGGGGAGGGGGGAATCTGTTATCCACTCATAAAAATATTTATCAACCTTGTTAACCATGTCAACAATATAACTAGCAACTATAAGAAGACACACATACACAATAACACCATATACGTTAACTAGGGAAATCGTTGATCAAAGGGAAAACCCCAGTGGGTATGGTGCCCACAAAATGATGTACTAATATAAAAGTTCCTTATAAGAGGATGAAATTTTTTAGGAACCAATGATTTATATTCAGTAAATATCAGTCCCTATGAGGAGACTTTGAATCCCTATTAGGAGATTCCAACTGTGTTAGGAGTTGTAGAAGGCAGATGGGCCCACTGTCCAAACAACTTCAAGGGAGAGACCACTAAATTTATTATGAAATTGATTTGTTTATTATTTATTGTAGAATAATAGAAATAAATAATCTGAAACTCCTTTATCCTCTTTACTAGAATAATCCTCTTTTAGATGTCAATACTAGATCTTCCAACTCATATCCAATAATCCCTTGGATCAATCACACACATTTACCAATTTTGCATATCACTTGTACAATACACACTTCACACTTTATCCATAACAAAAATAAACTTCCTTTATGCCACAACCTCAAAATAATTCCATGAGTTGGCCTTGAGGCTTTCCCAATTAATTATAATAGGACCTCATTAAGATATTACAACCATTTTACAATTACACAATATTGTATTCTCATAGTCTTCACAACTTATCACACATGTGACCTTTGACCTTGTGCACTTGTTGACATTATCATCAAGTTTCTTACTATTAGTGTCTAACTTCTCTCATTATGAATCTATTCCTATTAAGAAAAATAATCCAAACATTAGAAATCAATTATCAGGTACTTTTTTTGCATAGTGTCCTCTATAATTATTCAATAACATTTACATGTCCTTGGGTCTCTATACATGCAATTATCCACTTCTTTAGGACATAATGTAGAACATATCCTCAAGTCTACTCAACCTCATCATCAATACACTATCTATATGACCTCATTCTTTGTCTTCTACTCTACCAGTCTTCACATAAACAATACTATGTTGACATCAATGATAGACACAATCATGAATGGAATATGTCAATCATGCTAACCATCTCTCCAATGCTTAAGTGACTCCCTCAAAGGAACACCATTAAAATTCATGCTAACACAAATATCCATGGTGAAACCTTTTTCTGACACCTATTTTCCTATGTGAGAAAATTTATGGATGGAGACAACTCCAGAAGGAAAGCCTATCAGCTAATTATATCTATAAGAGAAGGTATGCCTTCTCAAAGATCCCATTTTAAAAGGGGGAAAACATATTGAAAAAAATCCTAAAAATTTGATTGTTCATGTTAAAATCAGTTATCAAAGTACAAACAATGTATTTCTAATATATGTATGTAAGGGAAGGTGTTCCTTTCCAAAGACCCCTTCTATAAAAGGGGAAATTGAATTTATTATAGTTTATAAAGTATTGGTGCTCTAGGCTATACCTGGGGTTTTCTTACCCATTCTTTTTCCCCTAGTTCCTATACTTTGAATGGGTTAAAAAAAAAATTTGTAGTATTTTTCAAAATTAATAAAACATTATGACAATAGCCTTTTTTTCAATAAAAATAAACTTTGAACAAAACATAAGGAATTGCAATAATCTCTATTAATAAGGATCATTATGTAATAATGTGCAAGATCTAAATCAAGAATTACAATTATTTTCACTTGGGGGTGATACTGAGTGCAATAACATTGAGAATTCATTTTATAAAGATACATTTATGAGTTGAGTTTGTTACCCTACAAAGGCATTAGTACAAAAGGTATTTTGTTTTTTTGTCGAGAGCTAAGCTTGCAATGATAAATCATTCAAAATATTTTATATTTTCAATTCTAGCTTTACTCTCATTCAAACCATGAGAAAAAAAACTTCAAAAAGAATATGAAGAATTTTTAGCAAAAGAAGAAATTTCCCATAGACAAAAATCTAGGGAAAGTTGGTTGAAAGATGGAGATAAATAACCTATTTTTTCATGCTTTGGCAAAAGCCAAATATATTCAAATTACAATGTGTAAAATAACAAACCCCTCAACACATCCTAAACATACCCAAATTAGATTGAGGATGAAGTGATGTGCTTCTTTTTGGTCTTATTTGTTACAGATCAACATGATGGGGTATTAGAGACTACCATTAGGATTGGCTTTCTTGGAAATATCCCCTAGCTAGTTTCAGACTATGATAATTTTTCTCTATTAAGACCTTTATGTCTTGAATAATGAGATCTATGGTCTTCTCAATGAGTTTGGACAAGGCATCTGAACATGATGGTTTCTCCCCTTTATTTTGACAAAAATGTTGGGACTTTATTGGTTCAAAAGTTTGGGCAACATTGGAATAGTCAAGAAAAAGTAAGGGTATGTTGAATAAATTTAAATAATATTGTGATTTCACTCATTCCTAAAGTTACTATTTAAATTTAATTTATTGAATTAAATCTCATTTATCTTTGCAAAACTATCTACAAAATAATTTTAAATGCTCTTTCTAGAAGGTTATAATTGGTTATCACAAAAATTGTCTCTAAGAAACAAGGGAGCTTTGTGCTAGTTAAGGAGACTTTAGAAGGGGTATCAGTGGCTCAAAAAAATCTTTAAAAAATTAAACAAAAGGAACTTTAGGGTATGATTATTAAGCTAGATATGCTTAAATCATATGATACAGTTAATTGACAAATTCTCCACCAAATTCCATTGAAGTTTTGTTTTCTTACTAGAAAGTATAAATGGATTCTAACATTCACAACTAAGGATAAATTGTCTATCATTATTTATGTTGATGATTTTGGATTTTTTTATTCATTTCAAGGTATTAGGAAGGGGGGCCTTTATCTTTGTGTCTTATCATAACTATGGCAAAGGGTTTAAATTGCTCCATTACACACATTTATAATGAATTTTTTTGGAGAGGTGTTAAGTTTCCTAATTCAAATATCAGTGTCCCAAATACTCTTTTGATGATATTTCTTTTTTTGGGGAAGCATCTTTGATAGAAATTGGTGACATTAAAAGAATGTTGCAATCTATTATCTTATTTTGGGACAAAAAATTAAAGTTGAGAAATAAATAAATAAATATTCTTTAATTTATCATTGTTGGTTGCATTAGTTATTTCTATATTTTTGGGTTTCAAATAATAACCTCTCTTAAGCATATATCTTGGCATACCTCTCTTCATATGTAGGAATAATTGGGAACCTATCATAAAGTCTGTTCACAATTGAATCCCAGATTCTTGGAAAAATACTTGGCTATCTCTAGTAGGTAGAAGTCTTATGATCATATTAGTCTTAGTTGGAATTCCAAATTATATAATACCACTCCTTCCAGTGCCAAAAGGGACTATATGAACCATAGATCAAAGTTAAAAATATATCTTCAGAAGGGGAACAAAGAATCCAAAGAAAAATACATCTCATGACATGGGATAAAGTTTTCACTCCAAAGACCCTTGGGGGTTCAAGTATTGAACCATTTGAAATACAAAAATGTTTCTTTCTGTGTTAAGCTAATTAAAAAAATGTTTTTAGAACATCAATTCAAATGATAATTTATCCTAAAGAGTAAATACTTGGATGATGAAAGTTAGAAAATAATCTTTATTTTATACATGCCTTCTTTAGGTTCTCATATGTGGAATTTTATGGTCAAATGCATAGAGTTGTTTCTTAAACTTCTAAGGTAGATTTATGGATGACTCTTGGAATAAATTTCCTTCTCTGAGCATAATTGAAACTCTTTCTTGGGCTAAGGAAATATTGATGACTTTGTGGGGGGACAAAATTTAAATATTATTTCCTTAGCTCAAGATAGAATGGACTATTTAAAGCTTCTAGAAAATATTTATCTACTAATCCCATCCTAGATTATCAAAAGATAATTCTTTTAGAGATTCTCTAGGAGATAATTATCTATTATAAAAAATTCTTGGACCATATTAGTTGATCCTCCTCAACCTCAGGTTAAATTTAATCAATCAAGGTTATCAAATATGTTCCAAATTTAATCGCATACTATTTTAAAGAAAATATACCATCTATTGGGTTCCAAAAGTTGTTCCCAAGGTGGTTTATTTCACTTGGTCAATTTTAAGGGGTATAGTACTTACAAGTGACATGCTTTTTCTGCCTTGGCATAGCTCTTGGTTTCAACTATATCTTATGAGGGGCTCAAATTGAAGCAGGTAATCACAAATTTCTTCACTGTGTATTTTCCTCCACATGTCAAGATTATCTTAAATGAAAAATTCATTTATCTAATTCAATTGGACAAGGGATTCCAAATGTATGTGATTCGTGGCTCTTCTTTATTAGGAGTCATTCTTTGCTAAAATGTGTGTGGTGACCCCTTCGCCCTACTTTTAACATTTTGATCCAAACACCTAGTTAGAAAGACCTCAAAGAGATCCATCCAATCATGCATAAAGAGTCAACACAATTTTAACAAAAAATATAGAGAGAAAAAAAAGAGATAAATATTTATTAAGGAAAATTATATGTACAAATGTTCAAATATTCCTTCTTTAATGTCAGGCTCTTACATGCTTACTTGATTTCATTCTTCAATAAAAAACATTATATCCAATTCTAACGAACCATTATCCTAATATCATATAATTTTCCTTCAATAGATATATTTTATTATAATATATAAGCATCATGGTACACAAGTCAACCTAAAGATCCAAAAAATTCTCAAAGAACAAGAAACATAGTGCAAAAAATAGGTCTAGTCTTAAACCTTAAGGAACACAAGACATAAACCATTTGAAATATTAAAAACCAATACTTAGGTCCTCACATGATCCAAGAATATATCTAGAAGAACTATCAAAGATCCATGGTCATATATTTCTATTGCAAGATCAAAATCCACCACCATTAATGAAAATTGGAAAGAACACACTACCTGAGAGAGAGAATGAATCACAACTCAAGTATCATAGATCAAAAAGAGTTGTGAACCTGGTAAAAATAATAGTACTATGCCTAGATCATACTCTAAACATTAAAAATATTAAATAAAATAATTTAAGATTCACAGTATAGATTAACAAACTAAAATGAACTAGCAAACTAGAAATAGAATATAATTTTGGTGATGCAAGATTTATCTGAACCTAAGATGCTCTTGCATTAGACACCTAGAGTTGATAAGAAAGTGAGTTTCTCAATTTGATTCTTGAGAAGAATAAAAATGGTCCAACTTAGCTTGATAAATCCATGAAGAATCTTCAACTAGTCTAACCTTCCACTTGATCAGATGTTCTTTATACTCTTTACCTCTCTTACTCATTCCAACTTTGTTGTTCATTATTTTATTTATTAAGTCCAACTACTTCTTAAGATATTATTTATTTTCATTTAAATAATCATCCAAAATTCTTTGAAATTTATGATAATCGTACAAATATGCAATGTTGAATATAGGTGAAATATTCATATCTGAGGTAACTCCACTTAATAATCATTCTTAGAATCAAACCTCTTCAAGGTCTTACAAGGTACAAAATTTCGCATCTTAAATTTTTTATAAGTTCCAAAAAGAAATCTTCCTTTCTTTAAATGAACCACAACCTCATCTTCTATTGATAAATCCATTTTTTCCCTAGTCCTATTAGCCTTATCCTTATACTTTTGATTCATACTTTACAGATGATGCTTAACCTTCTCATGTAATGACTTCATGTAATTAAGAAATCTATTTTATCAATCCTTTTGTCCTCTTTCTTAAAACCCCTTAACTTTGGAACTCCCTTAGGACTCATATCAATAACTACAAAAAGTGTCTTTCCATTTCTTCTATTTACCATACTATTATATGCAAAATTTTCTTGTGCTAAAGCTAATTGTGTGGCTTATCTCTAACCAATATCCTTAACAAATTCCCTAAACTTTTGTTTACAACATCTATTTTTCCATTAGTTTGTGAATGAAAAGTAGAGATAAACTACAAATGATTATTCAACTTCCTCCAAATTATCCTCCAAAAATAGCCTACAAAATTTCTATCGCCATCTGAAGTTATACTCTTTAGCATTCCATTCAATCTTGCAATCTCCTAAAATAATAAGACAACAATACATGCACTGCATTAGATGTCTTATTACAAGGAATTAAATGAAACATTCTATAAAGTATATTCACCACCAAAAATGTATAATTATTACCTTTTGTGTCTTTGGTAGTCCCAAAATAAAATCCATACTAATATCCTCCTAATGTCTACTGGTACTAGCAATGATAGGGTTTACTTTGGTGGCAAATATTCACCAATTGGTAAATTTTTCACATTGACCTACACCAATTTCAAAAATTATTTCCACAAATGGGGTAGGGTGTGTCACCCCAACTTTACAAGAATGGATCACCACAAGATTTATGCCGCCAACTCTCTTTTTCACATGATATAGCCATTCAGAATTATTTTTGCACACAACAAATTCAAAATATTCAGCTATAATTTTTGAAGGGAATTATACAAATAACCTAAATTTGTCCATAGTTTTAAAAAAAAATAGTAGAGGAATAATATTCACCCCATAATTTTGTGGATGCATGTCCCATACTAATGCAATTTTTCTAGCTACAATATTCATGGCCATATATTGGATAAACCATAATCACTTTAGAAATTACATAAGACATGTTTTTATTACGCGGGCTTCACTAAATATTTTTTATATGCTATAAGATTCCTGTTGAATTCACCAAAAATGTTTGGTATAAATATAGTCATAGATAAGTAAATTCTCTCAATTCCGATCGGTAGTAAAGTCTCAATTTCTCAAACTATGGAGAGCATTGGTGATTGGTGACAACAATTGAGGAAAAGGTGAGTGACTCAGCCCCCTATCTATTTGTAAATTTTAGTTCATTCTTATTTAGTAGGTACCTTTTAGACTATTAATGGCTAGTTATCAGCTAGTACTAATGACCTAGTACCTAGGGACCTAAGACATCTATATTTTATACAGTAGGTTGTACGACCAATTAATCTTATTTAGATAAATATGTGAAATAGTCGACTGGTACTTCTTCAAAATGTTGATTTTTTGGTAGTCTATATTTTTTTGTAGATATCGAACATAAAAAAGGGTAAGAATCCTCCATGTGGTGAAAGCCACGAAAGGCCAACAAAATGCACTCACAAAACCTTGTCATCATATTTTAGTGGCAAAAAAAATTGTGGAAAAAAATAAGAAGCCACTACCGCAAGATTCCCAACCACTTCCAGTGCCACTACCACATATTTATGAAGTTGGTGAACCTGATATCTCTTTTCATAATAAACTTAAAGATATTTCGGTAAATACCCAAAGTAGCCGAAATGGTATAATCAACTTAGATAAGAATTCCAATAATGGTAATGGCACACAGCCAAGAAAGGGACTAAAAATATTGATCATGAATTTTCAAATGGAATGGCACTAAAAAAATCCAATCATTGATTCTATTCGCAATCCAAATCAAGGTAATCCTTTGGTGAATGCAGATGTATGATATACACAAGGATACATAAAAAAGGAAAATAGGTTGCAGCTAAAAATTGACACCATAGAAAATCATATCAGTAAAGTTTATGAGAATAAAATCATAGATGGAGTGGAACAATTAGTGATAAGATGGAAAACCAAGGAGAAATGTCAACATGTTAAGAATGCAGAAATCTTTGAATTTTAGGAAAAAATGCAGAAAGCCTACTGAAGTAAAAGGATCGATTGAATCTTTTCTTGGACAAGAAATGGAATCTTAAACTAAGTGTTAGTATTAAGCCAAGACAAAAATAACAATTACATGCAAATATAAAAAATAGTAGAAAATAATAGATCACATAGAATAGAATACAAGACACCAAGATTTAACGTGGTTCACGCAATCCCTGGGCTATGTCCACCAAATAGAAAGTTTGATATTATTATGATCTAGTGACTACAACCTGATCACAATCTATAATCCCTTGTAGCATAATATTTCCGTAAGAACCAATTTTTGCATCACCATAATGAAACAATCCCTAAACCTAAGCCCTTTTATACAAATATTTTTACCGCTTTAGGGTTATAATTAATAATTACATGTCGACCCAAAATCTTGATAAAACAGGGCCCAATTTTTTTTATGAAGTATGTACAGTACTTTCATGATCAGTCACTACAATCTAACAATCTCCCTCTTGGGGACTGATCAAGCTCCACACTATGCAACAATATCCCACTTGGAGACTGATCTTGTAGCTATGTCGCTACTCCGTGAGGGTCCCACTAGATCAAAACACCTTGGACTCTATTGTTCTTGTATTCATGTTTAGTCTAGAAGACCAACCAAAATTGAAGAGGAGTTCAGCTTCTCCCTTGTTACTACCTTTGTAAACATATCTGTTGGATTGTCATTTGTATGTATCTGGTCCAACTTTAACTATCCATCATCGAAAACTAATTGAATGAAATGATAATATAACTA
Organism: Cupressus sempervirens; assembly: GCA_028749045.1. Classification (NCBI taxonomy): domain Eukaryota; kingdom Viridiplantae; phylum Streptophyta; class Pinopsida; order Cupressales; family Cupressaceae; genus Cupressus; species Cupressus sempervirens. The sequence goes on along the minus strand of CM053785.1, from coordinate 618,460,764 downwards.
TATGTGTTTGGTCTTTGAGTGCAGAGTTGAATTCTTTGTAAGATGAATGGCACTCTAACTATCTATAAACAAATAATTATCCTTTTGAGGGTGTCCCAATTCTTTTGAGAAGAATTGAAGCCATATCATCTCCTTGGCTGCCTTTGTAGCAACAACATACTCTGCCTCTATAGTGGATAAAACATTAACCTTCTGTAACCTTGAAACCAGCTCACAGTTGCCCCACCAATAGTAAAGAAATAACATATAGTACTCTACTTGATATCAATATCACCTGCCAAATCTAAGTCAACATAGCCCTATAAAACAATAGTAGAGCCCCCAAAGTGTAAACACTTACTAGACGTTCCTCTCAGATATCTAAGAATCCATTTAACTGCATTCCAATGCTCAATTCCTAGATGACTCATATACCTGCTAATGACTCCTACTACATGGGTAATATCTGGCCTAGTACATACCATAACATAAATCAAGCTTCCTATAGCTAAAGCATAGGGTACCTTTGACATCCTATCATCCTCTTCTTGTGTCTTGGGACACATCTCCTTAGTTAACTTCAAATGACCAAGTAAAGGTGTGCTGACAACTTTAGCATTCTCCATAGAGAAATGTTGCAACACCTTCTCAATATAATTGGCCTAAGATAGTGTCAATTTCCTATTCTTCCTATCTCTACAAATCTTCATACCAAGGATATGTTATGCTGCCCCCAAATCCTTTATAGAAAATGCATGTGCTAACTGGCATTTCAACCCCTCAATGTGATCCATGTTAGACCTAGCTACAAGCATATCATCAACATATAAACATAAAATAATGTAGTTATCATCATCCAACCTCTTAAGGTAAACACAATTATCTGAATGACACCTACTATATCCATGTTGATGCATAAAACTATCCAAATACCATTGCCGAGGTGCTTGCTTCAAGCCATATAAACTTTTCTTCAACTTGCACACTAAGTTATCCTTATTGTTGACCTCAAATCCATGTGGTTGTGCCAAATATATCTCTTCATCCAAATCACCATGAAGCAAGGTTGTTTTAACATCAAGATGCTCCAAATGTAAATCTTCAATAGCCATAATACTTAAAATAGTACTGATAGTGTCATTTTAACAACAGGAGAAAATATCTCATCAAAATCAATGCCCTTTTTTTGTGCAAATCCTTTTATCACTAACTTGGCTTTAAATATTTTCTTACCTCCATCCTCTTCTTTTAACCTATAAACACACTTATTGTGTAAAGCCCTTTTACCTACAAGTAACTTTAATAAATCAAATGTCTTATTTTTCAACGAAGAGACCGTTTTATCTTTCATTGCAAACTCCCACTGAATCTTAGTATCCACTTGCATAGCTTCATCATAGCATTCAAGTTCACCAGCATTAGTTAGTAAAATAGAATACAAAGAGGGGGAAAATCTTTCTAGAGGTCTAATTAGCCTTGTTGATTGACTAACATTCACTGGGTGTGTTGTATTTTTTGTTACGATTGTTGCACATCATGAGTTATAGATGGAACATCATCTTTTGGAGTATCAACCAACACTACATAATCATCTTCTTTCTTCTCAAGTTGTTGCAATAGATCTTTGTACAACATTTTCTCATTCAATATGACATCCTTACTTCTTACAATTTTATGATTTTCAAAATTCCAAAGCCTATAACCAAATTCATTAATACTGTATCCAACAAATACACATTTCTTTGACTTAGCTTCCAGCTTGGTTCTATTTTCAGAATCTATATGAGCAAATGCTTCACAACCAAAGGTTCTGAGAAAAGAATAATTCACCTTCTTACCAGTCCATGCTTCCTCTGGAATACCACAACCAAAAGGAGTAAAGGGACCTCTATTAATGTAGTGCCTACCCTCATCCACATCTTTTCTAGACATTGTTATTATTATCAGACTATGATAGACTAGTCTTATGTTGATGGATTAGTGGTATTGTTTTGACACTATCAGACATTATTTTATGGATTCAGTGGTTATATGATGAGATCATTTAGATTTTCCATTTCATGCATGCATGATGATCATTATACTGTTTTCAGTTATTATTGATGATTAGATGGATGGTTTATTATCTTATGTGTTTTATTATGGATACTTACCCCATACTTGCATGTGTATGGTGTGTGTGTTTTCTTATTGTATGGCATTTTTGATGTGGTTAAGGAAGGGAGTCATAGTCACCTGTTTAGTCGAGATCTACACGATGCACCACTTTCTGCCATTGTCTGTTTAGCTTAGCATTATATATATTGTATGTACATGCATGGTTTTTTTTGCAAGTTGCAGGTACCGGGTATCGACTTCCCTTAATTGCCAAGATGAGCGTACCCTATTATACTATCTCAATGATAAGAGAAGGGAGATAAATTCTCAAATCCAAATCCCAAACCTTTAAGCCAATTGTCGTAGCGAGGTAGAAAAAGTATTTGGATATTTTACCTGCCGAATGTGTCGGATGACATAATTCGTGATTTTTAGCCCTTTAGACTAATTTTGAGTGATTTTCTCTATGATGGGTTTTCATATTTTATCTTGGAAGTCTATGGTGAATTTTCTATTAATTAAGTCTTAATAAATAGATTTAATTAATAAATTAATTATTTGAGAAAAATTAATATATAATATCATGTTATTTGATATCTTGATTGTAATTAATTAAATGTGAATTATTGAGGAAAAATGAATTAAATAAAAGAAAATTAGAAAATTAAAATTAATAATAATAATAAAGTAATAAATAAATAATAATAATAAAAGTTATAAAAGTTAAAATGAAAGTTATAAATATTTAAATAGAAATTATATAAAAAGTGAATTGGGGTTATAAGCTTGCATGGGAGTTAGCGCACTTCTCTATTTCTCAAGTGTCAACAACACGGGGGTTAGTGCATCAATTAAGCACATGGTGTCTACAACCCTATGGCTTATCTTGAAGGTTGGAAAAGACCCATGCTTAGTTGGTGACACCTTCCAGCTGTTTCTAGAAGCATTCTAGATGTTTCCTGAAAGCTCTTTATATTCAGGCATTCATAGAAGCTTAGACATAGCGTTGGGAGAGCAATTGGAGCATTGGAGGACTCGAGAATTCTGAAGAAGGGAGGAGCTTACTCTGCAGATTTTTTGAGGAAGAGCGATTTAGCATCAGAATTCGGGTAGATTCTTGTGATTTTATTTATGCTACTTTCGCATCATGTATTCCCTATCTTCTTTGTGTCTTCCATATGTCTTCTGAGAAGTTTCATATTTATATGCATTCTCAATGTGGGTAGATTAATTTTATTGGAGAATTTTATATGCATTCTATAATGCAAATATTTTATTCTTACTTGTAGATATAATCTTTGTGGAAAAAAAAAAAAAAGAGACATACATGGTTATATGTTCAGATCTGCATACATATACATATACATACATACATACATACATACATACATATATATATATGCATATGTATACAATTATTATGAATCAATTATAAAATTTGAATTTATACATACATACATACATACATACATATATATATATATATATACCTATGTATATAATGCACCGAATTGAGCGATTGATAAAATCGCAGTGGAAAATTTATTAAATCCAATCATGATTCATTTCGCATGAAACAAGTATATATATTACACGCCGTGGGCACGATTCGTACCCCGTGCCGGTGGAAGGCAGAGACCTACCGTTGCAGGTTTGCAACGACAGGAGTACTACATACCCGATGTTAGCGCAGTGCCTGCGACCTCAGGTACTGCGTACTGCAACAAGTGTTTTGGGGGTTATTAATGTTAATGTGACGCAAGGAAAATTTTTTTATGTTAAAACATTTATAAACAATTCAATTTCTCATTGCTATATAATATGAAGTCAATCGAAATTATTAAATCGATTTTATGAAAACGTATTAATATATTTACATATGTATGTATGTATATATATATATATATTTAAATAAATAAATATATATATATATATGTATATATGTAATATGTAAATATGTTATTTATAAATTTAAGTTATTTTTATTTGATAAATAATTTATATTGAAGGTTTATTTTCATAAGGTGACTCTTTAATAACTTTCAACTATTTAATAATTTAAATGTTTTAAATTATTAAATAAGGAATTGATAGTTGGGTGGGGGAGGTATCAAACAAATGTTATTAATTGGAAAATGGATTTTAGTTCTAATAAGGAAAACTTTTATTTGTCCAAAAACAATATATGTGTTCCTCCATTCATTCTTCAGATTTGGAAACATAAACTAAGATCTCTACATTTAAACTCAAGTTGTAAAACCAAAACATGTGTTTGCATTGTGTTTTCTTTATGCTATTGTTTTGGGTTTTTGGGTTGACTAGTGTTGACCAGTATAGGACGTCTACCAGAGACTTGGGGGTTATGTGATTGTGGTGACATGGTGATGTTTTAATCTTGATCTTTATAAACCCAACCATGGTTATGTGATGGAGTGCTCTATGTATTGGTTGTGATTACTGATTATTATAGTTGAGATTCTTATGTATGAGACACTTGACTTAACCATTATTTTTGGTCATCGATCAGTTATCCTTGGTTTATTTTCTAGTCGCCATGATGGGACTGTAATGTGGATTTATTTTTGATGATGTCATGTTGTGACATGTTTGACTCAACCATTTTTGGATTCTTCGATTAGTATAATTGAGATATATATATTTTGGTTATTGAGAACCATTGGATATTTGATTATCAGTGATACTTCAGTTGCTAATAGAGAGCTGTTGTGTTCATGATTTTCTATGGATGTTAGCTCATGTAGATTTGATGCTTTTATGCATATTTGATGATTTTATGGATTATCTTTTGAGTTTTTGAGATTTATGATTCCATGAGCATTAGGGTAGGATATCTGTATGTAGTGATGAGAAGTGTCTTGCAATGGGGGCCAGGGCCCTAAGAGGCTGCCAGGGTAACTCATTGTAAGTTGGATTAATAAGTGATAACATTCACACCTAATACTAACTGAATGAACCTAAAAAGATAAGTGTTTTGTTCTCGCCCATGCCTTGAGTGCTTGTTCTCGCCCATGAAATTAGTATGGACCCGTGGAGTTTAGCTAATTGTCAGCATAACTTATATGTGATAATTGCGATGACACTTTCCCACTTGAATAGTAGATTCCTACATGTCATTGTGTGCCTCTAGGATTAGATGTAAGATTTTGTGTTTGAAACCTTTGAGTTAGTATACTTATAGGATTCTTGGACTTATAGAGATATGTGCTATGTGATTTTGATAGCCTGTTTGGGACTTGAGATTATCTCCTTAGCGTGGTGGGAGTGGACCACTTAGGTACCACGCAGTTGGGTGGTAGTGTATTTTCCACTCTTATCATTTTAAGATTCATTTAGACATCGTGGCTGATGCGTCCTTCATGATGGTGGATATGTATCCTTTTTCATTGATGATTGGCATATGTTAGATGTTGTTATCTTATGCTTTTATTTGCATGTTAGATTACTTCTATATATGATGTTGTATTTATTAGGAGTGACATTCCTACTATGTAATATCGATAATCTCTTTGGTGATTTGGAATGTTACGCACAGAGGGATGGCTAGGATCCACGATGGTCTAATGATGCTATTGACGATTGGGAGGAACCGTGCACTTAGTTTATAATGTTTGATCTTTATGATGGATGCATATGTTTTCTATGATGTTGTATCATGTGATTATCTCTACTTTGATGTATCATGGATTAGAATAGGATGATGTACCTTATTCTATGTATGTATATTCTTTTGAGCTTGTCATACCCTGTGACATGTACAGTGGATGATTAAGTATTTGAAATGTAATGAATAAACATTGGACTTATCATTATTATTTCATGTGGATGTTGTACTATATGGATTCATGTATGTAATTCAACATTAAGGGATCTTAAGGAATGTAATCTGTTATTTATGTTATGTTTAATTTTAGATGGAAATTGCTATTGCTTCCGTTATTGTGCATAGGTTATATGTGGTGTTTACTTGCAGAAAAAAAAAATGCTACTAAACTTAGTGAAATTCTAGGTTAATTCTTTGGATCCTTGGAGGGGCATTACATTTGGTATCAGAGCCTGATTTTCTACATTGGGAGCTTTGGGTATTCTGGAACAACTAGGACTATCAACTATTAAGTGTAACTTTCCAAACTTGATCTAGGTGAATTGAAACAGGACTCAAACTATTACTTGAATATTTTTCATACTTCAACACTTAGTTTCAAAACTAGAAATTTTACTTAAACCTAGACATAGAACTAAACCTAGTACCTTGTACTATTGTAGGATGGTATCTGGGACTAGGCCTTTTGTTAGAGGCCATGGTAGAGGCCATGGATGTGACAGAACTATTAGTGTCCATGGATCTGCCCAGGAGGGATCGGCTCATGTAGAGAGCAGGGAAGAGAACTCTAGTAGGCAGCAGGAAGAGAGCCGTAGAGAGGACCAAGCTGAGTTCGAAGAGGTCAGTTTGAGGTAAATGATGCAGACTATTCTAGAACATCTACCTCCTATTCAAGAACAACCTAAAGTGCATCAGACAGAACAAGAGCACAGACGTAGATCTAAAAGTCCTCAAAAGGAATGCTAGAGGTCTATTGTGTCCACTCAGATGAAGGATCTTTCAAGATCCAAGGTTAAGCCTTTCAATGGGAAAGGTTCTGGTTATGTGGCCAAATAGTGGCTTATTTCTCTCAAAAAGGTTTTTTCCATGCAGGAGTTTGACAGCAATGTTAATGCAAGGTTTGCGATCACTAATCTAGAGAATTTTGGGGCCACTTGGTGGACGATAGAGGAGAAGAAGTTGGGAATTGATATGAGGAGTGTTACATGGGAGTTATTCCTAGAGAGTTTTCATGAACGATTCCTACCAGAGGAATGGAAACAACAAAGGGTTGATGAATTTCATAATCTCAGATAGTACACTTTGTCAGTGACCGAGTATGAGCGTAAGTTTTATGAGCTCATGTCTTTTTCAGGGTTCAGTGAAAATTTAGCTCAGTTGACACAACATTTTATTAGGGGTTTGAATAACCGTATTATTGGGGGAGTTAAGGTATTTGAACCAAAAAACCTCAAGGATGCGGTGCATCGACCTATCCTTGTTGAGAAAAGTGTCAACCTTTGTCAAGGTGGTTTTGTAGGAGCGCCAAGTGGTAACAAGAAGTTTTCTTTCTCTAAGGGGAAACAGTATTAGCAGCAGTCTCAATAGACACAACAACAAAAGGGCTCAAGTTCTCAAGCTCAAGGCAGTGGCAAAAGTTCTAACACCAAGAACAACCACAATGCTCAATGCAATAAACAAAATCAGACCAATTAGCCAGCTCAGAGTAGCCAGTCTTTTGTGAACGGGAACAGTCGTCAGCAATCAAATATACCACCTATGGGAAGAGGTTCTAACCAAAATATGGAATTTTTTTCATGTGGTCAGATTGGACATTATGCAGCTCAATGTCCTCAGTGAGCACCTCAGTTTTTAGGACCTAGACCTACCATTTCAGAGCCTACAGTTGGTGATGCCAATAGAGCTCATAGAGTTTTTGCAGCAGTTGATTAGCATTAGGCAGATCATTAAGGAACAGTGGTTAAGATCGCAGGTGCTATTAGAGGTATATCTCTTTCAATATTATTTAATTCAGGAGCTATAGATTCATTTATTTCATCATCTATAATTTCTAAGTGTAAGCTAGATGCGGTAAAGCAAGATCGTATTTGGCAAGTGGAACTAGCCTTAGGCATTAACGTCTCCACAGATTCTGTAGTTCATAAGTGTGGGCTTGGTTTACGAAGCTTTGATACGGCAATGGATCTTCGAGTCATACCCCTTGGTTCTTATGATGTGGGTTTAGGCATCGAATGGCTTGGATCTCATAGAGCCAGTATAGATTGCAGGAATAAGATTATTAGGTGCCAATATGACCAAGGGAATGATGTGTAGATAGTTGGGATACCGAGGCCTATATCTCTGTGGATGATTTTTACTATGCAATTGAAGCGAAGTTTCCGTAAGGGATGTCAGATATTTTCTGTTATGGTAAATGATCTTGATGAGGAAGATTCCATGAGGGATACTTTAGATCACTCGATTTTGCAGGAGTATGCAGATTTTTTTCCAAGCGAGATTCCAGGCATGCCTCCAAAGAGGGACATTGACTTTAGTATTGATCTGATTCCTGGAGCAGAGCCTATCTCTAAAACTCCTTATCACATGACTACTCAGGAATTGGGTGAGCTATGTCTTCATGTAGAGGAACTTCTTACCAAAGGGAGCATTCGACCTAGTGTATCACCATGGGGAGCTCCAGTTCTCTTTGTGAAGAAGAAAGATGGTTCTTTGCGCCTTTATATTGACTATAGACGGTTGAATAAGGTGACTATTAAGAACAGGTATCCTTTGCCTAGGATTGATGACTTATTCGATTAGATCAAGGGACCTACAGTATTCTCCAAGATTGATCTTAAGTCAAGATACCACCAGCTTCGCATTAAGGAAGCAGATATTCACAAGACTACTTTTTGAACTTGTTATGGGCATTATGAGTTCACAGTGGTACCTTTTGGATTGACTAATGCTCCATCAATTTTCATGAGTTTGATGAATGGTGTGTTCTGATCTTATTTGGATAGGTTTGTACTCATATTTCTTGATGACATATTGATATATTCTAAGACTCAGAAGGAGCATGATGAACACTTGAGGTTGGTATTGCAGTGTTTAAGGGACAATCTGCTTTATGCTAATGTAGCTAAGTGCGAATTCTTCAAAACCAAGATTCAGTATTTAGGGCATGTTATTTTAGGTGATGGTATTTCAGTGGATCCTACAAAGATTTAGGCGATAATAGATTGGCCGACAGCGACTAATGTGTCAAAGATTCGTAGTTTCATGGGTTTAGCTGGTTATTATTGCAGATTTGTCTAGAACTTCTCTAAGATAACACATCCTATCACTTCTCTTCAAAGGAAAGGAAAGAAGTTCGTATGGACAGAGAAATGTGAGGAAGCTTTTTAGAAGCTCAAGGAGCTATTGACCAGTGCATCGACTCTAGTTGTACCTGATCCAGAAGGTGATTTCATGGTATGTACAGATGCTTCCCTTGAAGGGATTGGGGCAGTGTTGATGCAGAAAGGATGGGTGATTGCATATGAATCACACAAGTTCAAGGATCATGAGTTAAATTATCCTATGCATGATCTTGAGTTAGCAGTAGTAGTTCATGCTTTGACAAGGTGGAGAAATTTCTTGTTGGGGCATAGAATTGAGCTACATAGTGATAATCGTAGTCTTCATTATATTTTTACTCAGCCTAATTTGAATGCTCGCCACAGGCGATGGATGGAGTTTTTATGCGAGTATGGTTTTGAGGTTAAGTACATTCAGGGTAAGGATAATGTGGTGGCAGATGCTTTGAGTTGTAGGAGACATGTGTTATCATCGATGGGTCTTAGTGTGGATTTGAGGAGTTGGATTCTTCAGGCACTTACTACAGATTCTTGGTATTAGGAAATGTGCAGAAAGATTGATTCAAGAAGATCTTTGGAAGGGAAGTTTGCAGGTTACATTCGAGAGTCAGATGGTCTTTTGAGACATTTGGGGAGGATTTATGTGCCATTTTTAGATGAGCTTCACACCTTGATACTAGCAGAAGCCCATTGTACACCTTACTCTGCACATCCAGGTGTTAAGAAGATGTATGCTAATTTGAGACATTTGTTCTTTTGGTCTGGGATGAAGCGAGATATTGCTGATTTCGTGGCGAGGTGCCTTGAGTGTCAAAGAGTTAAGGCAGAACATCAGCACCTGGCTGGACTTTTGCAGCCAAATCTCATTCCTTCTTGGAAGTGGGATATCATCTCCATGGATTTTATTGTGGGATTACTTATGACAACTTGACGTCATGATGCTATCATGGTCATCATTGATCAGTTGACTAAGGTGGCGCATTTTTCACCGATTAGGTCTTCCTACACAGCAGCTTCTATAGCTAATGTCTTTATGCATGATATTGTGAGGTTACATGGTATTCCTAGAAAGATTATTTCTGACAGGGATCCTGTATTCACATCTGCATTTTGGACATCGCTGCAGCATGAGCTTGGAGCACAGTTAAACTTCAGTTCGGCATATCATCCAGACACTGATGGTCAGACAAAGAGGGTGAATCAGGTTTTGGATTATATGTTATAGATGTATGTGATGGATAGGATGACACATTGGGAGGACTATCTCTACTTAGTGGAGTTTGCTTACAACAACAGGTATCATAGTTCTATTGGTATGGCACCATTTTAGGCATTATATGGACGTCCTTGTCATACACCATTGAGTTGGGATATTCTTGAGGATCGCATCCTGTTGGGTCCTGAGATGCTTCGTGATATGGAGAAATAGGTGGTGCGTATCCGTGAGCACTTGACTACGGCACAGGATAGGCAGAAGAAGTATGTCGATGCTCATAGGACTGATAAGTAGTTATTTATGGGTGATAAGGTTTTCTTGAGAGTGCAACCATGAAAGAGTTTGATCTGATATGGAAAGGGTTCTAAGCTAGCACCTCGCTTTGTGGGGCCATTTAAAATTTTGGAGAGGATTGGCCCGGTTGCTTACCGTCTTGCTCTACCGCCTAGCCTAGCTCGCACTCATGATGTTTTCCATGTTTTAGTGCTTTGGCAATATATTCTTGATATTGTACATATTCTTGATTGGAATGAGTTGCAGGTAGAGGACGGGCAGCTAGCTTTGGAGCCGGTTCATATTTTGGAGCAGCAGGAGTTGACCCTCAGGGGTCGAACCATCGAGCAGGTTAGGGTCCAATGGGACCCTACTGATGATTCTTCAGCTACTTGGGAGGATGCAGCTAGATTGAGGGAGTTATATCCCTACTTGTTTGTAGGCTTCTAGGAGTAAGCCTAACCCAAGGGGGGGTGGATGTAGTGCCTACCCTCGTCCACATCTTTTTTGGACATTGTTATTATTATCAGACTATGATAGACTAGTCTTATGTTGATGGATAAGTGGTATTGTTTTGACACTATCAGACATTATGTTATGGATTCAGTGGTTATATGATGAGATCATTTAGATTTTACATTTCATGCATACATGATGATCATTATACTATTTTCAGTTATTATTGATATTTAGATGGATGGTTTATTATCTTATGTATTTTATTATGGATACTTACCCCATACATGCATGTGTATGGTGTGGGTGTTTTCTTATTGTATGGTGTTTCCCATGTGGTTAAGGAAGGGAGTCGTAGTCACTTGCTTAGTCGAGATCTACACAATGCACCACTTCCTGCCATTGTCTGTTTAGCTTAGCATTATATATATTGTATGTACATGCATGATTTTTTCTGCAAGTTGCAGGTATCGGGTATCGACTTCCCTGAATTGCCAGGATGAGCATACCCTATTATACTATCTCAATGATAAGAGAAGGGAGATAAATTCTCAAGTCCAAATCCCAAACCTTTAAGCCAATTGTCCTAGGGAGGTAGGAAAAGTATCTGGATATTTTACCCGCCGAATGTGTCGGATGACATAATTCATGATTTTTAACCCTTTAGACTGATTTTGAGTGATTTGCTCTATGATGGGTTTTCATATTTTATCTTGGAAGTCTATGGTGAATTTTCTATTAATTAAGTCTTAATAAATAGATTTAATTAATAAATTAATTATTTGAGAAAAATTAATATAAAATTTATGTTATTTGATATCTTGATTGTAATTAATTAAATGTGAATTATTGAGGAAAAATGAATTAAATAAAAGAAAATTAGAAAATTAAAATTAATAATAATAATAAAATAATAATAAAGTAATAAATAAATAATAATAATAAAAGTTATAAAAGTTAAAATGAAAGTTATAAATATTTAAATAGAAATTATATAAAAAGTGAATTGGAGTTATAAGCTTGCATGGGAGTTAGCGCACTTCTCTATTTCTCAAGTGTCAACAACATGGGGGTTAGTGCATCAATTAAGCACATGGTGTCTACAACCCTATGGCTTATCTTGAAGGTTGGAAAAAACCCATGCTTAGTTGGTGACACCTTCCAGTTGTTTCTAAAAGCATTCTAGATGTTTCCCAGAAAGCTCTTTATATTCAGGCATTCATAGAAGCTTAGACGTAGCGTTGGGAGAGCAATTGGAGCATTGGAGGACTCAAAAATTTTGAAGAAGGGAGGAGGTTGCTCTGTGGATTTTCTGAGGAAGAGCAATTTAGCATCAGAATTTGGGTAGATTCTTGTGATTTTATTTATGTTATTTTCGCATCATGTATTCCTTCTCTTCTTCATGTTTTCCATATGTCTTCTGAGAAGTTTCATATTTATATGCATTCTCAATGTGGGTAGATTAGTTTTATTGGAGAATTTGATATGCATTCTATAATGCAAATATTTTATTCTTAATTGTAGATATAATCTTTGTGGAAAAGAAAAAAAAAGAGAGACATACATGGTTATATGTTCAGATCTGCATTATATATGCATATGTATACATTTATTATGAATCAATTATAAAATTTGAATTTATATATATATACATATATACATATATATATACTGATACATATATATATATACCTATGTATAAAATGCACCGAATTGAGCGATTGATAAAATTGTAGTGAAAAATTTATTAATTCTTATCGCATGAAACAAGTATATATATTATATGCCGTGGGCACGATTCGTACCCCGTGCCGACAGAAGGCAGAGACCTGTCGTCGCAAGTCTGCAGCGACAGGGGTACTACGTACCCACTGTTGGCGGAGTGACTGCGATCACAGGTACTGCGTACCGTAGCAAGTGTTTTGGGGGTTATTAATGTTAATGTGACGCAAGGAAAAAATGTTTATGTTAAAACATTTATAAACAATTCAATTTCTCATTGCTATATAATATAAAGTCAATCGAAATTGTTAAATCAATTTTATGAAAATGTATTAATATATTTACATATATATATATATATATATATATATATATATATATATATATATATATATATATATATATATGTAAATATGTTATTTGTAAATTTAAGTTATTTTTATTTGATAAATGATTTATATTGAAGGTTTATTTTCATAACGTGACTCTTTAATAACTTTCAACTATTTAATAATTTAAATGTTTTAAATTATTAAATAAGGAATTGATAGTTGGGAGGGGGATGTATCAAACAAATGTTATTAATTGGAAAATGGATTTTAGTTCTAATAAGGAAAACTTTTATTTGTCCAAAAGCAATATATGTGTTCCTCCATTCATTCTTCAGATTTGGAAACATAAACTGAGATGTCTACATTTAAACTCAAGTTGTAAAACCAAAACATGTGTTTGCATTGTGTATTCTTTATGCTATTATTTTGGGTTTTTGGGTTGACTAGTGTTGACCAGTATAGGACGTCTACCAGAGGCTTGGGGGTTATGTGATTGTGGTGACATGGTGATGTTTTAATCTCGATCTTTATAAACCCAACCATGGTTATGTGATGGAATGCTCTATGTATTGGTTGTGATTACTGATTATTATAGTTGAGATTCTTATGTAGGAGACACTTGACTTAACCATTATTTTTGGTCATCGATCAGTTATCCTTGGTTTATTTTCTAGTCGCCATGATGGGACTGTAATGTGGATTTATTTTTGATGATGTAATGTTGTGACATGTTTGACTCAACCATTTTTGGAGTCTTCAATCAATATGATTGAGATATATATATTTTGGTTATTGAGAACCATTGGATATTTGATTATCAGTGATACTTCAGTTGCCAATAGAGAGCTGTTGTGTTCATGATTTTCTATGGATGTTAGCTCTTGGAGATTTGATGCTTTTATGCATATTTGATGATTTTATGGATTATCTTTTGTGATTTTGAGATTTATGATTCCATGAGCATTAGGGTAGGATATCTGCATGTAGTGACGAGAAGTGGCTTGCAATGGGGTCCGGGGCCCTAAGAGGCTACCAGGGTAACTCATTGTAAGTTGGATTAATAAGTGATAATATTCACACCTAATACTAACTGAATGAACCTAAAAAGATAAGTGTTTTATTCTCGCCCATGCCTTGAGTGCTTGTACAGACTAGGACGGGAGTAGTGAGAGGCATGGTTGCGACCTTGCATTCCGTAGTATGCCTCGTCAGTATGAGAGGATACTAGTGGCCGCATGAAATTAGTATGGACCCATGGATTTTAGCTAACAACCAGCGTAACTTATACGTGATAATTGCGATGACACTTTCCCGCTTGCATAGTAGGTTCCTACATGTCATTGTGTGCCTCTGGGATTAGATGTCAGATTTTGTGTTTGGAACCTTTAAGTTAGTATACTTTTAGGATTCCTAGACTTATAGAGATATGTGCTATGTGATTTTGATAGCCTGTTTGGGACTTGAGATTATCTCCTTAGCATGGTGGGAGTGGACCACTTAGGTACCATGTAGTTGGGTGGTAGTGTATTTTCCACTCTTATCATTTTGAAATTTATTGAGACATCGTGGCTGATGCGTCCTTCATGATGGTGGATATGTATCCTTTTTCATTGATGATTGGCATATGTTAGATGTTGTTATCTTATGCTTTTATTTGCATGTTAGATTACTTCTATATATGATGTTGTATTTATTAGAAGTGACATTCCTACTATGTAATACCGATGATCTCTTCGGTGATTTGGAATATTACGCACAGAGGGATGGCTAGGATCCACGATGGTCTAATGATGCTATTGATGGTTGGGAGGAACTGTGCACTTAGTTTATTATGTTTGATCTTTATGATGGATGCATATGTTTTCTATGATGTTGTATCATGTGATTATCTCTACTTTGATGTATCATGGATTAGAATAGGATGATGTACCTTATTCTATGTATGTATATTCTTTTGAGCTTGTCATACCCTGTGACATGTACAGTGGATGATTAAGTATTTGAAATGTAATGTATAAACATTGGACTTATCATTATTATTTCATGTGGATGTTGTACTAGATGGATTCATGTATGTAATTCAACATTAAGGGATCTTAAGGAATGTAATCTGTTATTTATGTTATGTTTAATTTCAGATGGACATTGCTATTGCTTCCATTATAGTGCATAGGTTTATATGTGGTGTTTAATTGCAGGAAAAAAAATGCTACTAAACTTAGTGAAATTCTAGGTTAATTCTTTGGATCCTTGGCGGGGCATTACATTTGGTATCAGAGCCCGAGTTTCTACAATGGGAGCTTTGGGTATTCTGGAACAACTAGGACTATCAACTATTAAGTGTAACTTACCAAACTTGATCTAGGTGAATTAAAATAGGACTCAAACTGTTACTTGAATATTTTTCATACTTCAACACTTAGTTTCAAAACTAGAAATTTTACTTTAACCTAGACATAAAACTGAACTTAGTACCTTTTACTGTTGTAGGATGGTATCTGGGACTAGGTCTTCTGTTAGAGGCCGTGGTAGAGGCCGTGGATGTGGCAGAACTATCAGTGTCCATGGGTTTTCCCATGAGGGATCGGCTCATTTAGAGAGCAGGGAAGAGCACTCTAGTAGGCAGCAAGAAGAGAGCCATAGAGAGGACCAAGCTGAGTCTGAAGAGGTCAGTTTGAGGAAAATGATGCAGACTATTCTAGAATGTCTACCTCCTATTCAAGAATAGCCTAAAGTGCATCAGACAGAACAAGAGCACATACCTAAATCTAAAAGTCCTCGAAAGGAATGTTAGAGGTCCATTGTGTCCACTCAGATGAAGGATCTTTCAAGATCCAAGGTTAAGCCTTTCAATGGGCAAGGTTCTGGTTATGTGGCCGAATAGTGGCTTATTTTTCTCGACAAGATTTTTGCCATGCAGGAGTTTGGCAACAATGTTAATGCAAGGTTTGCGATCACTAATCTAGAGAATTTGTGGGCCACTTGGTGGACGATAGAGGAGAAGAAGTTGGGAATTGATATGAGCAGTGGTACATGGGAGTTATTCCTAGAGAGTTTTCGTGAATGATTCATACCAAAGGAATGGAAACAACAAAGGGCTGATGAATTTCATAATCTTAGATAGTACACTTTTTCAGTGACCGAGTATGAGCGTAAGTTTTATGAGCTCATGTCTTTTTCAGGGTTTAGTGAAAATTCAGCTCAGTTGACACAACATATTATTAGGGGTTTGAATAACTGTATTATTAGGGGAGTTAAGGTATTTGAACCAAAAAACCTCAAGGATGCGGTGCATCGAGCTATCCTTGTTCAGAAAAGTGTCAACCTTGGTCAAGGTGGTTTTGTAGGAGCGCCAGCAGCATCAAGATCTAAAAGCAACTACAATTCAGGTGGTAAGAAGAAGTTTTCTTTCTCTAAGGCGAAATAGTATTTGCAGCAGTCTCAACAAACACAACAACATAAGGGCTCAAATTCTCAAGCTCAAGGTAGTGGCAAAGGTTCTAACACCAAGAACAACCACAATGCTCAGCGCAATAAATAGAATCAGACCAATCAGCCAGCTTAGAGTAGCCAGTCTTTTGTGAGTAGGAACAGTCATCAGCAATCAAATGTACCACCTATGGGAAGAGGTTCTGACAGAAATATGGAATGCTTTTCATGTGGTCAGATTGGACATTATGTAGCTTAGTGTCCTCAGTGAGCACCTTAGTTTTTAGGACCTAGACCTACCGTTTTAGAGCCTATAGTTGGTGATGCTGGTACAGCTCATAGAGTTTTTGTAGCAGTTGATTAGCATCAGGCAGATCATTAGGGAACAGTGGTTAAGACCACAGGTGCTATTAGACGTATATCTCTTTCAGTATTATTTGATTCAGGAGCTACAAATTCATTTATTTCACCATTTATAGTTTCTAAGTGTAAGCTGGATGTGGTGAAGCAAGATCGTGGTTGGCAAGTGGAACTAGCCTCAAGCATTAAGGTCTCCATAGATTCTATAGTTCATAAGTGTGGGCTTGGTTGAGGAAGCTTTGATACGGAAATGGATCTTCGAGTCATACCCCTTGGTTCTTATGATGTGGTTTTAGGCATATACTGGCTTGGATCTCATAGAGCCAATATAGATTGCAAGAAGAAGATTATTAGTTGCCAAGATGACCAAGGGAATGATGTGTAGATAGTTGGGATACCGAGGCCTATATCTCTACGGATGATTTCTACTATGCAATTGAACTGAAGTTTTCATAAGGGATGTTAGATATTTGCTGTTATGGTAAATGATCTTGATGAGGAAGATTCCATGAGGGAGACTTTAGATCACCCGATTTTGCAGGAGTATGCAGATGTTTTTCCAAGTGAGATTCCAAGCATGCCTCCAAAGAGGGACATTAACTTTAGTATTGATCTGATTCCTGGAGCAGAGCCTATCTCTAAAACTCCTTATCACATGACTACTCAGGAATTGTGTGAGCTATGTCTTCAGCTAGAGGAACTTCTGGCCAAAGGGAGAATTCGACCTAGTGTATCACCATGGGGAGCTCCAGTGCTCTTTGGGAAGAAAAAAGACGGTTCTTTGCGCCTTTGTATTGACTATAGACAGTTGAATAAGGTGACTATTAAGAACAGGTATCCTTTGCCTAGTATTGATGACTTATTTGATCAGATCAAGGGAGCTACAGTATTCTCCAAGATTGATCTTAAGTCAGGATACCACCAGCTTCGCATTAAGGAAGCAGATATTCACAAGACTGCTTTTCGAACTCGTTATTGGCATTATGAGTTCACAGTGGTACCTTTTGGATTGACTAATGCTCCATCAGTTTTCATGAGTTTGATGAATGGTGTGTTCTGATCTTATCTGGACAGGTTTGTACTCGTGTTTCTTGATGACATCAATATGTATTCTAAGACTCAGAAGGAGCATGAGGAACACTTGTGGTTGGTATTGTAGTGTTTAAGGGACAATTAGCTTTATACTAATGCAACTAAGTGTGAATTCTTCAAAACCAAGATTCAGTATTTAGGGCATGTTATTTCAGGTGATGGTATTTCAGTGGATCCTGCAAAGATTTAGGTGATAATAGATTGGCCTACAGTGACTAATGTGTCAAAGATTTGTAGTTTCATGGGTTTAGCTGGTTATTATTGCAGATTTGTCCAGAACTTCTCTAGGATAGAAAATCCTATCACTTCTCTTCAAAGGAAAGGAAATAAGTTCGTATGGACAGAGAAATGTGAGGAAGCTTTTTAGAAGCTCAAGGAGCTATTGACCAGTGCACCAATTCTAGCTGTACCTGATCCAGAAGGTGATTTTATGGTATGTATAGATGCTTCCCTTGAAGGGATTGGGGCAGTGTTGATGCAGAAAGGATGAGTGATTGCGTACGAATCACACAAGCTCAAGGATCATGAGTTAAATTATCCTACGCATGATCTTGAGCTAGCAACAGTAGTTCATGCTTTGACAAGGTGGAGACATTTCTTGTTGGGGCATAGATTTGAGCTACATAGTGATCATCATAGTCTTAAGTATATTTTTACTCAGCCTAATTTGAATGCTCGCCATAGGTGATGGATGGAGTTTCTATGCGAGTATGGTTTTGAGGTTAAGTATATTTAGGGTAAGGAGAATGTGGTGGCGGATGCTTTGAGTTGTAGGAGACATGTGATATCATCGATGACTCTTAGTGTGGATTTGAGGAGTTGGATTCTTCAGGCACTTACTATGGATTCCTGGTATTAGGAAGTGTGTAGAAAGATTGATTCAGGAAGATCTTTGGAAGGTAAGTTTGTAGGTTACGTTCGAGAGTCAGATGGTCTTTTGAGACATTTGGGGAGGATTTATGTGCCATTTATAGATGAGCTTTGCACCTTGATACAACAACGGGTATCATAGTTCTATTGGTATGGCACCATTTCAAGCATTATATGGATGTCCTTGTTGTACACCATTGAGTTGAGACAGTCTTGACGATCACATCCTATTGGGTCCTTAGATGTTTCGTGATATGGAGAAACAGGTGGTGCGTATCCGTGAGCACTTGACTACGACACAGGATAGGCAGAAGAAGTATGTCGATGCTCATAGGACTGATAAGCAGTTTGTTGTGGGTGATAAGGTTTTCTTGAGAGTGCGACCACAAAAGAGTCTGATCTGATATGGAAAGGGTTCTAAGCTAGCACTTTTAGGATTCCTGGACTTATAGAGATATGTGCTATGTGATTTTGATAGCCTGTTTGGGACTTGAGATTATCTCCTTAGCACGGTGGGAGTGGACCACTTAGGTACCACACAGTCGGGTAGTAGTGTATTTTCCACTCTTATCATTTTGAGATTCATTGAGACATCGTGGCTAATGTATCCTTCATGATGGTGGATATGTATCCTTTTTCATTGATGATTGGCATATGTTAGATGTTGTTATCTTATGCTTTTATTTGCATCATAGATTACTTCCATATATGATGTTGTATTTATTTGGAGCGACATTCCTACTATGTAATATCGATGATCTCTTCGGTGATTTGGAATGTTATGCACAGAGGGATGGCTAGGATCCACGATGGTGTAATGATGCTATTGACAGTTGGGAGGAATTGTGCACTTAGTTTATTATGTTTGATCTTTATGATGGATGTATATGTTTTCTATGATGTTGTATCATGTGATTATCTCTACTTTGATGTATCATGGATTAGAATAGGATGATGTACCTTATTCTATGTATGTATATTCTTTTGAGCTTTTCATACCCTGTGACATGTACAGTGGATGATTAAGTATTTGAAATGTAATGTATAAACATTGGACTTATCATTATTATTTCATGTGGATGTTGTACTAGATGGATTCATGTATGTAATTCAACGGTAAGGGATCTTAAGGAATGTAATCTGTTATTTATGTTATGTTTAATTTCAAATGGACATTACTATTGCTTCCGTTATTGTGCATAGGTTATATGTGGTGTTTACTTGTAGAAAAAAAAAATGCTACTAAACTTAGTGAAATTCTAGGTTAATTCTTTAGATCCTTGGCGGGGCATTACAATTAATCAAAAATATAGTAGTATTGATAGCCTCCACCCACATGTGTAAGGACAACCTAGCATGCATCTTCATTCTCCTTGCACAGTCCATTATAGTCATGTTCATGCGTTCAGCCACTCCATTTTTTTGTGCAGTCCTTGGAACAATTTTTTGTCTAATGTATTGCATAATAATGTAACAAGGGAATAAACACTAAGGAACTAATGCCTATTCCTACATGTTCTACAAACCTTAAATATGGAAGTAAACATGCAAATAAGGATGACATGAAATAACGAGAGCTTAATCTACTCAAAATAACACCAATGCAAACCTTATCAAATTACCAAGTGGTGATGATTCCATGTTGTGGGATGTGGTTGCTCACAAATCCTACAACATAGCAATGGGCTAGATAGTAGATAGGGAAATGAGGAGAGAGCTCTAATTTTATAGGAAAATAGATGGTCGAGATTTAATGCAAGATGAAGGGCTAGGATCTCTTAGGATTAATGAGATGGAGGCCAAGTAGACTCCATGTGGATTAGGGTTTTTGACCACTCAAAGGGGGGAAGATGCTCATACATGTGTGAGAAACCTTTGATGTGATAGGTCAATGACAGGTGTAAGAGGTGTGAGAAGCATGGTTTCTCACACATGTGTCAGACACCTTTATTCTCATGTGAAGGGGGGACAAACATGTAAGAGGTGTGGAAGGCATGAGGGTTCCCTCACACATGTGTGAGCACACACTTAGGATTAAAGGGGAATTAGCAAGATGATTAGGAAAAGTAAGTGGGATTAGAAAGTGGGTAGGTTTAGAATGATGGGTTAGGTTAGGAAAGTGAGGCTAGGTGAGGGTTAAAATTAGGAGCTATGTGCTCAAATAGGATTAAATTTAATAGTTAATTCCAAGTGGGGTCAAAAGGGATAAATAAAGTAAACGAAGTATTTATGTAATTAAAGTAAATGGGTTAAGATGTAATGAGATGAGGGGAAAGGCTAGGATTTAAATAAACCTTAGTTTATTTGAATCAAGGAAAGGAAAATATAATTAAACAAATGCAAATTTATTTAATTAAAGGTAGGGTTATTAAATAAATAATAAATATCTATTTAATTCATCATGAAAAGGGGATTTGGACAATTTTAGGTGTCTACATTTCGCCCCTCTTTGATATAGCATTAGTAATGTTATATCAAAGAAGAATAAAATATAGTGGATGGGAGGATAAGACTAGTAGCATGATGCCCTAGTCATGGAAGGATGAAGAAGGATGACTAAGGTGGAAAAGTATGCCCCCTCGAGAGGACATGCAAGTTAGGAGAACACATATGTTCTCTTAAAATGGAATGGAGGATGGAAGGGAGTAAAAAATGAAAAGATTGATAAAGTTATGCTGCAATGGTGTGAACAACCTAAGTTTGATATTGTATTCAACACTATGCACCAAGGTATGAGGAACGAAGATGACAATGTGTCAAGTATGTGATAAAAAGGGGTCTTATACAACCATATGCCTTATGAAACCATGACATGGAAGATATTGATTCCTAGGGACAATAGGATGCAAAGACCATGATAAATGCAAAAAATACTAATGCTTACGAGTAACAAGAAATTATGCACAATAAACCCAAAAGCAAACCAAAATTTGCCCCTAGTCAAGCTGAAAACCAATTAATGGATTGATTGATGATGATTGATTAAGGATGACAAAGCTAATGATAAGCATAATTCACATCCGAGGATTGGGAAGGATTCATCCCATGATAGCATTTGAATATGGTCAATGGTTTATCAGCTGATTGGGTCAAATTGATGAATTGATGAAGGATTGATTTACAAGATTGCAAGATTAGATTGATTGAATTAGTATTGATTGCATAGTGAGATTTTTTTGATGTTTTTGATTTTATGAAGAGTTGGATGAATAGATGAAAGTGAAATGCAACTAGAAGAATGAACATGGATGAGATTGGAAGAATGATGGTGATAGGAAGAGGAATGATGAGAGTAGAATAGAAATTGATTTGATGTGAAAGGATTAGAAGAAGGGAAAATTGATTGAATTAGAGGATAAATGAATTGGATTGAAGTGAGTGGAAGAATTAGATTGAATGTAATATGAACGAATGTGGGATAGAATGGATTGGGACCGATGACAAGGGAGAGCCAAGGCATGGTAAATGGAGGAAAAGCAACATGAGTTGGTGGATGACCAGAATGGTGAAAGGATACGAGGGGCCAAATGATATGGTATCAAAAAATGCAAAGCCAAGGACCATGTTTTGAAGGAGTCCAAATGCCCCATACCAAGGATAGGAAAATGGAAGAAAATATGGTGGGAAAGGATACATGAAAATGGAAAGATGGTATGAAGGCTAGCATAGGGGGGAAGAGAAAGCATTTGCTCTTCCCAAATCAAGTATGAAAATTTTGGTATTGTGCCTCTAACAATGATCATGAGCATGGGTATGAAAGTGGGATGAAGAAGGGATATGTGAGGGAGGGTATGGAAAAGAGGTAATGATATGAAGGGTATGGATGGAATGTGGGATATGAAGTGGATGAAATGGAAGGGGTAACCAAGACCAAGGACATATTAAAGAAGGTTGGAAGTATGTAGGAGTATGGATGGAAAATGGATGAAATGAATGTGACAAGGACTATGGGAGGCAAGATATGGATAGAATGTCAAGAACAAACACATGGAACAGTTATGGGATTATGTAGGATGGTGTATCAGTAATGCGTAAGGGATATGGAAAGTTTATATGGATGGATGAAAGGAAAGTGAAGATCAAGATGAAAGATGGAAAAGGATGATAGCAGTAGATGGAAGTATGGAAGATATGGAAGGAAGAGTGGTATGGATGGAACTTGCCCCTAGTGTAGAGTGAAAGTGAAAGAGGAAAAGTGACTGGCTAGATAAGTGGAATTGGAAGACATTGAATACATGATAGGATAATGAAGGGAGGACTCAAGCATCTATTTTCATGGATGGCATCCCTTGATATTTATGTCTTTTTCTTTCTTATTTTCAAGGAATTTGTACTAGTCTCTCATAGATGTTGGTAGGATAATGAAAAGAAGGATAATGACTTATGAAAAAGTTTGGATTAAGGGGGTGGAGTGGCTGGGAGGAAGACATGGTTGATGGATGCTAGGTTGGAAGACTTGTGAATGAGTGGATGAATTAGGTGAAAAGATCGTCATTGGCACACACCTTAAGGGTGATGGAATGGAGTAAATTATGAAGGATATGTAGGAGAAAGTTTGGATTTTGGGACATAGGGACCCAAAATGGATGAAGGATATGATAGATTTAGGATGGGGGATTTGGGTATGTAAGGACCCAAAATGGATTTGGAAAATGCAAGCTGGGATGATTTATGAATGAGGGAAGCCTTTGGATTAGGAAAATTGGATGTCATTTGGAATCTTTCTTTGAGATTAATTGCTACATTAAGTATCTTTGGGATTCACAAAATTTTTGCATTTTTGATTTTGAGCCCTTGTGGCCCTCTGATTTTTCTTTGGATCATATTTTTCTTTTCTTGAACATGTCATTTAGAAGGGACATGTTGATCCTTGGGCTTTTGTGGATTAGGAAGTGGGTAGGTTTAGAATGATGGGTTAGGTTAGGAATGTGATGTTGGGTGAGGGTTAAAATTAGGAGCCATGTGCTCAAATAGGATTAAATTTAATATTTAATTCCAAGTCGGGTCAAAAGGGATTAATTAAGTAAACAAAGTATTTACATAATTAAAGTGAATGGGTTAAGATGTAATGAGATGAGGGGAAAGGCTAGGATTTAAATAAACCTTAGTTAATTTGAATCAAGGAAAGGCGACTATAATTAAACAAATGCAAATTTATTTAATTAAACGTAGGGTAATTAAATAAAAAATAAATATCTATTTAATTGGTCATGAAAATGGGATTTGGAAAATTTTAGGTGTCTTCATTTATGAATACCATAAGTGGAGCAATAATCTTCAAATTCATGACTACAATACTCACCACCATTTTTAGATCTAATACATTTTATTTTTTTTCCAGTCTCATTTTCAACCAAGCATTTCTATTTCTTAAAAGTTCAAAATACATCAGATTTCTATCTAAGGAAATAAACCCATACTTTTCTAGTTGCATCATCAATGAATGTAACATAATAATGAGAGCCACCAAGGGAAGATACCTGAGTTGGTCCCCATACATCTATATGCACAAGCTCTAATTTCTCCCTCTAATTTTCCTTACCAATTTTCACAAAACTCACTCTCTTTTGTTTTCCATACACACAACTTTCATAGAAATCCATATTAACACATTTCAAGCCTGGTAAAACTTTCTTTCAATGAAGTAATTTCATACCTTTGTCACTCATGTGCCCAAGTCTATTGTGCCATAACGCTATATCAAAATCTATAACAACTATTTGTTCTCCCTACTCAATTGCAACAACTATTCCTAAACATTCATTTTTCTCTGAAACAATTACAGTAGAAGGAAAAATATGACCTATACAAAGATATAAAGTGCCTACTTTCACACCTTTTTCTAATACAAGGGAGCTTTTGAAACCTTTTAATTTTTACTATTAATAGTAACTACACAACCCTCATCACCAAGTTGCCTTGCTGAAACTAAATTTCTACTCAGCCTTGGAACATGTCTTACCTCATGTAGTAGCCAATGATTCCCATTCTACAACTTTATCTTAACTTTTCCCTTTTCAATAATCTGACAAGGTTCATTATCCCCCAAATAAACAAGTCAAAAATCCCCTTGGATATAATCAATGAAATAATCTCTATGGGGTGTAGCATGGAATGAAGCACTAGAATCTAAAGTCCATGAATCATCAACACTTTATAAAGATAGAAGCAAAGCATCCTCTTTGGATTTGTTACTTACCACATTTGCCTCCTTATCTCCATCTGGTTTATCTCCTTCATTTCTCTTTCAAGTCCAACAATCTTTCTTTTTATGCCCTACTTTCCCATAGTAATAGCAGTCATTTGGTCCTCTTGATTGAGACCTCCTACCCTTTGACTTTCCTCTTGATTTCCCATGATTTCTAGAATTACTTCCTCTCTCAATCATTCTACCTAAACTTTGTGCATTCAAAGCACTTCTTGATGTAGATCCTCCTGAGGATTTCCTATGAGTTTCCTCACTCAAAATAACACTTATCACATCATCATATTTTAGGGTACTAGATCTAGGAACATAATTACCCAAAGCCATTACCAAGCTATTCTAGCTTACAGGAAAAGAACACAAAATCAAGAGAACCCTAATTTCTTCATCAAAATTGATACCCATAGAAGATAACTAACTAGTAATAGTATTAAACTCTTTTAAATGATCTGTGATAGATCCACATTTTGTCATTTTCATATTAAATAAACACTTCATGAGAAATAACTTGTATGAAGTGGAGGGGCTTTCATACAATTTTGTTAGGGTTTGTATAAATTCTTCTGTTGTCTTCACTTATGTAATATTAAATGTCATTAATGGTTCCAAGAATAATCAAATGCTTCCAAGTTCCTTTCTATCTAAAATATTTCATTCATCATTTGACATAAATCCTTGATTCTTGGTTTTTCCTTCCAACAGGTTCCATAAATCCTTTTGATAAAGATACTATTCCATTTTCATCTTCCATAATTGAAAATTTTGCCCATTTAATCTGTCAACCCTCAGCTAACCCTCATCTACCATTGCTCCCACTCAACTGTGAGACTTTCCTATAGAGGATAAGTGAAAAACAACCTCACTCTGATACCACTTGTTAGGATTAAACCACAGATGGAAATAATGATTACATGCAAATATAAACAATATCAACAAATAATAGATCACACAGAAAATAACAAAAGACACCAAGATTTAACATGGTTCACCAAATCCTTGGGCTATGTCCACCAAACAACAAGTCCAATATTATTATAATCCAGTGATTACAACCTGATTACAATATGTAATCCCTTACAACTTAATACCACCACAAGAACCAATTTTTGCATCACCACAATGAAACAATCCCTAACCCTAAGCCCTTTTATACAAGTATTTTTATTTCTTTAAAGTTATAATTAATAATTACATGTTGGCCGAAAATCTTGATAAAATAGTGCCTAATTTTTTTTTTTATGAAGTATGTACAATACTTTCCTAATCAGTTACCACAATCTAACACTAAGTGTTATCTTTTATATTTGAGAAAAGGGTGTGCTATGATAGACTACCCATCATTGAGTGTTTTATTACACTTTTTGAAATTCCATTAGTATATGAGGAGTCACTAGTCAGTAAATAAAGTATGGGAATGGGCAAGTTGCCTTGCTGAGTTTGAAAAGAAATATTTTTAGGCAAAATTTAAAGATTCAAATTATATTTCATTATCTTTAGATGAAGTTTTAGAAATAGACAATAGTTCTCAGGTATGCATGCATGTCTATACTATACACAAATTTTTCTACCAACCTAATCTACTAACTGTGTCAAAATGAAGGATACTTTCAGAATAGGAAACATATTTGAACTAGATAAGAGTTCTCTAATTTAACATGGAGGTATAGATGACATGATGTTTTAAAGAACATGGAGCTGTAGTAATGCAAGGCCACAAGAATAGTCATGTCACAAAGTTTAAAAAATCTTATAGCTTATATTATTAGCATTCACTACATGACCCACATAATGAATCTAGCTTTTGGAATTGTTAGTGACTATATGCAAATATAAAATCTTGAATTTTTAATCAAAGATATTCACCGACACTTCTATTGAAGTCCTAAATGATTCAGAGAATTTCTTCAATTTTTTGAGGGACTAACTAATGGGAGGAATCTTATTAAGGATAATGATACCAAATGGATCTCTTTGGATGGACTAGCACATCAAGTTTTTTCTGAATATCCATTGTTTCTTGGTCAAATGGAGTCAATTCATGACAAGGGTGGCATACAAAAATATGGTGAGATACTTGAATTGTTAAGTAATATAGAGAAACTATTAACATTACCATGTATTCTCCCCATGCTAGAGGAAATGAGAAATATAATGAAGAAGATCCATTAAAGATTTATGTATATTGCAGGATATAATATGCTACATAAAATGATACGTGTGGCCCTTGATAATCTCTACACAAATCTTGCTTCATTTTGTGGCGATGGAATTTTTTCAGGGTCGATCAAAATCATAAATTTGGATAATCCTAATAAAATTTTAAATATTGATGTAAATGGGGAGTTATGTTCCAATATATATGGTGTTTTAGTCAATGCACTATTATAGAAGGCTTGAGTCCACATGTAAAGGAAAGAAACCCACATAGCCAAAATTAACCATTGTAAAGGAAGCCTTTGCCAAGATTGTTCAGTCTAAAACTGATTTTGTGAAGATTTTGAAAAATTAGAGAAAGATTCCTCCACATGAATTACTTGAAGCAATGTGTATTGTGTTTCCCAAATATTAGAGTTTTAGAATTTAGAAATATTTTAGAGATAAGTTCATGGTTTTGATAGATAAAATTTGCAAAATTGAAGAAATCAACGGAGCAATTGTAAATAGAATTTTAGATGAATCTCATTTGAGAGAGAAATCATTTAATTTTATAGATACAATTTTAAATTTTAATACCCAATCAATAATCATAAGTTATAAATTTACAACAATTAGACTTAGCAAATGACCCTGAATTCCCTTTTATAGAAATAAGGGAGAAAAAAATATTTAGGTCAATTTTCCTCATGGAAAGAGTTGCATCAAATTCATTATCACAAACATTTTTGACATTTACATTTGATAGGCTAGTTCAACAAATTAGCATCTAGATTTCACTACGTTTATCTTGTTCAAGAAACAAAGTACAAACTTCAAACTAATACATTAGAAATAGAAATAAAATATACACTATAAGGATGATTAAAAGTACTTTACAAGTTTCACATAATCTGATTGATCACTTATGAGATGATTCTATCATCTATTTTAGGGTTTTCAATTCTACTTTGTTTAGAATTTGAATATTTTTTATGTTCTAGTAAATGACCTACAACTTGATTATACATCCATATTTGGAGGATTTACTTGAAAGAAATGCTACATCCAATAGTGCATTCATATTTGACAATGGTTTGATGCAATTCACAATTCCTTCAAGAGTTGTGTCCCAAGGAAACCTGACTACTTTAGACCTCATTTTGTCCTTCAACTCTTTTTGGTAAGCTTCCCTTCCAACAAATTTTGTCCTTCAACTCTTCTATGGAATGGATTCAGAAGAAAAAGAATTATCATTAATTTTTCTCAGTCATTTATCTTGGAAAGCTTTCTCACAAATAAGTTCAAATATTCCTCTTCTTCCCTTATAATTTAGCATTTTTGAATGATTATTTATGCCTTTATTGATACACGAATGTAGTCATTAATTATGTTGCTTTTAAAAATACATGTCACTATTGTGTTGATTATGTGTATTATATGTCTTGCAATCTTCTCAAGCTTAAAAAGGTCTTTGGTGTTCTCAACCTTCTCTTTGATACTCCCATAAAAAACTCCAACACTTTCAAACCAATCAAACAACCTATCAACATTTTCCATAATTTCTCCCCACATGCTTACTTTAATTTTCTTGAATATATTGTTAATTTTTCATTTGACTCATACTTTATTTTCATAGGTTTTGATTGTTGTATTTTCCTTATGTACCTCTTGCACCAATTGTGACAACTAATTTTCACTTTGCATCTTTATTTGCTCTACTTTCTCTTCCCATTTTTTTCTTTTTTCCTCTCATTCTCCAATTTCTTATTTAAGTTAGTGATTACATGTCTAGTGGACTCCAAATGTTTGAAAATACTTAGTGAGGATTCATTTTCATTTTTAAGTTTTTAATTTCTCTCTTGCAATTTTTCCCTCACCTCTTAGAATTTTATTTTTGTATCTATATTTACATCACTGATTTTTTTATTACTTTCCTCTATTTTTTCCTTCAGCTTCCTGAGTCCTACTTCTCTCTCCATATTTATATCACTTAGTTTATTATTTCTTTCTTCTAATTGTTCCCTTGGAATTTTCATTTTTTCCTCCATTTTTTTTGGTTGTCAATTGCTTCTTGAGAGGAAGAATTTCATATCCTTTTCTCTAATTCTCTGCACATGTTATTTGCTACTTTCTCATTTGAATATGCATTTACCAAGTTTCCTTATAACATTTCAATTACCCCCACCCTCCTCTCTCTCTCTCTCTACCTTTTTTACTTTGGAGAAATCCATTGATATAGTGCTAACATTAAAATCTTATAGGTTTGTCTGATGCTTTAGTGGATTATTATCTATCGATGGGGACACAACAACCATGAACTCTAGTATTATTTTATTTCTCTTATATGTTAGGAATACCCAACTTGATGTAGGTTCTTGAAAACAAAATGCATCAAGTACATCCTTCTTCAATGCCTTATTATTTTTCCTATTCACTTTTTGGTTTTGTTCAAAATTTATTACAAAATTATTGAATTGAAAATGTGGGTTTTCTAATACAATACAATGTTGGAAAGGAGAAAGAGCAGTTCCAACAATGTACTTGCCTCCACAAATGCCTGAGGTTCTAATAATTACATTATGAGGATTTGCAACAACCTAACTGGTGTAGGGCACCAAGGAAAATGTATAGGGATCCTAGTTGTAGATTAGGAACATGGTTTCAAAATGATGTAATAAGACCCAAATTGTAAGGTCAATTGGACTCTAGGTGCCATTGTAAGCCAGAGTGCCAAATTGAACCAAGTGGTCAAAATTGAGAAAATTTGGTGATTTTTGATTTCAAATAGGATTTTTTTATTTCTTAGGAATTTTTGATGATCCTTGGGGTCATTGGGTCAAATCCTAGGTGTCTAGGAGGTCAAATTTCAAAAATTGCAAAATTTTTTTCAAAAGTTGTCAAGCAAAATTGCAAAAATGCTGACAACTTTGCAATTTAGTTGCAAAAATAAGTGAACATTGCAGCCACCATTTCAAATGTGGTTATAAATATTGGAATGGAAGCATATATGTATGTAATGACTGTACAAGCTAGGGGGAGAGATGGTGATATGGATTTGAGATCATTTGGAGCAATAAAGACTTGATTTTTTGCTATTTTTACTATTTTTTGATTTTGTACGGATGTGTATAGATTGGAACATGTAAAAATTTGGAATTTTTGGATAGGAATTTGAATTATATTTCAATTTCATTTATTTTGATGGTTTTATCTATTCATTTGTGTGAGATATTGCAATTTTACGGAGGGTTGCTTGGTTAAGTCTAAAATTTGACTAGTTTGCACATATGGGCCTCTAACTTGCAACCCAACGGTGGGAACATGATGTCTTTTGGAGGGAAGAAAGTTAGGGGTATATAATTTTAGATGGTAGAGTTTCAAGGGCAGAAAAGATGGTTTGCTATTTTCACTTGCAGGCCCTAGTTGAACATCCTCATGTGTTCAGCCCAATTTTGAAGAAGAATTGGTGTTAAACTGCCAAACTTACTATAATTACCAAGGTGAAGGATGGAACAATATGTTAACATGGTGAGGAAGATTCCCAAATGGTTGTGTTGATTTTGTGAACCCAATTTTTTGCACTTGTTTTGGAAAGCCAACCTAATTAGGCCTATTAGGTCTGTGAGCCTATTTGGTGTTTGGACATGCTGGAGTAGGATCAGCCCATGGGACTTTGGAATATTCAAGAACCTAGTAAAGGGTATTTGGAAAGGTTTTTAGTTTTCCACATTGTGTGGGGAGTTTGGGAGTTAACCTTGAAAAACTAAAAATATACCTACTAGGATTTCTAGGCCTTGATTTGGGAAATAGGTCAATTGAAGGTGTTGGAACCTTGAAAGTAGATGAATCCTAGTGGGATAGGACTAGGAATGACAAAAAAATTCTTTGTTTGAACCCTTGAAAGCATTTTTCATCACTCACCCCTTCCTAATACTTCCCCACTACCACTTGCAAGTGGAGTTTTTGGAATGTCTTGAGGGTTTTGTCCTGAGGGATTTGGGGTTGGCATTGTATCCATAACCTTTTTCTTCTTTTCTCCACTTTGTTGGATACGATTCCCTATATTATTTGTGTCTAGACTTATTGACCTTTTTTCATGTGTAACCTAGAGTTTACAAGTTTTATAACTTAATCCAAAATACATATTTAATCTCTAATCTAGACAATAATTGTGTGGCTACGTATGTTAAAATTGTTGAAACTACAAGAAGGTTTATGCTTTAAACACTTAGCTATGTGTTTAATTACACAAAAGAAAGAATAAATAAACTAGATTAAATAAGAGAATAAGAGAGAGGAAGAAAATAGATCAAACACCTTGATAACAGAGTTCTCCTTATCAAGACTATGTATTTGAATCTACTTCTCAATTTGGAGACTACTTTATTAATGTTGCCAGTGAAAACACCATATTAAAACACCCAAGCTTTTAGCACTTGTCAAAAATCTTCTTCCGTACACTTGAAAACACATTATTAAAATATCAGCCCCTTTACAAAAATTCTCTCCAAGAAACTCCTCCGATCCAAGACTATCTTTCTTCCCAAGGTCTCATTCCTCTTATAAAGGAAAATAACCCCCTTTTATACAATTTTACATGCCAATTTAGGATTTTAACCATAATATTCCCCATATCTCCTATAGAAACTAAAAGTATTTGAAAATACCCCTTAAATAACAAATAAAACTAACAAAACTCTTCAAATAATCAAACCCAAACCATAATAATCAGCTAATGAAAAAGTTTCTTCTTGTTTCCTAAAGATAATCCTTGCATTTTTGGATTTACTAGTTTAGGTGCCTACATAATTGACCATGTTATGCCAAATAAACATCCACCAAAAAAATTACAATTTTTTTTTTAATGTTATTGGTTGGAGAAGGAAATAGTTTGTTCAACCCACAAGTTGTTTTGAAGTAGATTTTGGTGCATTCACAATGCAAAATCATTTATGTAACATGGTAGTAGAGGGGCACACTTGTCACAACAAGGTTCCAAGTTTGAATCTTGAAGTAAAAGCCACCAACCTTGGAGTGGTGCTAAATTGTAAAACTAATAGCTCACAGTGACACATGTCATTAGATTATTTGAAAACACCATCTCACATTTCCCTATTTGGATTGAATGACTGCCACATGAGCATGTTGATTAGACTTTTGACATCATGTCGACATCATCATTTGATTGGTCAACCTTTTTCCTAGGTAACTTTGACCGACCATACCTTTTGCATACATATTCCATTTTTGAAACCAAAATAGTTCTGTAATCGTCCCAACAAGCTCTAAAACTTCGCATAACTTTTTCTTTGATTAGTTACAATCCATTTTCACCTTTTCTTAGTCAACCTTTGGTTCACTATTTTGATCAAACCTTTGACTGAGCATAACATCTACATATGAGCTCCTTTCAACCCCATTCAAGTTGCATTAGGTCCAATTTCCAAAGCTCTTTGTAATGATGTTGAATTTGAGAGATTCTAAGATTATAGAATTTTTGGCTTTTTCTAGATCCACTTTTGATCATTCCTCCCCACTGAGAAACTTTGGGACCTCCAAAGCTTATTTTTGTAAACAATTTAAGTGAGGACATGTTTTCCTCACTTTCCCAATATCACTTGTATAACCTACTAGAATTTTGAATACCTAGCTCATCATAAACATCATGAGAAGTGAAATAGCACTATTGAGACAATGAGGCATGCATCCTACACTATTTATTGCTAATTACATTACCCACATAGTACCAACTAGTAGAAAAAGATGCAACTACACTAAATAAACTTATGAAATATAAAAAGTGTCAACAGGTTGGACCTTCTACACAACAACGCCATTAGAAAAGGACTCATTTAAATCCTCTATTACCATTACTAGTTGAAGACTTGATTTTGTTTACACTTGATTCTCACTACCTATTGCAAACATAAGAGTTAGATTGTTTCTTCCTATTATAATCCTTTTTAGTTGCCATAAATTTACAACTGACCCTTCATTCTTCATGTGATGAGTTCTTATGATGTATTCAATTCCATCCTTAAACAAATGATACTTGTTTTGTTTCCAATAGAAGATAGCTTTTCTATCATATAGGTATGAGCTACCTAAAACAATTCCACAAATATCAAGTGACATCACATCAAATTCAACCTCATCTATGTACTTGGATGTTATTGAAAATTTTTAATTGCATTATTTCATTACTTGCAATCTGCTATCATTTCAAACCCACCCTAATGGATAAGGTCTTTTATGTGGCTTAGTTTCCAATCCTAATTGTTTAACAACTTTCTTTGAAATCATATTAACTTGGGACCCACTATCTATCAATGTGTCAATTTTAGTGTTCTTTGAAATCATCCTTATATGAAAAAGTTTACACCTTTTACTACCTTCAAGGAAATTATGACTTTTGGAAGTAGAACATGAAACACTAATGGTAGAATAAAAAAAAGCTTTCCCTTTCAACTCTACAACTGATATCTTTGTTTCATCATTAGAACCCCCTCCTAGATCTTGAACAATAGCTATAGTGTTCTTTTTTCCTTTACAATTCTTCTTAAACCACTTCGGTTTCAATTTTGGCAAAATTTTCCAACACTTCACATTTGCATGCCCTCTCTTTTGGAAATGCAAACATGTAGGCTTTTCAGCTTCCACTTTCTTCACTATGGTTTCTTTCTTATCCTTCTTGTTTCCTTCAAAAGGAATACATTCTTTCTTTGAATTGAAACTTGTATTTCCTCCACCTGCTTCAATATGGGTTGCTTGGACACATACTTCATCAAAGTTAGAAGGAATAAAAAAAAATATTGTATGTTTCAAATATGAATGCATTCCACCTATATACTCTAACAAAGTATCTTGTGTATAAAGAGGAATTCCAAGAGTTAGTGCCTTCTTCATGTAAAACTCTATATACTCTTGCACAGATTGCCTTTTATCTTGCTTGAGACTTTGCCAATCCACAATATCTTGTTGCAATAACCCAAAGGATAAAATTATTTCTTTAGAGTAGAAGTAAACTCATACCAAGATGAAATGATTTTACCATGTGTCACAAGATCATCTTTGATATTACTCTCCCACCAGACTAATGCAATACCTCCCATTCTAAGTGTAGCTAACTAGATTTTTGCAAAATCATCCAAAATATTTTGAACCCTGTAGTACACTTCTATCCTCTTAAGAGAGTTATCTAGGTTTCTTTCATCCAGTTCATTACTATATATAGGAAAATCAAATTTTACATCTTGTTTTAAGAAGGGTGTCTTTACAAATTTCTTTTTAGAAGAAGTAGAGAACTTAGAAGATGAAGAAAATGGAGATTAAGGTTAAGGGGTATCACTACTACCTCCTATTCCTTTTCCTTTTTCATATTTTAATGAGGATTTATCTTTCTCCTTCATAGCCTTGTCTATCTTTCTAATATATCATTCACGCCTCTCTTGGAGATGAATGTCAACCAATGCCTTCATTTCTATAAAATATCTCTTGAAGGCTTCTATATCAAATGTAGGAAGACTTTGTTCATGAACTATCTCTAAAAGATAAAAATTCCTTCTTTATCCAATCTCTGGATTGGACTTTTCTATTTTATCTTCTCCTTGTTTCAATATCAACCAGTTTAACATTCACCACATGCAATTTTTTGTAAAATGGCCTTTGATACCAAACTTGATTTGCAAACTAGGATTTAAAAGTTTTATAAATTAATCCAAAATATAGATTATCTCATACTGATTATCTTCATCTTGAACATTAGCTTATTGTGTGTCTTCTTCATATAGATGCTCGTTATCCCATAATTTCCTAAATATTACATCCTCATCCATCTCATGAAAATTTGTAGAGGTCTTAGGCTCACCAAGATTATTCCTCATTTTCAAAAATCAATATTTTTTCTTCAAGGCTTATGTGTAGCTTTGCAATCTCTATTTATGGAATTTTGAATTAAAATTAAGTTAGACAATCTATTTTTTAGTAGAAATTATAGGACTTCCTAGGCTACACTTTTTCTTTATGTTTTTGAAATTCTTTAACTTGCGTTGGCAAATTCTCTAGGTCTAATAGAATAGCAAATTGACTCTCTATTATTGAAAAAATTACCTCTTGTGTATTTTTATTGATAATTGTCCTACTATTTTCATCATCATTTTCCTTACATGCCATGAAAATTTCTTGATAAGGGAATACTGGAGGTGATGCCGTGTGCGCCACTCTAGCAATCCATGCTACATATTTATTTGTCTTGGACCCTATCATGGTGTTATATTTAATACATTTTGACTCCTTTTGTGGATAATTTCATTTATTTTTAACAACAAATCTAAGTTCCCTAATACTCTTTCCATAGATAATAGGATCATACATATCATGGAATTCATTAGTGGAACCTAACATTTTAACTAGTTTATGGAAGTCTATTATATGTTTCCTAGTCCACTATATATTAATTTGGGTTGCACTACCAGTGCCACTCTTGTATTTTTTTTATCATTGAAAAAATTAAATAACTACACATAATCACAAATTATAATTGATAGGGTCGATTAAAAATTAAACCCTAAATTGTAATTCAATTATTTTACTTAGTGAGTTAGCTAGTTGTTATGATGTAAAATTTAGGATTATAATAGACGAGTGATTCAAAACTAAACCCTAAATTCTATAGTCGATGCTACACTTACAATAAAAAATATGGTGGGAAAAATGTGTTGAGGACTTTAGCCACAAAGTTGAAACTTGAATTGAGAACTGTGAGTTGTCTTAAAAGACTAAGAGGTTGCATTACAACTTGTAAATCGTAACCACTTTATGATGCTTTGATACCTTTATTGAATCTTGGTAGAACTCAAACACATATATTTGACATTGAACAATGAAAACAAAACTTTATGGTCGACACCAAGGATAAATTTTATAAATTATAACATTATGAGACTGTGTTTGATATTAATTTTTGTTACTTTTACAACTATATATTGTACAACTTGTATGGTATATTCCTGTGAAACATGTGATGTATTCAACATTAACTTTTATAATTATGTCTACATTTTGAAGAGTTGACTTCTTTTTTGGGGGCATTTGGGAAAAAAAATGGAGTGTTTCTAAAATTGGCCTAAAATACATCTTGAGCAATTGATGTTTGTTGATCCAACTCAATAAATGCATTGCCTCTATTGCAAAGAGTATATGATGTAGATGTTGCATCATTGGACCATGTCATAGTGATGTTGAAATTTGATTGAAAAATCATTATTAAAAAGGGAGATTGTTGCTAAAGAATATTTTCAATCATTGTTTTGTCACTGGATGTCAAACCTTCTATTTGTTGGAATGAAAACTACTTATAAGATCAAAGTACTATCACTTAGTTGATTGATGAAGAGGATTTAATCAATAAGATGCAACAAAAGGACCTAAGGAAAAGGTTTAGTTAGGGTTTTTTAATGAAGTACAAGGATTAGTTAAGACAATGATAAAATGTTGTATTGATAATATACTTGAAGATATAGAGGTTGGCTACACTTAGAAACTCTAGAAGAACAAGTTGTAACAATACTATCTGCAAAGCTTGACTAAGTTCATTAGTGGGTGCCGACCAAGCTAGTTCATGCCAAGAAAATTATCAATAAGTGCCGAGAAGATACAAAATCTAGTGTGCGCCGAGTGAAATAGAAGGAGCTGAGCAAGTAATAGTTGTCGAGAATCAAAAAAATTTAGTAGATGCCGAGTGAATCCATAATAGATGTTGAGCATCAGTAAAACATAGTAAGTACCAAGTAACACAGTATGTGTCAAGAGTCATAAGTTCAATAGTGCCAAGTTGTTGCATTATTTGAAAAGTCAAATTCACAAGATCTAAGCCAACAAGTTTGTTACCTTGAAGTTTGTGAACCAAATGAAGGATGAGGATGATGAGCTGGTGGCACAAAATTTTAGGTTAACTATTTTTGGGAAAATATAGCTGGAGTCTTCATGATGCTTCTAGAAGAAACAAGATAAGGAGCAGATTCATTGAATCTTACCTAATCCATTCAAACCAAAATTAAGAGTGGAAGGATTAGAGTGGGAAAAAGTATTCTAGACTTCTATTTAAGAAGTTACAAGTCAAGAAGCAAGAGTTTTTGAGTGGTTGGTTGGATGTCAAGGTGAAGGCATTGAGAGGAAAGAATAGAGTACAGAGACTCTACTTTGATAGGTGACCACAAAGGTGATTGCATTGGCACATTGAGAATGGAGACTCAAGGAGACAAATCTTGAATGAAGGAAAAGCTATCAAAGTTGTAGAGACTAAAGGCCAATCAAATTTGTGAGCTAAATTGAGATCTAAAATCTACAAGTTATGTTGTGAGTTATATCAGATCAAAACCCCTTGTTGTTACTCTCTAGTAATTGTATCAATTAGGGTAAAATCCTATGGACTTAGGTTGGTTTAACAACCATTGTGTAAATCCTTTAATAGGGTGACATTCCAAGTGAATTTTCTAAAGTCCTTTAACTAGACCCACTTCTAATGGGGTGGTTGAAATCCTTTAACCAAGTCACATTTAATAGTGTGTTGTAGCCTTTAATAGGGCAGGCCTTTCACAAGGCATCACTTCAGAAGAGTGAGAATTAAGTAGCATGTTACTGTTGGTTTTTTCCAAATAGGTTTTCCACATAAATCAGTTTTATGTATTGATCTTTCATGTCTTACTCTTGCATGTTGATTTTCTAGTAACTTGCTAGGATGAATGTATAGCTTGGATGCATGATTAGTTAAATGGCCTCACTATACTTAGTGAAAAAGTTTTATTAGGACATTCGGAACTTGAATAACTGATTCACCCCCCTCCCCCCTCCCCCCACAACCCCCTCTTAGTTATTCTAATGCATTTCTAACAATTTTTGTCAGAGCCATTTGCTGATTTAGTTTAAAGGTACTAGAAGTAGAAAAGATCAAGATGTCAAAGAGATAAGTTCCCAAGTTCAACAGAGATAACTTTGCTACATGAAAAAGTTTAATGAAGCTTCACCTTGGTTCAATAAGTGATCATGCACAAACCTCAATTAAAGTGGAACATGTTGATCTAGTTGGTGTCCCTATTGCAAAAGATATGAAGAAAAAATAGGAGCATAATTAGGTGATGTTGGAGATTGCCTCTGCCCTCAATTATACTAAATTTGATGACATCAGGGGATGTGACTCTACATTCAAGATGTGTCAAGCCTTGATCAATATTTATGGAGGAGATTAGAATTTCTAACAAGCAAAAAGAGAAAGTCTAAGAGGAAAATTTGATGACATGAGAATGGAGGAAGGTGAGAACTTTGCTCAATATGCCTCTAGAATAAAGGAAATAGTAAATGCAATAAGAAGTTTGGGTGATCATTTAGATGATGAAAATATTAATAGTAAATTATTAAGAACCTTGCTCCCCATCTATGCTATTAGAGTATCAGCCATCCATGAATTAAGAAGCATACAGGAAACAAGCTAACTCTTGAAGGTATAGTGGGAAGACTCACTACATTTGAGTCGTTCAACTTTGATAACTATAGACCTAAGAATATTGAATCTTTTTTCAAGGCCAAGCTATTGTTGAAAGACACTGAGGAGGTGAAACCAAAGAAGAAGAAGAGAAAGGTAAAATATGCATGTAGTGACGATAGCACAGATGAAGAAGATGTGGAACAACTAGAAGCACTACTGGCCAGAAGATTTCATAGAGGAAAAGATAATTTCAAAGGTAAGCTACCTATCATTTGATTTAATTGTAATGAATTAGGACATATTGCTACAAGGTGCACATATAAAAAGAACTACAGAGAAGGAAACAAGCACAAAAATAGAAGAGAAGATGATAATGAAGATTACAGAGACAAAGGCAAAAAGTGTTATATTGTTGAAGAAGAGGATTTTGATGAAAATGATGATGAGGTAGTCTATGTAGCCATGAAGGATGAGTCAAATGAAGATAAGGCAATAGCACTGGTAACCTATGTGAACAAGAATGATAGCTAGATCATAGACAGTGGGTGCTCACATCACCTGAAAAGAGACAAAAGTAAGTTTGTTACCTTTACTCAGTATGATGGAAATAGTGTTAGATTTGGAAATAATACTCCATGTCTAATCAAAGGAAAAGGTTCTATTAATCTTATAGAGAAAATTTCATGTGATAATGCATATTATGTTGAAGGATTGAACTATAATCTGCTGAGTGTGTCACAGTTAGGCAATATAGGATGCAAAGTAGAATTTGGAAACAATATTGCCAAAATCTATGATATTGATAGAAATCTGATAGGAAAAGGAGACCAAACTAGGTGTAATTTATTTTACCTAGATATGGAAGAGGTAGGCTATCTTATTGTTAGACTTGATGATGTGTGGCTATGGCATAAAAGGCTATGTCATGTCAACTTTGATAATCTGATTAGCATCAACAAAATGAAGAAAGTCAAAGGTCTACCAAAACTAAAGAAGCTTGAAAATACAATGTGCAAACAATGTCAGCTAGGAAAGATCACCAAGTCAAGTTTCAAAAGTAAAACCTATACTTCTAAAGAAGTATTAGAGTTAGTCCACAAATTTATGTGGCCCAAGAGAAGTGCAAAGCTACAATGGAGACAAATATATAATGTTGTTTGTAGATGACTACTATAGGATGATTACTGTCATGTTTAAAAAAAAAAAATTGATACATTTCAAATGTTTAAGTAGTATTTGGCCAGGGTTGAGAAGGAAAAAGGAAAGAGTTTGAAGTGCCTAAGATTAGATAGAGGAGAAGAATTCACTTCAAAAGAATTTGAGACATTTTGCAATGACAAAGGAATCAAGAGAAAAACATTAGCACCTAGAACTCTCCAAAAAAATGGCATTTAAGAAAGAAGAAATAGATTAGTGATAGACTGTGCTAGAACATTAATGATGGAGAAGAATGTTACTTTAAAATATTGGATAGAAGCTATAAGTACTGCTATCTACACCTTGAATCAAGTACAAGTCAAGAAAGGTACAAATGCAACACCTTTTGAACTATGATATGGTCACTCACCCAATGTAAAACTTTTCAAAGTGTTTGGATGTAAATGCTATATTGTTAAAGATTCTAGAAATGGAAAGTTTGATGCAAAGCATGATGAAGGCATATTCCTTGGATACTCCACTAGAAGTAAAGCATATAAGTGTTTAAGTACTAACACTAACAAAATTGTGGAGAGTGCAAATGTAAATTTTGATGAGCATGCAATAGTTCAAGATGATGAATCCATCAAGAAACTAGAAGAGTATAGATCATTTGTATACGTCTATAAAGGAATGAATATTGAAGAGGAAGCTACCAATCAAGTTGGGAATCCTATGATGCATGCTAAAACAAAGCACATTGCAATTAAGTGTCACTATGTTAGAGAACTAGTGGAAGACAAGCAAGTGAAGATGGAATATGTCAACTCAAAGGAACACATTGTTGGCATCTTCACAAAAGCACTACCTAAAGATACATTTGAGTATCTTAGAGATAAGCTAGGGGGAGTACCCCTATCCAAGGTTGTTTGAGTAATAGCAAGATTGCCCTGCATCAAATGAGTTGAATACTAAAATGTTATAAATTGATGTAGAGGATATTTACTTTAGGTTTGTCCTGAAGTAATTAATACATTGAAATTCCAAATCAGTTACAAGAAAGGTAATAGAGGGAGAAATTGAAGTTTTTGCAAATACTACACTTGCCTGATAAGATGCTAAAATAGTATGTCTTTGGTATTGTTGTCAAAGAAGGAGAAATAGTAGAAATTGGTTAGACATGTAGAGGGAAATTTGATCAAAATGGTAAGATACAGAAAAGAAGGAGAAATAAAAAATCTATAGGATCAAAAGTGTAAGAGGGAGAAATAGTAGAAAGGAAGAAAAAAAGAAAATAGCAGCTAAGACGGAGAAAACAACATATAGAAAAATCAATA
The DNA here is from genome assembly GCA_028749045.1 of Cupressus sempervirens. Classification (NCBI taxonomy): domain Eukaryota; kingdom Viridiplantae; phylum Streptophyta; class Pinopsida; order Cupressales; family Cupressaceae; genus Cupressus; species Cupressus sempervirens. The sequence continues at coordinate 618,419,681 of CM053785.1, read as the reverse complement.
AGGATGACAAGATCAGAGAGGGAGTAGAAAAAAAAAGGGAGAAGATAGTGTATCAGCAAAAGAGATATCCTTAATACTTTGAAAGAGGGATTTATACAAAATTTTCTTTTTTGCATTTGAATTACTATTATTAATCCAGTTAGCATTTTGATAACTTGGTTGATCAGTTTGGTTTGCCATCAATGCCAAAGATGGAGATTGTTAAATGTGATTGAAAAGATCATTATTAGAAAGGGAGATTGTTGCAAAGAGGGAGATTGTTGATAAAGAATGTTTTCAATCATTGTTTTGTCACTGATGTCAAACCTACTATTTGTTGGAATGCTAATTACTTATAAGATCCAAGTACTATCACTTAGTTGATTGATGAAGAGGATTTAATCAATAAGATGTAACAAAAGCACCTAAGGGAAAAGGTTGATTTATGGTTTTGTAATGTAAGTAAAAGGATCAGTTAAGACAACGATAAAATGTTGTATTGATAATATACTTGAAGATATAGAGGTTGGCTACAATTAGAAACTCTAGAAGAACAAGTTGTAACAATGTTGTCTACAAAGCTTGACTAAGTTCATTAGTGGGTGATGAGCAAGCTAGTTCATGTCAAGTAGATTATCAGTAAGTGTTAAGAAAATGCAAAATCTAGTGTGTGCCGAGTGAAATAGAAAAAGCCAAGCAAGTAATAGGTGTCATGCATTAGAAAATTTTAGTTGATGTCGAGTGAATCCATAGTAGGTGCCAAGCATTAGTAAAACACAGTAAGTGTCAAGTAACATAGTATGTGTTGAGCATCAAAAATTCAATAGTGTCGAGCTATTGTATTATTTGAAAAGTCAAAGATTCGCAAGATTTGAGCCAACAAGTTTGTTACCTTGAAGTTTGTGAACCACTTTAAGGATAAGGATGATGAGCTAGTTGCACAAAATTTTAGGTTAACCATTTTGGGCGAATATAGGTGGATTCTTCACGATGTTTCTAGAAGAAACAAGATAAGGGGTAGATTCATTGAATCTTACCTAATCCATTTGAGCCAAAATTAAGAGTGGAAAGGATTAGAGTAGGAAAAAGTATTCCAGACTTCTATTTAAGGAGTTATAGGCCAAGAAGCAAGAGTTGTTGAGTGGTTGGTTGGATGTCAAGGTGAAGGCATTGAGAGGAAAGAATAGAGTATAGAGACTATGCTTCAATAGGTAACCATAGAGGTGATTGCATTGGCACGTTGAGCATGGACACTCAAGGAGACAAAGCTTGAAAGAAGGACAAGTTTTTAGAGCTATAGAGATTGAAGGCAAAGAAAATTTGTGAGCTGAATTGAGATCTGAAATCTAAAAAGTTATGTTGTGAGTTGTATTAGATCAAAAGCCCTAGTTGTTACTCTCTAGCAACTGTATCAGTTAGGGTAAAATCCTATGGACTTAGGTTGGTTTAACAACCATTGTGTAAATCCTTTAATAGGGTGACATTCCAAGTGAATGTTCTAAAGTCCTTTAACCAGGCCCACTTCTAATAGGGTGGTGGAAATCCTTTAACTAGGTCATATTTAACATGTGTTGTAGCCTTTAACAAGGTTGGCCTTTCACATGGCATCACTTTAGAAGAGTGAGAATTGAGTAGCATGTTATTGGTGGTTTTCCCAAATTGGGCTTCCATGTAAATCACTATGTTATTTGTTGATCTTTCATGTCTTTTTCTTGCGTGTTGATTTTCTAATAACTTGCTAGGATAAATTTATAGCTTGGATGCATGATTAGTTTAATGGGCTCACTATACTTAGTGAAAAAAATTTATTAGGACATTTGGACCTTGAATAACTGATTCACCCCCACCCCCACCCCTTCAGTTATTCTAAAGCATTTCTAACAAGTGAATAGTGATTAGTCACACTTGATATGTTTATGCCACATTTCTTCTCTCCAGAGACATTTGGGAAAAAAGTCAAGTATTACCGAAATTGATCCAAAATACATCTCAAGTCATTGATCTTTGTTGATCCAACAGTGGTTGGTGCATCCCCTTTTTGCTACACTATAAATGATGCACATGTTGCATCACCGTAGGTTCCTATAATTTTTACCATGTCAAACTAAATATGGATAATGATTAGTCACACTCACACTAGGGATTGGACACATGCGATATTTCCAGAAGGGTTTTGTAAAATTCCCATTTATCTCCCCCAGCTTCCCTAAATACATTGTATGTCATTGATTTATTGTGATCTAATGGTTGTCATGTTAAATTCAAATTTAGTATAATAATAAGTATTAAGATATGAATAGCCAATAGTGGTATGTTGTGATGGTTAAGTTCTTGCATTGTTATCCTTGGCATCAAGGTTCAAATGTAATGGGGATGAGGTCCCCTATTTGTGGCCTCACTAGTTCATAGCTCCAGGTCAAAAGCATTTACCCCTATTTAAAAAAAAGAAAGTATTAAGATATGAATAAGTATAATATTCAAAATTTGTTCATAAGATGGATCAATTTTATTATGAATATTAACAAGAGCACTCTATCATGGCCAATGTAATGGCTTAGTACTTTCCTTCATAAAACTAATTATAATAATAATAAAATTGTATTTCATAGAACTATAGTTAATTAAAATTGAAAATTTAATGAGATTGATCGATTGATTAGGAGTTGGATATCAAATTATTAATAATTAGTAATATAAATAAATATTGATTAATGTAGTTAGTAAGTGAAAACATAATTGGTATTAATCATAAGATAAATAATATTATCGATATTTCAATTTGATATATTATTTAAGATATATATGATAAGATGAATAATATTATTGATATTTGAAATATTATCTACAATTTATTTTTTCAAATTCAATATATTCAATTATCATATTTTAAATTAAATTAATAAAAACTAAAAATAACCCTTACAAATGTAAGCTTTTAATTTTAAAATAATTAAATAATAGTAACTTCTTCTTTTTTGGTCAATAAAAGGAAAATACCGATTTTTATTAATATCAAATTTATTTACATTTTTTCTCGTTCAAAGTGCAAGCATTGAAGGAAAAAGAACAGGAGAGAAAACCTTTGGTGTAGCCTAGGACTGAAGTCCTATATCAAACATACAATTTCCTAGTTAGGGACTTGAAGAAGGCATACCTTCTTTTACATCAAAAAATAATCTTAGAAATGTATAATCAAAGAGGCCTATATTTTATCAATATTACATAGTTGGTCTTTTTATACAAATTGAAGGATGCATTCCTCCTTTTACAAGGTTAAGCCTTTAGGAAAATTACAATAACATTGCATATTACTAGATCCAAGAAAGGAACAAAACCCATATTATAATTTGAGCTTCTGTGGTCCATCATTCACTTTATGTTAGAAAATAGAATATCAAGAGGTGAGAACCACACCCAAATTCATAGTAATTGTTAACCATATTACTGGTAAAAAAAGAAATAATTTCTTAGAAAAAATAGTAAATCACTATCTTACTAATTTGACTATTTATCCATAAATTTAAGTATCATTATAAAACTAGAGTTTGTAGGTTCTCAAAATTTAATTTATCTGAACTAGCTATTAACCATATATCAAAATTTGATATCTTAGAAATATCATTGAAGTATTTTCATAGTAGGTTACTAATTGTAAAGAAATTTGAGTATTGTTTTAAAACCGAAGTTCATTGGTTCTCAAAAATTTAAAAGTTTAAAACTAGTTCTTTAATGAAAGAGTTCCAAAAAGTGAATATTCAAAAAGTAAGCACCCTATTCCCTAATACATATATGATTCCTTAAGATTTTCAATGTTCACATGTAGAATACCCTCATGTTCAAAGTAGGATTCAAGCCGATCTTCCTTAATAGGGTCCAAAATAGCAAATAAAAAAATAAGGAAGCGAAGACTCCTTTTATAGATAGCCTATCCTCCCAAATACCAACAAGGCCCTCTATAAAAATAATTGGTTAGGTAGGAACCGACTCCCCCCTAATATATAGCACACCATAATTTGTAGTCAGGGGAATTGTGAGGACATCCCTTATGTAAATCATAATTGTGTGTAGATCACCTAGAAGTTCTTCATCAAACTGAGGTCTTGATCTTCATAGATGTGTTTAGCAATAGTGATGAACATTACCATAATGTCTTCTTTGGACTAAAATCTATTGGGACAATTGATGTACTAGACAACAACATAGTGGAGCACTTCCCTCCATATTACCTCATTTCTAATAGGGACAAATTGTGTATTCCTATCAATGGTTATGATAGCATTGAAGGCCATAAGCCTATTTGGGCACCTTAGCTTAATTTGAGTATCCATGATTGTAGTATAACATTATAAACTTAAAACTCCATTGAAATAAGGAGTTCAAAGACACTAAAGGAAATTACCACAATAAATGCAATAAATGAATAAAACTAGTAGTGAAAAAAGCACAAATCTACATAATCTTTTAAAATCCCAAGTGTAAAAATAAAAAATATCATTTGAAAAAATAAATGACACATAACACATAAAATAGGAAAATGGGTCTTTTAAAAGTACTTCCTAGATATGTGTCCTCAAATGAGTTATGGAAAAACTAATGAATTCTAAGAAATGACACAAAAAACTATTGAATGCAATAATGTTTCCTAAAAGACAAGTACTTATAACTCATTAATTTTAAGTAAAGTGGACTACAATACTAGTTATTACAATTGAAATTTGACACAAGACTTCTATTTGGGTGACACTTAAAAAATTAGTTTCATATGAATTCCCCAAATCTACTTGAAATTCATCTTGGGTCCTTGATCTAAGTTGAATGAATGATGATCATTTATGTTTCTCACACGTAATCATCATTAGTAGTTTGTGATGGTAGATGTGTATAAATGTCTAGAAATTGTTTTGGGAATTTTGGCCTCATTAATATTAGCATAAACTTAATTACAATGTGACTCAATTGATCCATTACTTAAATTAAATGTTAATTACATGTTAAATGTTAAAGCTTGACCTTTTAATTTTAATTCAATGTTAAATATTATATTTTGTTTCTTACAAATTTACAAAAACTCTTTGAAAATTCAGAAACATTGAAGCAGTTAGTAGAACAATGAAACACAATTTTAAATGGAAGTGCAAATTTTTCATTGATATTTTTTTAAAATTACAATTTATAGGTAGAAGTATGTACAACAATTGTAATTTGATGTAACAAAATATAAACTTTGGCCCCTAGGAAAACCCTATTCAATGTAGAAGTTATTAGTTATGATTAAGTCTAAGGATTCTTAAAGCCAACGATTTCCCTCTTCCACTTCATCTAGATAAAACCATTTCTAAAGAAAATCCTTACCAATTCGCACCCATTTCTTATGGTACTTCAACTACCAAACATTTAGGTGCAACATAAATGGTTGTTTGGATACATTCTAGCCAAGTTGTAGAAGCTTGTGTATTTCACTTACCCATTAAGGGATCCTCCATCCCTAATTATGCATGAGTAATAATCTCAATGTCATTTTCTAAGTATTTTACTTTAAAAGTCTTCATCGGGAGAATCTAAATTTTAACATTTTCTCCTTTGAGGTCAAGGAGGGAGGCTAGAAAATGGGACATAATGTCCATATTGGCATGGTACATGTTCTCATTCTCCAGAAACTCACAACCCAAAACAACATTCATTGCATGATTGATGAAATGTACAATGTCCCCAACCTCATTGGTAACTAACTCAAGGTTCTCATTAGGGTAGGGGCGTAAAAAGGCCTTCATGTCCTCTTATAATTTACATGTCATATGAATTGCAATGTCCATCTCAATTATCAAATTACATAAATAGGATGAAATAATTAACTACCAATAAATTAACTAAAGTAGACTAATTGGTTAAAAATTAAATTACCCACAAAGTAATGACTACCAGAGCAATTAACTAAGCCAGACCAAAATTTTATCAAGCAGTACCACTACTAGACTAGTGACTACCAAAGATGAGATGAAAAATGATGAAGAAATGAACTTGATCACCTATAAATAGGATTAGGGCCTTTTTCCTTCAATTTCAATTGCTTTGAATTATCAAATCTTTAGAAATCTTCCTCATAAATGTAGGTTTGTAGCAAAAAAGAAGTGATGTGTGTAAAGTCAATGGAAGAGGGACTATAGTTGATAGTGAGAAGACATCTATTTAATGATCAATGCAACTGGAACTAGGTGAAAGGAGATGTGTCACCATTATAGAGACTTTAATAAGGTTGAGGTTGTGTACGAGATGTTTGGCCAAAAATAAACCTTCAAATATTGATATAAATCATTGAGTGATAGATGTATGTTAGGTGCATGCTAGAGATATAAGATGTAATACTTATTAAAAAGTGTTGGCTCCAATAAAAATATAAATAAGTTTGAAATCTTGTCACTTTAGATCTAAATACCAGGACTAATGTACCCTAACTTTTAATCCTAATAAAATACTTACTAACCAAAAAATTAAATTAGGAATCTAAGAACTTAATCTTGATATTCATAAAAGTTATAAAAGTTATAATCTGATTACTATAAAAGAACTATAGCCAAAAACAAAGCACCGTGCGATAGAAAATTGAAGTATCAAAATGGGTTTGATTTCATAATATTCCATATATCTTCTTTATATTTCATCTTCACACACACACACACACACACACAAAAAAAAAAAAAAAGGTTATGGTTGTATCACCTAATTTAGTGTTGTAATATGAATACTAACTATTAAATGAAAGCATTAACAATACTAAGCAAGCTAACACTTAAGATAGGACCGAGGGTTATCACCACAAAAGAAAGCAAACCAAGAATGGTAGGCACCTAATGGCATAACACATGGTATGAAATATTTGACCTTGATTAAGATATGTATGCTCACATGTACGCTCAAGTTTTAGATCGATGGATGGAGTGGATGAAGCAAAGTTTCAACAATGGATTCATGGAGGTATTTCAGCATTATAATAGTATTTTGGTAGTTTTTAGGCTCTCAAAATAGCATTATAAGTTTGCTTCAAAATTGGATGATTTTTTTGAAGGAAGAGGCTTCTATTTATAGGCCAAGGGGTAGAGGGATGGACGGTCAAGATGCAAGAATGGTAAGATGGTGAGGGATGGCTAGGATGCACTCAAAGGGGAGCACATGGATTGTGCTTGTTTGAAGCTAATTAGGAGGTGACACATGTCATAGGATGATCGGATGTGAGAGGGTAGGATATGGTTTGGTCAAAGGAGTAATGAGGGAGGTTGGGCCATAAATGGGGATGGTTGGGTCATAAATGGAGATGGTTTGGGGGAGAATGAGATTGTTGACTTTGGCTTGGGTCATAAATGTTGGAGAGTGAGGGGAGAATGAGATTGTTGACTTTGGCTTGGGTTAGCAAGTATTAACCCATGTTTATGATTGTGCACATGATTAAAAGAGGATTAGGCTTGGATTAGAGGGGGATTAGGAGGTAAGTGGCTTAGATTTGATGGGATGGGTTAATTAAATGGCTAAGTGAGGTTAGTATGTGTGAATGGGTTGGATTAGGGGTTAGGATAGGGTTTAGGGAGGCTCTTAGGATTTTAGATATTTTATTAAATGATTTATTTAATAGAATGGGGATATAGAATCAAATTGAATAGATTTGAGGATTTATTCAATTTAATAGAGGAATAGGGATTTAATTGATAAATTGATTTTGGGTGATCTTTTAATTTTATCAATTGCACTATAGTTAATTAAATTAACTAATTAACTAGGGGATGACAATAGATTAATTAAATATTAAATACTTAATTAATGATGCCTTAGGAGATGACTAAATAGGACTACTTAAGTGATTTAATCAGATTTAGGTGTTTACATTTTGCCCCTCTTTGAGATAATGTTGGATCAATACTATTTCAAAGAAATTTGAAGATAGACGACATAAAGAAAAATTTGAAAGCAACATGATTGCCCCAATCTTGAATAGAAGAGGAGAGAGTGGACTGTGTGATGCCCCCTCAAGAAGATGGTGGGGAGAGAAGGTGAGGCCCGATAGCTTCTTGAAAGGTACAAGAATCTAGGGTGAGCAGGAGGACTAAGAGTGATGAAGAGAGGTGGTTCAAGGAAGCACATGCTCTCACTATGGGAGAATGGATAGAGGAAAAAAATTTGGTACAAGGATAACCAATGGGTAAGAACACTGGCTATAGGGAAAGGGGGGAGGGTGATTGGGTTTCTAAATTTGAACCTAGGGTAGGGATTGGGAAGATGGAAGATTTGGGGAGATTTATGATTCGAGGATTTATGATTGGTGATGACTAAGATGTCGATTGATTCAGGAGCTATGATTATGATTGATGCAGGAGCTATGAATATGAGTGATAAAGGAGCTATGATTAGGATTGATGAAGGACCTATGATTATGATTGATGAAGGGGCTAAGATTATGATTCATGAAGGAGCTATGATTATAATTGATGAAGGAGCTAAGATTATGATTAATGAAGGAGCTATGATTATGATATGGATAAAACTGTTAGATCATGATTGTAAGACTAATTGGATGGGGTGCTTGGATAGGATGGGATGTTTTGATAAGAGGGGAGTGTGAAGTAATCTAGTGAAGCTTGAGCATGTGGGTATTCCAAAGGGGAGCACCACCATGTAGTTGAGCACTTATTTTGATATAGGAATATTGGGAATATGCCAAGGTTACTAAGAACATCAAGGCCTTTTTACCAATATTACATAGGACTGATGCCAAAAAAACACGCAAGGATTGCCCTAGCATCACACATGAATCTTGAAAGAATCAAAGTGGAAATGATACCGAGTAACCCACAAGAAAACACTATTTCCCAAGTGCACCATTTAACCACAAGTGATCACATGTTTGGACTATGCAAGGGCCATATCTGACTGACTCACAAGCATAAAAGAAAAAGAAAAAGACTTGATCAAAACCTTGCTCTTGAATTGCCCCATTCATATCACACCAGGATATAAAAGATCATGGCGACCATGAGGAGGGAAAAACCCAAATCAATTGGAAGAGATACTTTAAGAACTAAACTTTGAAATCTTAAAAAGAAAATAAATCAAAAGAAAATGTAAATCCATGAAAAAGTAACCTTTTTCCAAAGAGATTGGTAGGACTGGATATGGATGGACCAAGATCAGACGAGAGGAAGGATGCATCCTACAAGGATCTATCAGTAATATCAAGGACTAGGATGAGCTGGGCAATCAAAATTTTTTAGGAAAACATTTTGATGACAAGGGATCTCGTATGAGGATTTGCTAAAGCACCTAACCAAGAGAACTATAAGTTATGATCAAGAATGAACTAAAAGGAAGAGAGGAGAGATATACAATGATACCAAGTGAAGGACTGAAATGCGAGAAATATACAGTGGACAAACTAAAGTATGTACAAGGGATTACCATACAAAAGGTTAGCGTGATAGGATAGTGGCGGGAAAGATGAAAATGAGAAGATTAGTAGAAGAAAATCTGGGGATGAGGAGATAGTGCAAGGAAAAGTGTGAGATGAGAAGCTAGTGGAAAGAAATAGGATATAGCATACTGTTACTATAGGGGAGGTGAGGTGTGGAAAGGATGGAAGTAGTTGCCGACTTGACTATTATGATGGTAGGTATTGAAGCTTATTGTCGAAGATATGGATAGCGTGTAATGGAAGTGATGGAGAATGTTGTTGGTTCTATAAAAGGTGAGTGAATTTGATGAAAACCCAACAACAAGAAGTGTTAGTTGAAGCATAAGAAAAGTGTGAGCAAAGAATTAAGTTATGAGTGAAATACCAATGGCCGATTCGCAAGAGCAGAGGCAGAAAATGCTAGAGGTGATAGAAGGAGGAATGGGGGGATGGAGTGAAGAGGAAAATGAAAGCCAAGGAGAAAGTAAAGGGTTATGGGGGCACAAGCGAGGAATAAAGCAGAGCCAACAAGAAGGAAGAGAAACCTTGGCATGTCAAAGTGTGCAACATTGGGATCGGGGAGTGGTGGAGGCTAGCAAAATTAATCCAACTCAAAATCAGCCAGAAGAGGAAGAAGAAGATCCAACCTTGCTACAACTATTTGTAGAAGGTAAGATGCAACAAATAGAGGTGAGGGAAAAAGAGAAGGAGACAAACTTACCAAGTGTGGGAGTGTTGTTAGAGGGAGCATGTGCAGAAGATCAACCATCTGTAGAAGAGACTCTTCCAGAAGAGGAACAAAGATTCGTGATGTGACCAACAGTGGTCATATGCAAGAAGGGAAAAATAAGTTTAAGGGATATGATGTAGAGCTCTAGGGAACAAAAGGGTGACCCAGTGTTGTCTGCATTTCAGCCATTTCAAGCATTGCAATCTGATGATGTAGTACAAGTAGCTCATGATGCAGCGGTGGTGATGGATAAAGCATTGGCAATTGAAAAAGAATGGGCTAACCAAGCGGAGAAATATGTGAATTTCTTTCAAGGCCTGATTGAAAGAGCGTGAGAGGATGGTGCATGGATGGAAGATGAGTGCCTAGGGATGATGTTAATGATGGAGCAAACAAGAGTGGAGACTGTGGAGGTGACTTTGGCAGCTGAGAGAGTGGCAATAGAGAGATGTGAAAATGAATTAGTGCTCCTGTGGTCGCAAGTAGAAGCATTCAAGGAGTCAGCGGTGCAGACTAATAGTTTAGCATAGAGGTCACAAGAGCAGCTAAATGCAAGTAATGGATGCATTATGTGGTACCAAAATTAGTTGAATACAATGAAATATGAGAGGGAGTCAATGAAAATGATAGCAAATAGATATGAAAGAGAACACGATATTGCACATAGGACAACAACTATTCCAAGAGTAGAAAGACTACAGGTAAAAATGAAAGATGTCATGGAGCAATTAGTGAGGGTTGCGCAAGAGGTGGCATACTACATGGGATTATATCACCAAGAAGTCCCTTTGGAGCAAAGGAGAGGAGTTGTATACTCTAAAAAACTTTTATGGAGCAGATAAACACACTCTCTAGGTGTGGTAACATCCTAATCCCAATGGACACACTTTGGGTAGGTGTGAGGATGACTACAGGGCCATCATCATCTGGGACTGGGTCTGAAGGAATGCCATTGATTGGACACCCTATCTTGCCACCTCCCTTAGGGATGCCAGAATAAAAAAATCTGCCAAACATTATTAGTTAAATGGAATGTTGTTGTTGCTGTCGTAGGAGAAAAGAAAGTTTGTGCTTGTTGTTGTGGCAATCAAAGGGACAACAGATGTTGTTCATACTGTAATGTCATGGTTTATTTTTTGGGATTTTTATTAAAGATATATGGATTTTTTGTGTTTTTTTTGTCAAATATTTAAATGTTTTTGGGATGTTTGATATATATTTGAATATTTTTGTGTTTTTGTGACAAATAATGAAATAGTTTGACTCTTGTAAAAGTGGGAACAATACAATCTATAGAGTAAGGGTAACCATGACTCATAGGTGAGAATGTCTGTGTAGATTTAGCAAGTATGATAGACAATAATAAGACAAAATGTGGGGATGTTTCTCTAGGTGTGTGATGAGAAGGATGTTTATGAGGCATGAAAAAGGCATTGGGACCTACGCAAGGCTTGTGATGGCCAAAAGAGTTCAAATAGGGTCTTGAAAAGGCCAAAAGACAGCCTTGAAAAAGGCATGTGGACCAAAAAAGATGTCTCGGGGGCCTAAAAAGGTGCTTGGGCCTAGAAAGGCATCTTGGGGGCTTAAAAAGGTCAAAATAGGGCCTTGAAAAAGGCGCTTGGGTCTAAAAAGGTAGTTTTGGGGCTTGAAAAATGCGCTTGGGCCTATAAAGGCATTTTTGGGGCTTGGAAAGGTCAAAATAGGGCCTTAAAAAAGGCGCTTTGAGCCTAAAAAGGCATTTTAGGGGCCTAAAAAAGGTGCTTGGGCCTATAAAGGCATTTATAGGGTTGGGAAAGGTCAAAATAGGGCCTTGAAAAAGGCACTTTGAGCCTAAAAAGGCATTTTAGGGGCCAAAAAGGACATTTGTACCTTGAAAAAGTTATTTAAGGCCTAAAAAAGGCACTAGAGTGGTCCAAAAAGGACACTTGGGCTTTGAAAAATCATTTAAGGCCTAAAAAAGGCACTAGAGTGGTCCAAAAAGGACACTTAGGCCTTGAAAAAGCATTTAAGGCCTAAAAAGGCACTATAGGGGTCCAAAAAGGACATGTGGGCCTTGAGAAAAAGCTTTTAGGCCTAAAAAGGCGCTAGAGGGGTCTAAAAAGGACACGTGGGCCTTGGATTAAAGCTTTTAGGCCTAAAAAGGCGCTAGAGTGGTCCAAAAAGGACATGTGGGCTTACGAGATAGTATCGATATATTTGTTGAAGGTGGGTAGACTAATCATGGCCACTGCAACTTAAATAAGACTCAAAATCCTTCTTGATTCACATTAATAATGGTTGCATGGAAGGAAGGCGACAGTCGGCTTTGCAGCATCTCTTTCGCTATCTGAGTTGTGCTAGATTTTCCTAAGCTTGGAATTATGTTTTAGGACATTACCACACTTCTTCTTAATATCATAAATTGAGAGGAATTTTGGGGTGGTGTTTTAATGTTTCAAGCTTTTATGGCCATATTTGGCATTTATGACCCCCTTTTGAATGCTTTGGAATTTTATTTTATTTTTGTATATTGTTTGGGCAATTTTTGAATTTTGTAGGTATTTTTGGGTGATTTTTGAATTTTTTTTGGTATTTTTGGATGATTTTTGAATTTTTTTTGGTAGGTTTGGATGATTTATGAATATTTTTGTATTGTTGGATGATTTTTGAATTTTTTTGGTATTTTTGGATGATTTTTGAATTTTTTTGGTATTTTTTGGTAGTTTATGAATTTTTTTGGTAAGTTTGGATGATTTATGAATTTTTTTGTTAAGTTTGGATGATTACTGAATTTTTTTGGTATTTTTGGGTAGTTTGGGTAGCTGTGTCGGCTATCAACGTTGTCTTTCCCTCCATCCTTGTGGGTTTGATTTTTGTGGTGGTTTGTGCATAATCCTCTGGCAATCCAATGGAGGACATTGAAGAGCAAGTTTGGCTTCATTTTCTAGAGGTATCGATAGTCAGTAGAGGAGTGATGGGGTTGGTTCTCTTTTTATGGTGTGAGGCAATTGACATGGACCTTGCAAACGGTTACAACTCCAAAAGATTTTCTTCGAGAGGTCTATGTGAAAGGGTTGTAACTCTATTGGTTTCTCATTGTGTAGGGGCTGTGAAAGGCTTTTTTGTCTCATGTTAAGGTCTTTATTGTGGAAAGTAAGGTGTGTGTGAAAGGATTGTGAGAGGAGGAAGTTCTTCTTCTTTTTTGGTATTTTTGAGTGATTTTTGAATTGGAACTAGGATGTGGGTGAGATAGTGCTGTGGGATTTTGTTGTAAGGCTCAAAAATATACAAGCATGAATAGGAAATGGGTGGATGACTCAGGAATGTAGGATAGAATATAGTAGCGGATATGCATATGATAGGAACAAGCTTAGGATGAGGAAATAGCATTGATGCAATATGGTTATTGTTACATGGGTATGATACACAGAATTATTGGTTGCATGACAAGGATGTGGTACATAGAATATTGTGGCTTGGTATAGGTATATGATATAAAGGCATGGTTTTAAGGATAAAATACACCTGATATGATACATGTGGTAAGGTGCAAGGATGGAATAAATATGCTAACCATGGTAGAATATGAGATCTAGGTAGGCTTTCCAAACAGGTGTCATGAGTTGTTGGAGTGCGAGGAGGGAACTTTTGGAATATCTTGGAAAGTGGGGAGATGGGCGATGAGATGAAAAGGGGTGATACTGGATATGTAGGTCATTGCTAGATAATGGAAAGGCTATAGTACACCTAGAACCTATTTGCTAGGTTTTCACTAGGGACCTATCCAAAGCATTTGAATTGCCAAGTTTTCACTATTGGACACTTTATTTATTTTTGCCTATTTTTTATTTGCAAATTTTTCCCTCAAGCATAGAATTTCTTGAGGTGAATAATGTTGGTAGGATCATTTAGGACTTCACCTTCAAGGGTAGATAGTTGATAGGCTCCTGAGCCAAAAGATGTTGTGACCAGATAAGGACCAAGCCATGTGGGCTCAAACTTGCCTTTCTTTTCTCTGTTAACTTGAACCTTCATATTCTCTTTGAGGACCATGTCACCTTCTTGAAAAATGTGAGGATGGACTTTCCTACTAAAATTGCACTTGAGGCGATTCTGGTATACCATGAGGTGGTCATAGGCCTATTGCCTTTTTTCATCAAGTAGATCAAGTTGAGTAAGTCGAGCCACTCTATATTCTTCATTAGATATCTGTCCTCGTAGAGAAATGTGAAGCAATGGGATTTCAACCTTAATAGGTAGGATTGCTTCAGCACCATAAACCAAGGAGTATGGAGTTGTGCTAGTGGTTGTATAGAATGAAGTGTGATATACCCATAGGGTTGGATTAATTTGCAAATGCCAATCACGGTCAGAGTCATTGACAACTTTCTTGAGGATTCTAAGTAGGGTTTTATTAGTTGCCTTTGCTTGAGCATTACCTTGTGGGAAGTATGGGCTAGAAAAATGGTGATGGATATGAAGGGAAGTGCACAATTCCTCCATATTTAGGTTTTCAAAATTACCTCCATGGTCAGTGAAAATGGTAGTTGGGATGCTGAAGTGACATATGATATGGTATAAGATAAACTTGGACACTTTAACTCCAATAGCAATGACATGGGGAACTGCTTTGACCCACTTAGTGAAGTAATCAGTGGTGGTGATAATCCATTTGTGTCCTTCAGAAGAAAGTGGTGCAATAAGACCAACAAGATCAAACCCCTAGTAGACAAAAGGCCATGGTGGTGCAATGGGTTGCAAGTCCTGAGCTGGAGCTCGAATCATATTAGCATGTTGTTGACAAGGTAAACATCATTTCAAAAACTCACATGCATCATGTTCTAGAGTAGGCCAATAATATCTAGCCCGAAGGATCTTCTTTTCTAGCACCATCCCACTCGTGTGAGCACCACAAAGTCCAGTGTGTACCTCTTTGAGAGCCATTGCAGCCTTATTTTGATCTAAACATCGAGAGAGAGTATCATGATAACCATGATGATATAGGGTTTGGGCGATGATAGTGTAATAGGAAGCTCTGCGAATAAGGTTTTGGCATTGGGTTCATGTGGGGTGAGGAGATATGATACCATTTAGTAGGTAAGCATGAATTTCATGGTACCATGGGGATTGGGGACCAACCAAGATGCAAACTCATGTTGATTCATCATTCTCATATGTGAGTTCATGCAGCTACTCAACCAAGAATTCATATTGTGTAGCTTCGCATGACATTTCCAAGAGAGAACCAATAGTAGCCATAGCATCAGCTACTTTATTCTAGAGTCTAGGTAACTGTCTGAACTGGATCTGAGTAAAATGCTCCTTTAATTGATCAACCAGATCTTTGTAAGGTAGTAGCTTGTCATCCTTGGTCTGATATTCATTCAATGCTTGTTTGATGATAAGCTAAGAATCACCATAAACCTGAAGCTCTATGATATTCCATTCAATGGCAATTTTGAGTCTCGCAACAAGGGCCTCATACTCTACAATGTTATTGGTACATCAAAATTGTAGCTTGAAAGATTTAGGAATATAATCACCTTGAGGTGTAACCAAGAGCATGCCCATGCCGAAGCCATGAGATGTATAGGAGCCATCAAAATATAGCTTCCAAAGTGATTATTCTTCTATCAAATAGAGGTATTCATCTAGAAATTCCATGATGAGTGGGTGACTTGCAACTAAGGGTGCATCAGCCAAGTGATCTGCAATAGCCTAGCCTTTGAGGGCCTTTTTGTCAACATATTGAATGTCAAATTTTCTGAGAAACATAACCCATTTTTCCAAGCATCCGGTGAGTATTGTGCAAGAGAGCATATATTTCAATGGATCAATCTTGGATATCAGGTGCACAGTATGACTCAACATGTAATGATGTAGCTTCTAGGTGGAAAACACCACTACTAAGCATGCCTTCTCCATTGGCATGTAGTTGAGCTCATAGCCCACTAATGTTTGACTAATGTAATAAATAGCTCATTCCTTTCCTGCATCATCAAGTTGTGCTAGAAGAGCACCTAATGTTGTGGGAGTACCTGTGATGTACAATATGAGTGGGCACCCTGCAATTGGAAGAACCAAAATAGGTGGATTAGCTAAGTATTGCTTGATGAGCTCAAAATTGCACTAGCAAGCTGAGTTCCATTTGAAATTTTGATCTTTCTTAAGAAGGTGAGTGAAAGGTTGACACTTATCAGCAAGTTGAGAAATGAATCACCAGACTATAGGATTTTTCCTTGCAAAGAATGAAGGTGCCTGAGTGTCTTAGGAGGAGCCATATCCATGATGGTTTTGACCTTTTTAGGGTCAATCTCAATACCACACTATGACACAATGAAGCCTAGGAGCTTGCTTGAGGTGACACCAAAGACACATTTCTTTGGATTCAACATGAGACAATATTTTGCCAATTGATTAAACACTTCTTTGAGGTGAAATAAGTGATCAAGAGCATTGAGATACTTTACTAAAATATCATCCATGTAATCCTCAAGAATCTTATGGATTAGGTCATGGGAGATGACCATCATGGCATGCTGCCCCAGCATTCTTTAGCCCAAATGGCATCATATTGTAGCAGAATGTGCCCCAAGGTGTAGTAAATTTTGTCTTATGCTGATCTTCCTCTACTATATGAATTTGATTATATCCAGAGAAACCATCCATTAGTTACAAGAGTTCATGACCTATGGTGAGATCCACAATCATGTTGATATTTGGTAATGGAAAGTCATCCTTCGAACAAGCTTTATTAAGATCCCTAAAATTAGTGTAGATTCTAATATCACCAGAAGGCTTGGTAATAGGTACCATGTTAGAAATCCATTCAGAATAATCTATTGGGAAAATTATTTTGGCCTCCAACAATTTTTCTAACTCTTCTTTAACCAATAAAGAAACTTTGGAGTGCATCTTACAGAGCTTCTACTTAATGGGCCTAGCCCCTGGATCTACTGCTAGATGGTGTACAACTAGTTTGGGGTCCAACCCTAGCATGCCCTGATATGAGCATCCAAAGTAGCCCACATTTTCATGGAGAACCTCAATAAGAAGATCTGCTTGTTCAAATGGTAGAGAGGTTGCGATGTATGTGATATGTGGGATCTATATCAAAGTAATATTTATTGGCCTAGTTTCCTCTATCAAAACTGAAGAGATAGGATGCCTATGCTCTTGTGGGGGAAGGATTAAATCTCCATCTTCAGGCACCTCAAAGAGGTTTTCACCATCAAATACATCCTTTATTTTTATTTCACTTTTTGAGTTATCCAATGATGCTCCAAAGGAGTTCTCACCAGAGGATATTTTTCCTTTGATTTTTTGCTTTTTTGTTTCATTTTTTATTTATGTTTTGCGATTGGAGATTTCCTCCTCCCCAAAGTAACCTGCGGGATCTAGCTTGTAGACATATGCTGATGGTGGTGGCGGCTATTTATGTGGCATTTCTTCCCCCATGAATTTAAGGAGCATGTGCTCAGTAAAGAACTTGTCAACATGAACGACACTTGGTTGGTCCCAATCTATGAGTTCGGGGTGAGCGAAGGGGAGGTCTATGAGATTCAAGGATAATTGATAGAGCACAGAGGCTCCAAGGATTATATTTTCAAGTAAAATATAGTCATAAGCTTTATTTTCAACTTCCTTAGGGATGTCTTCAACCTCAATGAGAGTGTTTTGGATGTTCGTAAAGGTGTGGCCTTTCGTTGTAGTGCTCCCAGTTGTGGGAAGTCCATAGCCCAAGCCTTTAGTTTTCTACCCTTCATGTGCTTCTATAGGCTATCTCATACCTGATTCTTTGTGGCCTAAACTACCTCCTTGATAATCCCATTGCTCCGTGGTCAAGCGATATGACCAGGGATATTTCTGTTTAAAGTGATCAAGAAGTGCTTCACTTTTAGGAGGGGGCTCTTTGTATAGCCATGTGTTAATGTCTGGTGCATTCTCCTCTCCATCAAGAGTACCCTTGGTAATAAATGTGGTAGGGCCCATTTTTTGGAGTTGAGAGGTGGTTTTCGATATAGGCCCTTGATGTGTCGAGCATCCTTGAGTATGTGGATCAAGTGGTAGAGCGCCAATAGCAAAAGGATCTATAAGACTATACTCACCGCAACCTTGGTAGTTGATCTTAATCGTAGAGACAATTAAGGCTAAAATGGTGTCTGGATCATGGCAAGTGCCAGAGGAACTGGCCATGGTGTGGCCAACTTCGATCCTAGGACAATGATTGGTGTATCAAGCTTCAATTGCATTACAATAAGCAAAGGGTTCAGGGTTTGCATGGATGGTTATCTCAGTGCCATTATGCAAAAATTTGATACACTGATGACATGTGGATGGAATGGCCTTCATGGCATGAATCCATGGGCAATTGAGGAGGATGTTGTATGGAAGGTTAAGATCAACTACATGGTAAAGTGTTTCTTGAGTGGCTAGGCCAACTCTTATATGGAGCAAGATGGTTCCTTCAATGGTGCGCTCCAAATTGTCATAAGCCTTGATGGTGATTACTTCATTAATGACATCTGTCGTAGTGTATCTTTCCTATTTGATGAACTTTAAAGTAGATAGATTTAAAGCCGATCCATTATCTATCATGACCCTTTTAATAGCAAAGTCAG
Organism: Cupressus sempervirens; assembly: GCA_028749045.1. NCBI lineage: Eukaryota > Viridiplantae > Streptophyta > Pinopsida > Cupressales > Cupressaceae > Cupressus > Cupressus sempervirens. The sequence continues at coordinate 618,400,939 of CM053785.1, read as the reverse complement.
AAACCATGATGGCTATGCAGAGTGGAAGGATATGATCTGGTTCAACTACTGGGATATCAATGATTTTGAAGGATAAGGCATATGAGGCCGAAAGATGGCCAAAAAAGTTGTGAAACTTGATGGTATTTATGTCGAAGGGGATGCATGACTCGTGTAGAGTACTGTTGAGGATCTCTTGATAAAGTGGGCTTGTTCGTAAGAGATCTAGAATGGAGATCTGGGTCAGTGTGTTTCCAAGGTGTTCCAAGCTGTTATATTGTGGCCCTAATGAGGATGATTCTGATGGAGATTCTCTAAGGTGGTCTTGATGGTGCAAAATTAGGTGGGCTAGCTATATTGAGTCGAGTTTGGTGAGTAGCAACTGCACATTGGGTATCTGGGCCTATAATCTTAATGACATTGATGGATGGCTCAACATGTGATATGCAACCAATAACACTTCTATAGTCTAAATATGCCAAGGTATAGTTTTGAGACTTGTCTCGGTTATCTCCTTGTTTGACTTGAGTATTGTTCAATTTATTGGCAGGTGGGTTTGTGGGTGCTTTTCCTAGGTTTGTGTTATGAGGAGGGAAAGCATTTTGATACATCATTAATCCTGCATTAGGTGAAGTTTGTACCCCCACTATGATTTCCTTCTGATTAATTAGGTCTTGGACATAGTCCTTGAGTTGCATGCATTTGAGGGTGGTATGTCCTTTGACATGACAAAATTTGCAAAACCCATTATCTTAATACCAGGATGCCCTAGATTGGTTTGGTTCCAAGGGTTGTGTTGGTGGATGTTGAATAAGATTATACTTAGCTAGGTTTTCAAAGATTGCATCCAGAGATTCCCCCAATGGGGTGTATACATGTGGTTTAGTACCCGTCAAAAGTGTGATAGCATTGGTTTGATTATGATGAACAGGTATTTGTTGATTGTTCTGTATGGGTGACGGGTGATACACAGGGGGTTGTTGCTGACAAAACATGGCAAAAACATTGGTAGCTGCCCCAACAATATGAACTTGTTGGGTGTCGGTGGCACCATTTGTCACCGTGTTTTTGTTTTTGTTCCAGTATCGAGTTTTTTCATTGTTTGGTCCTTGGTCTTGGGTGTTTTCCTTGTAAATTCTAATAACACCATCCTTAATGAGGCCTTGTTCAAGTCCCATCCCCTTTTCTTTAATGTATTTATATGTCTGTAAATAGTTCATAACCATATGATTGGCGAGACTAGGGTGTGCATTATTTATGAACATTTTGACAAGATGACGCTCAGGGATTGTACAAGAAATCCTGGTTGTGAGTATTTTCCAATATTGCAAGTATTTTGCAAGGCTTTCTCTCCCTTTTTGCTTAGTATAAACTAGGTCCACAACAGATAATTTAGTTTCAACAAGATGGGTGTATTGAGCCACAAAGGCTTTAGAAAGATCAGCAAAAGTTTTAATAGTGCCTTGAGGGATACGACAGAACCATTCTAAGGCTAGGCCTCCTAAACTATTGGGAAAGAGCCGCATGAGGAACACATCATTATAGGCTACCTCCTAACAATGCATATAGAATTCCTTAACATGTGTGACTAGATCACTTTCCTCCCTAAATTTGTCAAACTTGAGGATCTCAAAATGTTTAGGAAACGGTGTCATTGTGATGGTTTTGTCAAACAGGTATGGGAATTCATTCTCAAACCTGAAAGTTTTGGAGTTTGTCCCATCTTTGAGGGATTTGAGAGCATTTTTCATCTCTTCCCATTTAGAGTTTATAGGTGGGGGAGCAAGTGCCCCCAACATAGGATACATGCCAAGATCTAACAGTTGATATGGAAAACCCTAGTTGCCATATGGTGTCTATGGAAAAATAGGTTGCACAGCTGGTGGGATGGATGTTATGGGTTGTTGGAATGTGTTTTGGGTATACTGATGTATTTGTTGAGAAGTTTGTTGGTGGGGAAGATAAGTATGAGGCTACTGCCCTATGAGATATCTTTGTGTAGGTGCTTGAGCATACTACTAGTGTGAAGACTATAGTTGAAAGAGTGGTAAAGTGGGTAATGCATGTGCCATGCTTTGGGAATACATACCTTGTCCAATATATGTGGGTTGCACTCTTGCTTGAGAGTATGACTGATTATGAATAGACGCAAGGTAATTAATCTGTGGTAGAGTATTCATCATAGGGAACTGCAATGGCAGGGTGGTTTGGCTATTTCCCAAAGGTGGCATGGAGAAATAGTTGGTAAGGGGTGGTAGTGAATAACAATTTGAAGTGGTAGATGAAAGTGTCTGAGGGGCGGACATGGCTGCAGTGCTAGGGGGAAGACTAGTGGTAGGTCCTTGTGATATAGCAACATTTCAAGGTCCTAAAGGAAATGAGGTTGAAGAGCCTTGGCTAGCTACAAAGGGGTTGATAGTGATGTTGGGTGGGATGGAAGATGATGTATTTGACCCTAGTGGTTGAATTTGAGTAGAAAATAGACTAGGTGTGCTGTGAGGTGGAAGTGAAAAGGTAGTGTTGATGGATGTAAACGAAGGATTTGGTGGAGCAGGGAAATGATTGGTTGAAGCAGAGGTAGATGATACACATGAGGTTTGGTTGGGATGTAGTATGTACTAAGGGTTGAGTGAGGATGGGATGGGTGTTTTGTGGAATGGGAGCAGGCACCTGGGTTTAGGGTATATTCAGGTCTGCAGGTTCTGTCTGACATGGTTGATATCTAGAGAAAGGATCAATAAGGACAAATGACTCTGTAACTAGTGGTTGCCACCCAAAAAAAGGGTGTGTAGGATCTAAAATGTTGATAGGTGGTGGATGCCCAAATTCAAAGGAACCAACACTATCCCTTAAGAAATTTTCCATGATGGTTTCCTTGTTTCAGTCTATGGTGGCATTAACAATGGTGGCATGACCAGGTTGGTTCATGAAAGCATCAATGTCTATGGAGGAACCTGTCTCTTTGAGGGTTTGTGGTGGTGGATTTGGTGGCATCATGGAAATGATGGGGTATGGTTGAGCTTGAGATGTGTTATTACTATGACTAGGATCCATGTCCTTTTTCCTTGTGTTCCTACCAAAACAAGTGGTGGGTGGCATGAAAGGATGACTTTCCTAATAATGAAAATGCAAAGTAGGATGATACTATGTGTATATGATACTTTTAGGAATCTAGATGATATGGTGCTACATAGAGGAGATTGTGTTTCCCTTAAGTGTGAACTTGAATATGTGGTAGTGATATCAAACCCTAAGGTAGCCTTGTGACTATTGGGAAGGAAAATGGGATCAATTGTGTAGCCCCACCTTTTGCTTAAGGTGATGTGGGACACAAGTGATAGTTTATCCTAAACAATGCTTAGTTTAAGGACAAATTATGATGGTGAGATGGGCAGAGATTTCTTTAGGGAGACAAAGCTTAATGAGGTGATGCAAAAAATGTTTCTAAGTGTGGAGCAACTAATGAAGGATTCTAGGGTTTAGTGATGCTTGATTTGGAGGATTTCTAAAAACCTAAGGTTTGATGACAAAAGGTGGAGGAGATGATTATACCAAATTTTTAGATGGGATGAAAAATTAACAAAGAGACTAAACCTACAAGGAGACAAGTTCATAAGTGTGTGTGTAAAAAGATGGACCTAATCAAAGTAGTTAACACAAGAGTTATTGATAAGGCTATGGTTCACACCTCGTCGGAGAGTTAGTTTCTAAATCTTGTAATCCCATTCAGTTTGTAATACAACGTCTGCTCCATCTTTCTTAATTTTGTCTAGCTTGGCAATCCTTGGGTTGGGGGTATGTTTTTGATGTTCGACTTCTATCTCCTTGTAAATTGGTATTTGTGGAAGTTTAGTCTTTTTGAACTTAGCCTTAGGTTGGCCTGACATGAGATATTTCTAAGGGATTTTGATCACAACTATGGGGTTTTGGAGGTAGTGAATACACTAAGTATACCTTCTAGATCTTGGGTTGGAACATGAATCAATTAAGAAATAGCATGTTTTGGATTCTTTTAGGATTAATTTGGCTAACTATCTTCTAGTCAAGGAAAACAATGTGTCATTTTCAGTCAAGTAGATTGGTAGCAAAAAGGTATTTTGAAAAGAGCAACTTTTGGATCTTTTTAGAGAAAAAATGGGTTTGTTGGTAACTAGACTTTTGTGAGGTATTTTCTAGGTAATAAGTGTAGGCAAAAGGCAAACTAAAAGTATGATGTTGCGAGTGGGCTTGCTAACAACCGTTTCTTATATATTGAAGGTGAGGTCTCTCAAAGATAAGATTTGTGATATTTTTGATCAAATAGGGTAAATGGAAAAGTATTTTGAAAAAGAACAAGACTTTGGGCCAACAAAATATTTATAACTTTAGGTTCTTCTTAGTGATTCCTATGTTTTTGAGGGAATAAGTCAATCATTTTGAGACAAATGGACAAATTGGACTAGCGAGACAAGCAGTTGTTGCGAATGGACTTGCTAACAACCGTTGTTTTGAGATGACAAAGGTGAAACTTTCTTTCTTATGATATGGGGATAAATGAGCAATCAATTTCTCAAAGGACAAAGCAACTTTGAGAAATACAAATAGTTGATCTCTTTAGCAAAAGGATTTTTTTGATAGTAACCATTGAATTGTGTATGTTCAACAAATATTTTTTTACAGGTCTTGAGCACAATTTAAGACAATTCAAACACACACTTTATCACTACAAGTCATAATTTGATTGTCATATATTATTCAACGGCCCATAGCTTGATGTCTCTTGATTCTAGTGCAATATTTTTCTCTAAGTGAATAGGTGAGTCAATACAAGAGTCGATTGACAAAGGATACACATTAGAGAACCTTCAAGGCATGACAAATAGAAGTTCCCCTTCTGTGGGAACAATGACCCTTGTAGATTAAACCCAAGTGGCCTTATGCCTCTACCAGGGGAGCACAATTGTGAGTAATCTTGAGGGATGTTGTTTCCCTTGCACCGTGAATAACATACCATGAAAGAAAGTGAGATACTTTAGACTAAGAGGGTTGTAAATGGGTTTTTGGAGTCTCTGCAACAGTTGTTACTGGCTGTGATCCACTTAAGGATCTATTCTGGACATGTTGAAATCGTGGGAAAGATTTCCCACCTCAGGCTACTCCCAAAAACATGCTGCCTAAATTGAAGATATGGAGCGAGAAGGTTTACCCTTCCCCTCATTTATAGACCAGCCAAACTATTTACCAGTTTGAGCTTCTCACCAATGGGGATGCACTTCCCAGAGGTGGATGAACTCGCTAGAAGCACTCCTAGGTTGTTGTGGATGACCTTGCTAACAACTTTCAGTACATGTGTCACTTATTTTAATGGTCTTACTTTGCATGAAAAGAGAGAAGTCTAAGATGTGCTAAAATGCACAATCTCAAAACACACAAGACATGGGGTTCATTTCTATTTGGACACTTTTAGATTCTCTATCATACAACTTTGAAGACACATGTGATTAGCATTTAGATGTTCATTCCAACTTGTCAACGTCACCAACAAAAGTAAAATTGAGTCAACAAAAGTAAATCACGCACGTGAAAGCTTTTGAAAAGGAGGGAATAAGAACATTTTCACTTTAGAGCATTCGAGATTTGATGAATTTATTTTAAGCCCCAAAATTGAAGTGTTTGTACATAAGTGTTCATCACAATTGTTCATTTTAACCTTTAGCATTCAAGAGTCCATTCCAATGAAAACATTTAGATTTTAGTCCATGGCATTCAAGATTGATTTTAGCAACATGCATTCAAACACAAGTGTTTAAACATTCAAGTTAATTTTCCAAGAGCATTAAACCATGTAAGGAGAACCTGCAAGAAATATGGTTAGTGGTTTCATAGATGCTCCAATCTGCAAAGCTACAAAAGCCAATTTGATTAGTCACCAAAAATATCAAAAATTGAAGCTTAACTATGGGAAAAATTAAATCAACATTTTTTTTTTCTTTTTCATAGGTGTAAAAATGCTTAGAAAAACCTCTACTCTATAGAACCACCAAAAGTTAAAATTTTATTTATACTCTTTTTTAAAAAAAATTTAAAAAAAATGTAGACGACAGTTAACAGGCGTAAATGCCAAAACTCATAATTATAAAAATAATGCAGGGATTACCAAATTGTAGCGGAGATGAAAAAACTATGGAGATGCAAAAACTATGGTGTGGAGATGCCAAACTACGAAGATGCCAAAATTGTGGTGCAGAGATGCCAAAACAAAGGTACAGAGGTGCCAAAACTACAGAGTGGAGATGCCAAAACTGTGGTGCAGAGATGCCAAACTGCGGAGACACCAAAACTATGTTACGAAGATGCCAAAACTATGGTGCAGAGATACCAAACTATGGAGATGCCAAAACTGTGGTGCAGAGATGCCAAAATAGAGGTGTGGAGATGCCAAAACTATAGTGTGGAGATGCCAAAACAGTCAGAGGTGACACTACACGCAAACAAAATGAAGGAGTGTGATTTTTTTTAGAATTTTGTATTTTTTGGTATTTCAGGATATGTTTTCTTCCTAAATGCATCCTTCAACCTACACAAATAAGAAAAACACCTTGCAACATCCTCAAACAACAACAAACGTTAGATCATTAGTTTGTAAAAAATAAAAATAGATTAAATATGGATTGAAATGGATAAATGAATGACCCATAGTGGGTTCCCATCAAGCATGCCAAAATGTATCACCTAATTTAGCGTTTTAATATGAATACTAACTATTAAATGAAAGCATTAACAATACTAAGCAAGCTAACACTTAAGATAGGACTGAGAGTTATCACCATAAAAGGAAGCAAACCAAGAATGGTAGGCACCTAATGGCATAACACATGATATGAAGGATTTTTCCTTGATTAAGATATGTATGCTCAAGTTTTAGATTGATGGATTGATTGGATGAAGCAAGGTTTCAACAATGGATTCATGGAGGTATTTTAGCATTATAATAGTATTTTGGTATTTTTTAGGCTCTCAAAATAGCATTATAAGTTTTCTTCAAAAGTGGATGATTTTAGTGAAGGAAGAGGCTTCTATTTATAGGCCAAGGGGTAGAGGGATGGATGATCAAGATGCAAGGATGGCAAGATGGTGAGGGAGGGCTAGGATGCACTCAAAGGGGAGCACATGGATTGTGCTTGTTTGAAGCCAATTAGGAGTTGACACACATCATAGGGTGATTGGATATGAGAGGGTAGGATATGGGTTAGTCAAAGGAGTAATGGGGGAGGTTGGGCCATAAATGGGAATGGTTGGGTCATAAATGGAGATAGCTGGGCGGAGAATTAGATTGTTGACTATGGCTTGGGTCATAAATGTTGGAGGGTGAGGGGAGAATGAGATTGTTGACTTTGGCTTGGGTTAGCAAGTCTTAACCCATGTTTATGACTGTGCACGTGATTAGAAGAGGATTAGGCTTGGATTAGAAGGGGATTAGGGGGTAAGTGGCTTAGATTTGATGGGATGGGTTAATTAGGTGGCTAAGTGAGGTTAGTATGTGTGAATGGGTTTGATTAGGGGTTAGAAAAGGGTTTAGGGAGGCTCTTAGGATTTTAGATATTTTATTAAATGATTTATTTAATAAAATGGGGATATAGAATTAAATTGAATAGATTTAAAGATTTATTCAATTTAATAGAGGAATAGGGATTTAATTGATAAATTGATTTTGGGTGATCTTTTAATTTTATCAATTGGACTATAGTTAATTAAATTAACTAATTAACTAGGGGATGAAAATAGATTAATTAAATATTAAATACTTAATTAATGATGCCTTAGGAGATGACTAAATAGGATTACTTAAGTGATGTAATCAGATTTAGGTGTCTACAATGGTTTCCCTAAAAAAGAAAGTGACAAGTTTCCAACCATTACATTTTAATTTTTTTTGACAATACATTTTACAAAATAAACTATAAACTAATGATTCTTTGCGTAACAATTAGTTTGTCCTTCAAAACATCCCAAAATAATTGAAGTTTCAGTTTTCCCATTCCACTACATCTGCAATCTATTCTTCAAAATTAGCAGGGCCAATACCCATTTCAATGAACATAGCTTGGAGCTCTACCTTTTCCTACTCCTTTTCTAGATCTTTCATGACATCCCATGGATTAGCAAAGAGAACTTGCAAAGTTCCCATAAGCCTAGAAATATTATCACTCTTCTCCTTATCCTCATCCAGATTCAAACCTAGGTTGACAACAGGGCTTGGATTTTCATTCAATGGTCCCTCTACCATAGGTAGTCCCATTTCTAGCAATCAACTAAGTTTCTCATTATGTCAATCGAGATATCTTCTTTTTAAAGATTTTTTTTCCACTAGTTGACATTCTACAATAAATGCAACAATATATTTCATAATAAGGTAATTATCCTAAAGAATGAGACAATCAATCTACTACGTTTATGGGTCATCCTTTTGATATTGATCATAATCTTTTGATTATCAAACAATTGATTTGATAGCCATACAATTAATTTTTAGTTGTTGATTCATTTAATAATCACATGCCATATGTTGATGATATGACCTTATTTACTATTCATAGTACACATTTTCTAACATATTAGATATATATTTCATTAGAAGGGAAAATTTGCTTCATGCAATCTATGATTTTTCCATTCAAAGGGAAAAACGAGCTCACACAATATATATTTTTTCCATTAAATGGGAAAAATTGCCTCATATATTATATATATTTCCATTACAAGGGACAAAATATATATCTTTTTCATTACAAGGGACAAAGTTTCTTGTTATATTATGTAATTTTTCTTTTACCAGGGAAAAAATTGCCTCAATTTTATGAAATTTTACTATGGTCAGAGTAAAATTGCCCCTGAAATTAAAGTTTTTCCAATGTTGAAAAGAATATTCACAATTAGAAATCAATTTTCTTCCCAAGAAATAATGTTGGACTTGCCACGACTTTATAAATTTTCCCAAGAGTGGGTTTCTTAAAGTTATCCTTGAGAAATGGTGTATACAAACCCACAATCTAGCTACTATTCTTAGCAACTTGAAAAATTATGCCACTTTGAACAAATCTTCTAACTCCCTTACAAATCTATGGCCAACAATGCTTCTCACTAAGAAAACTTACTCTATTGTCTATACCAAAGTGTCTCAAAAGTTATCCACTATGTTTCCCCTTAATCAAGTTATCCCACATTATTCCTCTAGGCATGCATACAAAAACTATTTTGAATGACAAATCATCCTAAATGACATAATCCAACCACTTGCTTTGATCAACTAAAACTAGTTCCTTACAAGCCTTCCTTGCTTCTACAAAATTAGGATCTATTGCAAACAAGGTCTTCAATTCATCAAACCCAATTACTTATATCCTCATTTGACTTATAAAATTCCTTCTTATACTCAAAGAATTGGATACTCTATTTGAGTGTCCAATCTTATGCTTCAACACAACATTGCAGCTTTGTAGGAACTCAACCTATCTCATGTTTCTCAGGCTTGACTTTCCTTGAATACACAAATACTGTAATGCTTTCTTATTAGTAGACAACACAAACTGCTTAGAAAATAACTAATGTCTCCACTTCTTCAAGGTTTTAACTATGGTGTAGAAATATTGATTATAAATTGAATATTTTCTCTTGATCATTCAAATTTCCTCTATAAGAATTAATAAATCTACCTTCTTCACTTAACATAGCTCCAATTGCATGCCAGTTGCACAACAATCCATTTAAACACCTTCTTGAAATATGATAAATCCAATACTGGTTATTCAAAATAAATCTATTTCAATAACTCATAACTCCAATATGTTCCTTGTGTCCATCTAAAATACTTATGATCACCTCTCATGGTCTATATCATAGGATTACAAACCAAATTGAAGTTCAAGATAAAATTTTGGGAAAAATTAATCAATCCATGAAATGATATAACTTCCTCAACACTCTTTGATGTAGGCTATTCTAAATTGATTTAAACATTTTAGGAGCCATCCTCAATCCTTCATTTGAAATCATAAATTGAAGATGCACTATCTTTTCCTTGATGAAGTAATATTTCTTAGTATTGATTAACAACTTTTCTTCTTTCAATCTTTGCAATACTTATCTTATATGCAACAAATGTTCATCCTTACTCTTACTAGAAGTAAGAATATCATTCATGTAAACAATCACAAATTTTCCCAAGAATCTCTTTAATATCCCATTCATTGATCTCATGAAAGTACTAGGTAAATTTGTTAAACCAAAATGCATAACTATCTATTCATATAAACCCTTATTAGCCTTAAATGTAGTCTTTCATTCATTACCTTCTCTAATTGTGATCTAATGATAAGAACTCTCCAAATAAATCTTGGTAAAGTACTTTTATGTACTCAAGAAATACATTATGTCACCCATTCGAGGAAAATGAAATATGTACCTTATTATGATCTAGTTTATAGCTCTAGAATCAATATACCCTGTCCATTCCCCATTGTTCTTAGGTTCCAATACTATAGATATCATATATTTCATCATCAACTCTTTCACTTTTGTAATCAATTCATAATTGTCCACAAGTACCATCTAGTGTGGTGATTTTTTTGGAAACATTTCCCACAAAACTAGATCCATACAATTACTGATATTTCTATCAAGGGGTAATCCATCTGATACATTATCTAAAATGATTTCTTCAAATTATGTTGGTAACTCTTTTATCTCCTTAGGTTTTTCATTTATCATTCCAAAATCAATTTTATTTAGGATCAAAGAATAATACATATTCCCCTTAATCAAGAAAACCCTTACTATTGTACAATTATCATTCTTACAATCTCCTACAAAAGGTAAAAATACTTTCTTCATTTCATTTTCTACTATGGTATACTTAATCTACCATTATGTATTACTTGTCTATCATACTTCTGTGGTCTAACCAATAATCCTTTTGTTGGTGTTTTAAACCTATGGGCCTTAAAATAGTACCAAGATGCAAAATAAAAATGGATGCCTAGTGCTAGCTATCTCCCATGCTCAGCAAGAACTCATTCAGATCTGGACCAAATTAACAAAGCACAAATGGTTTTCTACACTTTAGGCTCTATAGGGCCAAGTCGAGTGCACCTAGGCATTTTATCACGCATTTACTAGTCTTCGTTACACAATATTCATCCCTTATTATAGAACATAGTATATAATCTTCTTGAAATTATAATTAACTATTTGTTTTATAGAAGCCAACTATAAACTTAGAACAAGCTATTACAATAAGTGAATAACCAACATGAAACCCTCTATTGCAAACTTTAGATAATTTAATTTTGATTTAAGTGTGTATTATGCAACCAAATGAATGCCCCAATTTGCATCTCAACTAATGACCAGTGTCTTATCCATTGTTGTACAGAGTCATACCAAATTTTTTTAATTTATTCAATTGACTTGCAATTAAATTTATTAGCTATTAGCCCTAAATCCCATTCTTATGATATCCCTCCCATATGTTTAGATACCTTATCAATTCATAGAATTATTTATTTCATTTCTTGAATTAAAAGCAATAGTGAATTGACATACAACCTATCCTAGTTGCATTAAATTGAAAGAAACTTTTCTCACAAAATCCTAAAGTAACTAACACATGAAAAATGGAGACATAATTCAAAGACATAGATATTCAAAACCTCATATTGTATTAATTTCCTTGAAATAATATATATCTAATAAAAAACTCAAAGTAACACAAAATTTGACAAATTTGTCATTCAATATTCACTATGTTCTCATACTACAAAATTGAGACAACATCAAATTAACATAAAGATTGGACCGATTATAAATTACATAAACACAAAAAATAAATCAGAACTTGGACCCTCACTCCACATCATGGAAATCATTTTATAGACAAGGATTGCAACAAGCTTAAAATGGGAAGGCACTTGTCAAAATTTGATTAAAAAACAAAATACAAATACATTCTTGATATTTTCAAATTACAAGACATTCTTTGTACTTGGACAACATGAGGGAGCAGTTCCAAAACTAGCAAATGATAATTTTTCTGAGGTTTCTTTGGGATGAGCATGTGAGAACGTTAACAACTTGTCACTATCATTCTTGATTCTCTATTTTTTTCCTTTCTACCTTTTGATTCTATTATCCATTGCTTCCTATAGGAAAGGCTTTAATCTCTCCCACAACCTCCCACATGTAGATTTCCTTCTTAGTTGGCCATTCAATGGTTCTAAATCTATCCAAGTCACCTACTTCCTTATTCCATCTATCATTTTTAATGGTCTTTGATTCATTTATAAAATTATTTATGTCTATTTCCATGTTAAAATGGGAATCAATCAAATTATTGAAAGTAACATCACTTTCATCTTCAAAAATAGCCGATACTCCTCCTTGAGCTAGTACTAAACTAAAAGAATCTGACCACTCTTACCAATCCTTCAATTTGTTGTCAGCATCCAAAATTGGTGGGACGCATGGTTCAATCCCTCCTGATAAAAGCTTCATCTTATTTTGTATGATTTGTAATTTTCCAATAAAGAAGCCAATCTATTCTTTCACTATTTATAGGCCTTCTTTTATTGTGAAGATTTTCTCAGTAAAATATGGTTTCTTTTCCATCAATAAGATCAATCTTTCCAAAAACTAAATGTGTGGTCCCCATTGATTGAAAAAAGGCAATAGCCATAAGAGTGCTTCATTTCATACATGCTCAACACTTTGTAGAGACATAAAAAGGCTATGTGCCTATTTAGAGATCTTCTTTACTATCTCTACTTTGTGGCCTCTCATACCTTTTAGGACATTAGTCCTAATTTCACCAACTTACTGTGGAGATTCATCATCTATGCTCATTCTTCTTGGCTCAACATCATCTTGCACCAACTCTGTTGACTAAGTAGAAATTTCTTGAGTGATGCTTGTTGGTTTCTCACTACTAGTCTATGCTTTGCTCTATTCTATAGTACTAAGTTGCTCTTTTAAGGAAGCAACTTTAGCCTCTAGCTCTTGAGCCTTTGCCTCCAACTCATTTATCCTTTGGCTATAGACATAGCTATTCTTGATCTCTTCCTCATATAAATTCTTTATATCTATGTAATAATGAAAGGTCCTATCCACTTTAGTCTCTATTTCTTCCACCTTAGCTTCATTCATGAATGAAAAATTCTCTAAGGCTTTAGAAATCTTTGAATAAGAAGTATTCTGCAATGTCCAAACTATTATATTACCTTGAGCGGTATTCTAAACATCCATCAATTCTAGCTTGTTTGTCTTAGGTGTCATGCTCCATATTGCTAAGGATTTGAAACTTATGTTGAAACCTGATCCCCTTTTAAGACCATCACCACCAAATGTCTCATAAGAAATTGAATATTCTTCTCTTGTGATCTGATCAAGCCTGAAAGATTGCTCTAGATCCTATCCACATACTAGAAGCATTCCACTTCTTTAAACCAAGTCCTTGCCTTTATAGGAGTCATCTTTTCACTCTCTAGGTCATAGGCATGTTGCTTGTCTACCAATTCTTGAATTTTTTCTTCTGATTCTCCCAGTTTAAGTTTATGAACCAATTCACTCTACTTCACTTTGTACAAAAAGCTATTGAACTCTACAAATTTGAGAAATTCATCATCCTCCATGAATTGTTGTTCTTGGATGATCATGTCATCTAGTCTAGCTACTACTAGCTATAGATCAGTTAGAGATTTCTCAAATACTATCACTCTATCTTGCAAATAGTTCTATCTTAAATAAGTACTATATTGGTTCTTCCTAGGCATTAATTGAAGTGTCCTTTACTTTACCTTCACAGGCATATGGATCACTTTTTGTCTTTTGTTGCCCTTGGCAACTAATGACACCTATGCAGGCTCATCCTTCTCAACTTCCAAGACAACATCTAGCTCACAAGAGTGATGGTTCACTCTTCCCTCTTTACCCACTAGTTTTTCAAGCATTTGTGCCATGAATTCATTTCAATCATCCACCATTTTCCTCAGTTTGCATGGATATGGGACATCTAAAAGGAAGCTCTTAAAGCTTGGGTCTGCTTTCTTCAACTCATTATGTACCCTTAAGATATCTTGAAATTTTGTCAATCTGTTTGTAGCTTCACCTTTGGCTAGAAGGTTTGTGATCAAGTATTCATATGGCAACTCCTTAGTGTTGGGAAACACATAACCCCTAATCTCCTTTAGAGATTTCCTCATAAAGCCCTCTAGGTCATACATTATGTATGGGGCAACGGATAGATTGTAGTGGTGGAGGAAAACATGAATCTAATCTAAGGATTCTCTTCCATTTGAAAAGTCCCCTATCCTAAAACATCTACACAAGAATGTTCCCTTATTCATTTTTTCCCCTGATTATTCCCTATTTACCATGAATAATTGCCACTTTGGTAATATATGTGGTGGTTGGGGACATGCATAGACTATGATAAGGGAAAAGGTTTGAAACAAAAATATGTAACCCAAATTATGATCTAGCCTCTTCTTCTTAGGCAATAGGGTTGTTCATAATTATTTTTTAAAGATATCAGGGGCCCTAAAGAAACTAGGGTCTAGTATTTTGATTATTACAAAGATAAAATTATTAAAGAATGAAATAGAATCATACTAATGATAAAGCCAATATGATACCCATGTCTATAGCTATATTGGAAGCTATCCATTTGCATCATATTTTGGTCAATGAAGTCTAGTCTAATGTATCCCACATTCTTATACAATATAAGATGCATCCGTAGTGAATAATGGTGGAATTTGAAGTTCCCCAATTCCCCTCTCTGTGTTGATTTGAACTATTCTTGCATCTTCTCTAGGATGTAAGCTACATAATAATATTCCCCACTATGGTATGCATCATTTACATCTCAAGATATAATGTAGATTGACCCATACACCACATTAGACCCATCACTCCCCACCACCTTGTAGACACCATATATAGTCTTCTAAAAGTAGTTTTTGAATTTTCTCATAGGCATCATTTTGTCCACTTTCTTAAGGTAATCATACACCTTCTTGAGGTTCATAGGGATGTGTTGCAACAAAGCCTTTCTAGTGTAGGCATTTGTATTCCTCTCAAACTTCACTTGAAGTTCATCTACATCTAGTGGTTTTCTCATTTGACCATCCAATCCAAATGATTCAATGAATGAAGCACAATCCATGGTACATAGAATGCTCCCATTATGCCCATGGAATGATTTGGTTGCCAAATTGTAAGACTTGATTAGGGTCTTCACCAAATCAACATCTACATATACATCTAGGAATAGTAGCTTTTCCAAATTCTTGCTCCATAAATTGTAGATGGGGATCTTTTCAAATCTGTTAATGTAGAAATATCTGAAAATTTCATACCTATTGAGACTAGGAAAAATTGCATCCCTGTAGAATGTGTATGGGTCTCTGTAGTCGTGATCATTTGTAGAGATGACATTTAATGAGTCTAGAAATATCTTCATCCATTCATCTGCAAATTTGTTTGGATTTCTCTACCAAGTCTTCCCTCCCTTAGAGGTTGATGTTTTTGCAATCTCCATGTCCTTAGCCTTAATCTCTTCTACCTCTTTATTTTACATTCTGACTACAAACAAGAATCTGGAAGCTCTACAACTAAAAACTAGAAACCCTGCAACTTATCTTAAAGCTCTACAAACTCTTTGAACTCTTCATGCTTTATGAACAATATCTTTTTTTAGTCTGAAAATGTTCTTTTATGCTGTGTGTACCTCATCAACTCTTTGTTGCATTGGTTTTTTGCATGCATGAGATTTAAATCTTAGTTCTTTCTGTCACCTCAATGGAGCATTGACTTAACTGTCCATCTTAGCACTTTTCTATACTTTCTCAAATTTTATTGGTTGAGAACTTTCTATCATTTCCAAATTAGAAAAAGAAGAATTTTTTTTTCATGTTATAACTAGGGCTTCCAATTGTATACTTCAGTTTGAATATCAAACCCTTTGTAACCCCATAAGCAAGGAAACTAATCTTTATAATATTACTATAATTCCTTTATCATAGCTGCAAAAATCCATTTTATACTTCTTGCGAAGTTACTCCCGTTAGTTTTTCATTAGACTGGAAGCATTAGCTGCAATGTCATCTTCAATACCTATGAACTTATATTAGGTAGTTTTCAAATCTTTTCATAGCATTAACAATACAAATCTAAACCTTAACAATCTCACACTCATAGCCATCTGAACCTTCACTATAACTTCTGAAGTTTTCTTTTAACCACTGCCTTCACCGTACGACCATACACTTAGTCTTGTCTCATAGCTGTGGAATCCTTCATGTATTTCTCTTATGATCTTATGATCCTTTACCTTTGTATCTTCGAAGAACTTTATTGACATGTGTTGAATTCCTTTATGCCTATGCGCTAGACCCCACTTTGTAAGATCTTAATAATATATAACCCTTAAACTTCACACCTTATGATCTCCCACTTCTCTTAATTTTCATATGGTCAAAGGTCCACTCAAAATATTTTACGCTTCTACTCTATTCCTGTTGCCATAAGATCGTGACATATGCTACCATCATGAAAAAATATACAAAGATATGTTGCCCTTATGAGTGTAAGATAGAAGACCAATCAAAGCACCTATATGCCTATATAATTGCATTAGTTATCATATCATTAGGAGACTTGAAAAATAACCTTTATGAACACATGCTAAGCCTTGTTTTCTAATGTCAGGAGATTGAAAGCTTAGACCTATGATTCCATGATGAAGAATCTGATTGTAAGATCATAAGAAGAGATAGGAAAATTTGAAAACCAAGTACAATCTCCTGCTAAACATAAATCCTAAAGTAAAAACCAAGTCTAATTGCAGAAAAAAGGAAAATTTTCAATGATATGGCAAAGGAAATAGCTCTTAAAACATTTGTAGGACCTTATGTTAGGGAAAAATTTCAAAATGAGCTAGGACATAAACTTGTTATATTAGGAATTTTATTTGAAATTTGACAACAATATGTGAAACCCTGACTACACAATATTATTCAAGAATTTTTCACATTGTACTTTCAAAATTTTAGCACAGTGAAAATATGGGATATCAATGGCTCTATCTGGGGATGATGGATAACTTGTATTCATGCAAGAATTCATAATTACTGGGTTAAGAAGACCACACACACATAATAGAAAAATGACAACATTGGAGAGAAACACTTGACAAAATAGGGGAAACCAATAGGACAAACAAAACCAGAGGACTATATAGAAATTTATAGAATACTCCAAATATACAAGATCCATAAGCTAATATTCATGGAAAAACAAGCATTTAAATAGAAATACCTCTTCAATAATTGTCCATAAACTGATAATTCCATAATACCTCCTGATAATTCTTTTATAAAATATGAGTCTTCTCCCCAATTTTCTTGAATCAAGTATGGGCCTAACTAGATAGGATCAAACTTTCCATGTTTTCCCTTTTCTTCTAACCTAGCATCCCACATAAACACCATGTCTTCAAGCTAAAACTTTCTTGCTAATGTCCTTTTATCATATAAGTGTTTAACTTGGACCTACAACTTTGCATTTCTAGTAGAAACATCTCTCCTTGTCTCATCCAACTATAGTATATCATCCATTCTAATATGCATTTAATCAATGATGTTTTCATCATACTGCTGGGAAAATTTGTACATCCCCTTCAAATTATTTTGAGGTAGCCTAGCATGGATTCCATATACCAAATAAAATGGTGTACATCCTATAGCCTTTTTTATTGTTACCCTACCAGCCCATAGTGCCAATGGTGGTTTGGAATCCCAAGCTCTCTTGTTTTCATCTAAGAGCCTCTTGATGATCTTTAGTAAGCTCTTATTACTTTATTTTTCTTGTCCATTTCCTTAGGGATGGTATGGTGATGAAGTAGACTTGGTAATGCCATATTTTTCATAGAAGACATTATATTATTAAGATCTAAATCACATTGCATTGTCTATGACTATCTTCTCAGGGAAACTAAACCTAACAATAATATTATTCAAAATAAAATCCATCACTACTTTACCAGTAGACTTTCTAGTAGGGATTTCCTCTACCCATTTTGTAAAATAGTCAATGGCTACTAAAATCCAAGCATGCCCTTCACTTGACTTATTTAAAATTTCACCTATAAAATCAATACTCCACTGTTGAAATGGTTCTTGCACCTCTATTGGTTCCAATGGAAGATTCCAATAAAACTTTAACTTACCAGTGAATCTCTAACAAGCATCACACCTTTTTACAAGTTCATGTGCATCCTTAAAAAGAGTATGCCACCAAAATTCTTTTCTAATCACTTTGTGAGTTGTTGTCTTAGCCATGTAATGGCATCTACATATTCCACCATGCATTTCATTTAAGACTATTATTGAATGTTCCTTTTCAACACATTTAATTAGCGCACCTTCCAAACTCCTCCACCATAGCTTCCCACTAACAATAACATATTTAATAGCCTAAAAATTTAAGGCTCTTATCTAATTATCATTTAGCCCTGGTGGGGATTTGATGTATTGTAAGTAAAATATTAAATCTTCATGCCAGTCATAGATATCCATATCACATAATTCATTTTTGTAATTATCATCAAGTTGGTTTATTTGATTTGCTCCAAGGTTAGCCTCTACCATTAGTTTTAGAAAGTTCTTATCCCCTCACCAACTTGGTAATCTGGATATCTATATTGAATTCTTTGATCCTATTGATCCATCTACATCTTCTCCCTGAGACTTCTTGATGTGAGAAGATATACTTTACTATGGCACTAGGTACAAAAGTGACTACTGTAGCTCCCATTAGACAGCATCTAAATGCCTTCACAAATTTGATCAATGATTAAGCTTTTTTTTCATTTATTTCATATTTTAATTTTTTAACTTGGCAGAACTTAATAAAAATACTATTGGTTGTTCATACCCATCCTCATTCTTCTGTAATAGAATTGCTACAACAATATCAAATGAGGCAAAGGAGAATATGTGCATTGGATTAGAATAATCAAGGGCCCTTAAAATAGGAGCATCTTTTATTGCTTATTTGATTCTTTGAAAAGCCATTCTTGGCTCATCATCTCATCTAATTTTAGAGCCGTTCTTTAGCATCTTGGATATTGGCCTACTTATTTCTACAAAATTAGTGACAAATCTTCTGAGGAAATTAATTTGTTCAAAAAAAAGATTGAATGCCTTTCACATTCTTAGGCTTCTCAATTTTATCTATAGCTTCCACCCTCTTTGAGTCTATCCTAACTCCTTTTCCAACCAAATGACCCAACAATTTAGCTTTATTGACAACAAAGACACACTTCCTGGGATTCAAAGATATAACATACATAAGAGATATGATAAATACCTTTTCAAGATGCATAAAATAGTCATTTTCATCCTATAATCATGTTGTTAGATCATCTTGATACACCACTAAGAACTTATCAATTAATGTCTATAAAGGCCACATCCATGGATCTCTAAAATGTAGTTGGTCCACCTCACAATAGGTGTGTAATAATCATGCCCAAGGCATTACTTAGGAATAGTATATTCAATATAATGATTATTCTCCCTACCATGAGGTGCATTTAATTCATCAACCCAAGGACATATACTTGAAATGGTCAACACAATATGTGCACTAGGTTTCTTAACGAGTCATTACACTTATGTTGCAGGAAAGTAAAATGCAAGGCAAGAACCTACACTAGTGTTGTAGGAAACTAACACATTTAACTCTTCACTAAAATGAATGTTGGAAATGCAATTAAATGCTAACCTATATTCCAACTCAGTCCATCTACTATAACTATTCTCACAGCTACTATAAGAACACTCACAAAGTATGATGTTGTAGGAGGAAACTTACAACTTCTACTTGAAATACTAGAGATGCTAGAAGTAAATCTATACTACTGTAGTCTAATCCACCTCTCAAGTGAGCCCCCTTGGTCAGCTTCTACTAATCTACTAACACAGAATGTAAACCAAGAATTATCTCATTATATTCTAAAATTCCTTACATTAGCACAATACATAAAACTGTAAAACAATTCACTACAAGAGTCAACAGTTTCTTTTCATAAACTTTCTTCTAACTTTTTAAAACTATCGATCCAATCCCTATAAATAGAGGATCAACACATATTCTAAAACAAGAAACAAAATAAACTAACTACAAATATGCCAGAGAAAAAGAAGGAAACATAACAGTTTATGGTACAAACAATAAAGTCTGGATAACCCAGTAAACACAATAGTAAACACAGAGGAAATATAGCAACTTTTCATCCTTGCATTCATGGAATAATGGCTCCTCCCTTGTAGCTGTCATGTCTCCTAATACCATTATGGTTCTTCCATCATGACTAGATTTTAATGTTCCTCCTTGAATGATGTTGACCATCTCTAGCTTCTTCCCTATCAAGTTAGTTGTGATGTAGAAATATTTGCAAACAAGCATAATCAAATTAAATCCAAATATTAGAACACACATTCTAATGGTTATATAAAATACTACATTATATGTATAATATTGGCAAAATATGACATATTATCGACCCATAGGTTAATGGTTCTATCTAGACTTAATCATAGGTTTAGCTAAACATAAGTTCACAAATGTCTTGGAAATGTTAAAACAAATTATTTTAAAATTATCATATAATAGAGGCAATAATCAGCCTCATCATCAACCCCCTTGATAATTTTGATGCTTATCCTCAAGCACTGCACCTTCTAGTCATTGATCAAAAATCTCCAACTTCAATCCTCCCTCTCCTGCTACTTTTGAAGGTGTAGTAGAATCCTCATGTTCTCTCCTAGACTTCCCTTTTATGGCCCTCTTGCATCCTATCAAATTTTTTAGAATTGATATCATATAGGGGCCACATGAGCATTGGTGGCTACATTGTTAGTGGACACCATAGTTTTGGTCTAGCCTACCTTCCCAACTGTATGCATTTTAGAGATCGATGAAGGGCAACCTCTAAGTTAATAGGATTGTGTGGCTCTGATCTTTTGATTCCTTCAGGTAGTCTTCCCCATCTTCTTTTAACACCAACCATGGCTCTCTGAAAGGTAAAGTAAGGCAGGTTATCATATTCTGCAGATACCTTTTTTTTGGCTTCAAATATTCATTTTCTTATCTCCTTGTGCTTATCCCCATAGGTCAATCTAGACCAATCCCTAAGGATTTCTTCTAGTTTATCACTCCTTGCTCTTAATGGCAGGATTTATGTTCTTTCCACATCTCTATAATTGTAAAATTGTCTATCATAATTAGCTTCATTGTGCATCCAAGACATTAGGGCCCTTAGATGTATATCTCCTATGTAAGGTAAAGGATTCCATTGAGTTTCTATAGGGATAATGAAATTGTGCACATACAATTCATAGAGTAAATTTTTCTACCACCCGGATGGAAGAGTTTGGTATAAACCATAGAATTCCTAGGCTATCTTGAATTCTACATTTATGTCTTTGAGGGTCAGCATAAGATGGAATAAAAAGAATTGTTCTTTTAAACAAATAGCATAGATCCTCGGTGGTGGTTTGCAAGTAATTATTTGATCAGCCAATTTGAGGGCATGATCCATCTTTTGTTTCTATTTTGCCAATTGCTCTCTTAATTCTGCAATTTCTTCACATTGATATGCTATAACCTTCTTCATCCTCTTTTTCTCCTCTTTCCATAGGGCTATATTCATCACATGTTTATTATACAACTAGAAAAGAAGCATTTGTAGGGTAATTGGGCCACTTTCTTCCTCATAATTATTTTTCCTCTATTCCCTTCATGATTGTTCTAAGAAATTTGTAAACCATGTCTGCTTGTAGGAAACTAGGCCATTTTTCAAACAAGTTAACTGATGCATTATTGGGGCTTTTTCATCTTTGCATCCTGGAGTATATAGTTGGCCTACTAGGGAATTATTTTTTCTTTCATTCACCTCAACCCTACATTCCTCTTCAAGGTTTTGAGGAATGTATGGAATTTTAGGTTGATTGTGGGAATCATTTGAGACAATTTATACTAGGGATTCTTCATTAGATGGTTTGGGTAAAGTAGACTGAGTTTCTACTGATACTTTAGAAGTTTTTCCTTTCATTTTAGGGCTTCTTCACATAGGGGTCTCCTCAAGTACCACAACCTTCTTCCTGCTACCTCTTTTAGGTGTCTCTACTACAGGATTGATTGCTATAGGACTCAACTTTTTTTTCTTTTCCTTTGAGATTGTGGGGTTTTGTTTTTTTGCTACTAGAGTCAAGGTTTCTTCTTATACTTTCCATTTTATTTTTGCTTAGGGTGGAGGTAGGTACATTTATCTTTTGAGTGGGTAAAGACACATTTTCTTACACATTTCCAATTTTAGCACCTTGGGTTCTTTGCTCAGTAGTTGTGTCAATGGGTACTGCATTTTCTTCACTAGGTTGTTCATTAGGGGTAGCCTAAGTTTGCAAGGTTTTACACTAGAAAAATTTGGCCCATGACATGGGATAGGCATCCCTAAGAGATCTCTCTATAAGGAATTTGATTAGGGCATGGTGAGTAACAGAGTTGTCCTTCCCTTTTTGGGTTTCCTCGGCACTAATACATAACATATGTACAAGAAATTGGGAACATTTGCTGGAGAATTATTCCTTATATAAATGAGCAACTTAAAATGATGTGCATGTAAATATGAAAATCTTCCTTCATAGGTAAAATACTTGATAATGTGTACGACCAACTCATTGTATGGCGGTAGAAGAGACATTCTTTTGCAACCCTGCTTGGTTATATCCAATGGAGGGTCAGTTGGTTTGAAAAATTGGGCCCTAGTTGACCTTGCTTCATGTGCATTAGGGTAGTGTTCTCCCATTGCTAGTAACCCAATTACTTCTACTATCTACTCTTTTGTGGCAACAATTAGAAATCCCCATACTGTTGCTTCTCCTTGCTCAAATGTATGTATAAATTTAGTGGCTACTTCATCATCAAACTCTGTTAGTTTTTAAAAATACCCTAACTAGCCACATGCATTAAATCTTCTCACTACTTCCACATCTAAAAGTAAAATGCTATGCTTCACCAATTCTCATCACTGCAATTTTCCTCCCATTTGTGCTTGTCAATTTTAGACTCTACTCTACTTGCACTATTACCTTCTTCCCTTCTATAAATTTAGGCTTTCTTTTATTTTTGAAAATCACAGACCTTTTCACATTTCACATTCTTTTCTACTAATTTTCATCATGAACAATACATCATGAGTAATAATAATGTGGGTTTAATAAAAATAAATCATAGATATGCAAAAAAAATCCTAAAATTGAATTCAGGTCACATCAAAATTGAATTTGGGTCATTTCATAGCCTAACAGTGAGGAATTATTTGGTAATAAGAGTATGACACATGACACTTATGTACTATGGTAACTAGGTTTTAAAGAGAATGTAAATATTTGAAGATCTTTAATAAATAAATAAATATGTCATTAAGAATTAGTAACCTTCCTTGCCCCCTATGATACATGGACAAGTGCCCTCACTTGTCATAACTGGCACGAGGTATGGAACTAGCATAATATCGCAATAATATATATAAGATAGTAATAGATATAACCAACAAAATCTATGTTCTATAAATGAATAAAATTTTGAAAAACTTATACTTGCTAATTGATCATTGCATGTGCCAAAGGTGGCAAGAGTTAAAGGTCAGTAGTGATAGCATACATCAACGAACTCATCGTGTTATTGAAAGCATAACAAAATGATGATGTGGAAGATCGGTGGATGGAAGAAAGAAATGAGATGGGTTGAAAAAGAAGAAATTAGAAGGTGAATGAATAATTTGAACTTTATGTCATCATAAAGTGTTTATTATGGGCATGCTTGAAGAAGTTCTTATTGAAGAGTTGCAGGAAGGAGGTTGGCACCTTCTGCTACAGGAAGTGTGTCAGCTGGAAAATTGTGTAGTAAGAACTACTAGAGAAACTCCTCTTTGGTTTGTGGTTTATGATAAAGGTGTAACCTATGGCTATTTACAATAAATTTGAAGTGGACAAGATCAATAGTTGTTAGCTGGATTGCTCCATTGTCAAAGACATACTAAATTTCATAAGGCCCTAGCCATCAAGTCTACAACTTCCTTGGATTCTCTTTGAGACAAGAATCATATAGAAGGGACCAATCTCCCACTTGAATTTTTTTATTATTGATATGTGCATCATGCCACTTCTTTCACTATTGTTGAATGATCTTCATTTTTTCTAATGTTATCTTTTGCATTTCATCCAAAGAGTTCAAGTGAAGAAGTCTCTCTTGTTGTGCTACAAGAAGGCTGATGTTCAATTCCAAAATAGTATGCAAGGTTTTATGTTCAAATTAAATGGAAACATTGTTGCTTTTCCATAGTCAAGATCAAATGGAGTAAAGCCAGTGGTTGTCTTCCATGAAGTTCGGTATGCCCATACAGCTTTTGTTAGCCTACTATTCCAATTCTTCTTGTGTATGTGCACTGTCTTAGTTAGAATGGCTTCAATTTCTATATTGGTGACTTCTACTTGCCCATTTGCTTGAGGGTGATAGGGAATGGATTTGTGGTGACTTATGTTGCATTTTTTCATAACTTTAGTGATCAAGTTTGATGTAACCTAGGCTCCTTGATCTGTGACAAGTTCTCTGGGAACTCCATAGTGGGTGAATATTTATTTGTATAAGAATTTAGCTACTTTCTCATCTCTTTCATTTTCATTGCCCTAACTTCCACCTATTTAGTTAAATAATCTATCCATACTAAGATGTAGGCCAATTTTCCACTTGATGGTGGGTTAATTGGACCTATGAGGTGCATACTCCATTTGTCAAAAGGTGTTACTACAATCTATAGATTGAGTGACAACTCATCAATTTTGGTTGGGTGGCCCATCCTCTAGAATTTGTCACAATTGGTTGTATAAGTTACTACATCCTTGTGTAATGTTGGCCAGTAATACCCAGTAGTAAGGACCTTTTGTGTTGTTCTCTTTCTTGCAAAATGGCCTCCACATGGTTCATTATGACAAGCATGTAGTATGTCATATATTTCATCCTCTCTAATACATCTCCTCATGATCTGATCTAGTCTAGTATAGAAGAGATTGTTATCTATCCATGAATAATGAAAACTTTCTCTACTAACTTCCTTTTATCCTTGTGAGAGAAGTGTGGGGGCATTCTATTTGTAGTCGAATAGTTTCCTATGTCTACATACCATGGTGTATGAGTTTCTATATGGAACAAGTGCTCATCTAGAAAGGTATCTTCAATGGGGGTTGGATCTTCATCAAAAATGTGTAGTCTAGACAAATAATTAGCAACTATATTGGACTTGCCTAGTTTATCAATAATGGTAATATCAAACTCTTGTAACAATAAGAGACATCTTGCCAATCTTCCAATTACAACAGGTTTGTTCATTAAGTACCTTATAGCTAAGTGGTTAGTATGAACAAAGATAGGATATCTAGTTACATAATATCTAAATTTGTTCAATGCATAAACTACAACTAAAAGTTCTTTTTTAGTTACTGTGTAATTCAGTTCAGGGCCATGAAAGCTTTTACTAATATAGTAGATTTCATTTTCAAGATTAGCATGCTTTTGTCCTAATACAACACCTACAACATAGTTTGATGCATTAGTATGAATATGAAATGGAATTAACCAATCAGGTCCCTTTAAAATTGGTGTTGTAGTAAGGAGTTTCTTAAGCTGATGGAAGGCTTCATTACATTTGGGTGTCCAAATGAATTCATCTTCCTTAGTCAAAAGTGTATACAAAGGACTAGCTATTTTACTAAAATCTTGTATGAAATGCCTATAATAGCTAGCATGACCTAAAAAAGATCTTACATCCTGATTTTGTAGGTATGGGAAAAGTTAGAATTACCTCTATCTTAGCTAGATCCACTTATATTCTTGCAGCTGATCTAAAATGACCAAACACCACTCCTTCCTACATGAGCATGAAATATTTCTAACTATTGAGTGATAGATTATGTTCTTGCATCAGATAAGAATATTTTCAAGATTCATGGAGGCTTCTTCAAAGGTGACTCACAACATTGTGAAATCATCCATGTATATTTCCATGCAATCGTGCAATATATCAATAAAAATGCTAATGATAGCTCTTTGAAATTTTGTGGGGGTATTACATAGGCCAAATGGCAAGACAAAATATGCAAAAGGACATGTAAATGTGGTTTTATTTTGATATTTAGGAGCTATACTTGTCTAATTATAACCACTATACCCATCTAGGAAAGAAAAATATTTCTTACCAGCTAGAGTGTCTAGAACTTGATTAATGAAGGGTAAAGGAAAGTGATCCTTCTTGGCTGCCTTATTCAATTGTTTGTAATCTACACAAATCTATGATTTCCTTCCTTTTTTAGGCACTATGACCAGAGATGAGACCCATCTACTATCATAAATAGGGTATATAAAACTAGCATCAAGAAATTTTCGCAGTTCAGTTTTAACTATTTCTCTAAGGGCTGGATTAATCCTTCTCTGGGGTTGGCAGAGTGGAAGGCACCCTTCATTGATATATATTCTATGGGTGCATGATGTAGGACTTAACCCTTTCATATCCCCATAGTCCCATGCAAAAGCGTTTTCATATTTTTGAAGAAGCTCTGTTAATTGTTTCATTTGTGTGAAAGGAAATTTAGGATTGACGTGGAGATTATGACCCATTGACAACTTAATAGTAGTTGTGAGATCAACTATAGTAGCTTTAGAGATTGGACTTGTATCTAGTTCACATGGTAAAAGATAATGAATAATGTCTAGCTCCTTGGGCAGAAAAAAACTCTTATTACATTCCTCATATGTAGTTAATTCTAACATAGAACTGTCAGATACATATTTTTCTACCACATAAGTATTATTAAGAATACTCTAAATTACCTAAATCCTCTTCCTACGGCTTCAGAAAAGACTATCTATGTAACATCATAAGCTGCACTATAGAGTTTAACTCTTCTTCTCCATCCTTTAAATCTAGCCATATGGATGTACTTAAATCTAGTTGTGGTTGTGCTAGAGGATACAGGTCAAATTTTTTTGTTTCTTGTCCATCTCATATGGTCATACTCCCTTACCTACAACTTATATTTGCATTAGTTGTAGCTAACCATGGTCATCCTAAGATGATAGGGCAACTAGATAAATTGAATTTTGGGGACAAAATCATGAAATTTGTAGGGTACTCTAGAGAGTCTAGCATTACTACTATGTCTTCTATCATCCCATCAAGAGTGACAGTAGAACTATCTGCAAGCTAAAGAATTTTTGGGGTAGCTCTTAAGCCTTCTATATTTAGCTTTTTCATAGTGTCTTTAGTCATAATATTTATAGTAGCACCAAGATCAATCAAATCATTTTTAACAAACTGACCATTCATAATCACATTTACAACTCGAATATTTAGGAATAACCAATTTTCCTAACATAATAGTAGCCAATTGTCCTACAACATGAACTATGGTTGGTCCCTATTTTTTCTCCCATGATTTTTCTAAATAGGCTTCTCTAATGACTTTTCCATAAATAGGAACATCTTTAATAGCTTCGAATAAAGGAATTTGGACATGTATGTTCTTTAGATGATCAATAATATTAAAGGATTATTCCTCTATTTGTGCAAGTTTGTGTGGTATGAGCTTTTCTAGAAAAGGAGGTTCAACTACTATTTGGGTTTGAGTTGAGCTAGTTATATCAAGGTTGGGTCAACCATTTGTGGCTAAGAAGTTGTAAATTCTAATGCTGTAGGAGTATCTAGTATTTTAGTTATGAGAGGTGCTTTAGGTGTTGGTAGGGTTGTACCAGATCTCAAATGTATATCTGCAACATTTAGAGCATAAACATGGTATTGTTGAGCATTAGAAAAATACATGGGTTGTTGTGGCTACTAGTTATTTGGATTTGGATAAGGTTGTGCAAGAAAATGAGTCTATTTTTGAGGTCCAAAACTTGCAGGTGATGGCATTAGTGTAGGTTGTTGGACTGGAGATGGTAATTGTGGATTACTAGTATTTTGGTTAGGCCATTGCTAAGGTCATCTCCATTGGTTTTTAGATTTCCAATTCCCTTGGGGTGGTTGCCATTAGTTCTGCTGATTTTTCCATTGATTATTTTTCTGGTTAGACCACTGATTATTTTGTTGGTTTGGCCAGGAAGGTTGGGAATTTTGAGGCCATTGAGATTGTTGTGGATTATTTTGCCAAGCATTATTCTAATTAGGTTGACTATATTGTGGAGGACCTTGGGTACTATATTTTTGCCATTGATTACCATATATATTTGAATTTTGTAAAGGGTCTTGAGATATACCTTGACGATGGACCCATGTCTGAAATTGAACAATGAAGAATGCATGCTCATCCTCTCCATCTATCTTAATGTTCTTAGTTGGAAGGTGTTGGTTCTCCACGCTAGTGACCAATTTGCATTGGCAATCTTTCTTCTACTTCTAACAGTGTGGATAATACTTAGCTAGTTGCACCTCAGCTTGTGCATGCTTCTTCTTTGTAGTCATTGTGTCGAGATGTGTAGCGATGTCATTTATGATGTCATGCTTAAAATCTAAGAGTAGTTAGATATCTCAAGCTTTGAAATACCCTAAATAATTCCTTTAGTGGTTGTAGTTTGGTGTACTCTTCCTTTCTTCATAGTTGACCTTGAGTAGTTAAGTCAGATTTTCCTGAGGTCATCCCAAGAAGAAAAAACCACCAACCATTAGGTCTAGTGCTTCTAGACAATTATCATTCACCCCTCTCAAGAAGACTAGCTTTTGTAAATCCTTTGCTAGTACATGTTGAGGGTTCTTCTGTAGTGTATACAAGAAATGTGAAACATATTCTTCCAATGTTTCATCCTCCTTTTGTGATATTCTAAAGATATCATCTCCTCTTGAATCATTTGCCTTGCAATACTCTTTATCTTTATCCAGAAGTAGAGCTTGCATTTTATCCTAAGTACCTGCTACATTAGCTCCTAAACCCATGAACCATCTTAAAGCTAATTCTTTCAATGTTGTTGGAAAGAACTTGAGCTTATGGGCATCAATGTTATAGTCAAAGCTATGACAGAGTATATCAAAATCAAACAAGAAAGTATCAGGATCTTTAGTTGCAAGGCCATAGAACTTTTGAAGAGTAGCTATAGGTATATTTTTGAGAGTAGCATTGGTTATGAGGCTTGGGAGAGGAAATGGAAAAGTAGATTGTGCCATTACTGAAGGTATTTGATTATGGGGTTGTTAATAAAAAGGAACATTTGGTACTGGATTATTAACAATAGGTGGATTTGGAGCAGAACTACCAAGAAAGATGACCAAAATTAGTGGTGTCCAAGGGTTGTGCTCTAGAGGAAGATTCTATAGGAAAAATAGGGCTCGCATCCTCAAAAGGAAACTCAACTTCTTCTTCAATTTCTTCATTCAAATTAACAGACTCCCATGGAAGAAATCTGCCATATTCATCTCATTTTCTTCCTCTTCGATGCATGCAATTAAATTCTTCACACTTGTGAAGAAACTTTTAGGACTGCAAATCTCTTAAAAAAATATAACTAAAAAAAAACTATGACCCAAAAATGTTCCTTACTTGACACCATCCCCAACAATGGTGCCAAAAATGGTCTGCCTCCCAATAGGTGTGTGATAATCATGCCCAAGGCCTTACTTAGGAATAGTATATTCAATTTAAGGATTATTCTCCCTACCATGAGATGCATTTAATTTGTCAACCCAGGGACATATACTTGAAATGGTCAGCACACTAGGTTTCTTAAAGAGTCATTACGCTTATGCTGTAGTAAAGTAAAATGCAAGGAAAGAACCTATACTAGTGTTGCAAGAAATTAACACATTTAACTCTTCACTGAAATGGAATTTGGAAATGAAATTAAATACTAACCTATATTCCAACTCAATCCATCCACTATAATTATTCTTACAGATGCTGTAGGAACACTCACAAGGTATGATGTTGTAGGAGGAAACTTACAACTTCTACTTGAAATAATAGAGATGCTAGAATTAAATCTACACTACTCTAGTCTAATCCACCTCCCAATTGGACCCCCTTAGTCAACTTCTACTAATCTACTAACATAGAATGTAAATTAAGAATCATCTCATTATATTCTAAAATTCCTTACATGAGCATAACACATAAAACTATAAAATAATTCACTATGAGAATCAATAGTTTCTTTTCATAAAATTTCTTCCAACTTTTTAAAACTATTGATCGAATCCTATAAATAGAGGATCAACAGTTATTCTAAAATAGGAAAGAAAAAAAACTAACTACAAATTTTCTAGAGAAAAAGAAGGAAATATAATAGTTCACGGTACAAACAATAAAGTCTAGATAACCAAGTCAGCACAATAGTAAACATAGAGGAAATATAACAACTTTGTATCCCTGTATTCATGGAATAATAGCTCCTCCTTTGCAGTCATGTCTCCTAATACGATTATGGTTCTTCCATCATGACTAGACTTTAATGTTCCTCCTTGAATGCTGTCAACCATCTCTAGCTTCTTCCCTATCAAGTTAGTTATGATGTAGAAATATTTGCAAACAAGTATAATCAAATTAAATCCAAATATTAGAACACACATTCTGATGGTTATATGAAATACTGCATTATATGTATAATATTAGCAAAATATGACATACTATCTACACATAGGTTGATGGTTCTATGTGGACTTAATCATAGGTTCAGCTAAACATAAGTTCACAAATGTATTGGCAATGTTAAAACAAAGTATTTTAAAATTATCATAAAATAGAGGCAATAATTAGCCTCATCAGTAGCATCAACATTAGTTAAACCAAAAGACATTTGAATGTAAACTTATGTTACCCAAGGTGTTGAAAATATAGAATTGTATTTCTCTCATTCCTTTACAACCACTTGATTGTATCCAAAGAAGCCATCCATCATAGACATTAACTTTGATCCAGTGACTCTTTGTAGCATAGCCTCCATATTGAGCAAACCATAACTATCCTTTAGTGAAGAAATGTTTAGATTCCTAAATTCAACACATAATATTATGTCACCATATTTCTTCCTAACAGGAACCAAGTTTGGTACCCAAGAAAAATACTTGATTGGTTTGATGATCTTACATCCCTCAACTTTATCAATTCTTCTTGCATCTTTGGTGCAAGAGTTGGACTTATAGGCCTCTATTGTTTTCTGAAAGGCTTAGCTCCCTCTTTCAATGGGACTTCATGCTGAAAGAGATCCTCTCTGTAGGCCTTCAAATCATCATATGAGAAGGCAAACACATGTCTATACTTTCTCAATAAACTAACCAATTTTTTTTTGATTTTAGGAAATAACTTGTTGCCTATGTACATTTTCTTAGGCACTTCTCTAATTCCAAGGCTTATCTCCTCTAAATCCTTTGCATCATGTTCACTTTTAGTTACCTTAAATCTATCATGGTTATCAAAAAAAAATCTAATATAACCAGACTTATGGGAATCTTGTTTATTTTTAATGGAGCAACCTCTTCACCAAAAATGGTATCCTTACCATCTATTATCTCCACAAATGTTGCACAATCAATCTCTTGTCCCTAAAATTTGTCCTCACAATTTAGAAACCTTATAATATCTTTTTCTTCTTCAAAAACCTGCCAATTTTGATAAATATTAGGGATTGAAGGTCTGGTTTGTACTTCTACTTTTGATAGGCCAGAAAAAGTTATGTCATCAGGCCTTACAAAAATATTTTCCAACAAGTCAGCCATCTTTCTATTACTCCTATCTTTCCATGTTATCCCAAAGACATCAAAAACCTCTATCATATCCCTAACAAAATTTCTCTATTATTTCAATCTTTTGTTCTTAGATACATATACTTGTCTTACTTGGGAAATAATTAACTCAAAGTCACCAATGACATATAAGCACTTGATGCCATGTTTGTGAGCCAATGTTAATCCTAATAGTAAATCTCTATACTCTGCAATGTTATTTGTACATGGAAAATTTAGAGTTTAAGAGAACTTGTAAGTGCAACTATTAGGAGAAATCAAAAGAATAACTGCCCCTGATCCTTCCTTTTAGCAAGCTCCATCAAAGTAT
The DNA here is from genome assembly GCA_028749045.1 of Cupressus sempervirens. Lineage (NCBI taxonomy): Eukaryota > Viridiplantae > Streptophyta > Pinopsida > Cupressales > Cupressaceae > Cupressus > Cupressus sempervirens. The sequence goes on along the minus strand of CM053785.1, from coordinate 618,368,771 downwards.
ATTGTCCTCAAGTCTCCCTTTTCCAATTCTAATTAAACTTCTACTGCAATGGGTGACTTAATTTTTTCCTTTTGTAATTCTTGAGCTTTAGCCATAAATGTATTAATATTAGTATCTACAAAACATGTCACATCTGTGTTAAGATTTTCTTCAAGCATGTGGATAACTCTAGGTTCTCTTTTAGCCTTAATGGCTTTATCTCTAATGTGAAATGTGACATAAGACAAATCATATTGTAGGCTACCTCCCATTACAACTCTTCATTTCCTTGAGAGAAACATTCCTTATTGTGGAAGAATGTCAACTACTAAGACAGTCATTGTTAAGTCAACATCAGGGTATGTAGCCAGTTTAAAAGGAAAGGCATTAATTGTATGTATAATAGGTAATTATGTTGTATCCATAGCTCTACATCTACCTTTCTTTGTATTTACTTTTAAACCAAGGGCTTCCATGATCCTAAATGGAATAATAGTATTTGAGGCCCTTGAATTAGTCATACAATTCTTCAAGTTTTTCCCATTTATGAAATGGCTAAGGAAGAAAGGTTCAATATTCTCTATACATGTTGCAAATGAATTATCCAAATACATCTGTGGTATTTGTGACATGATTTCTTTTTCTTCCTTTTTCTTTTACTAAAATTGGTATTTCTTTCCTTGCTAATGACTCCCTTTCAGCAACATTAGTATTTACTATTCCTCCTAGCCAAGAGAGAGCTTTATTTTTGTGTTCTTCTATCCTAAAAATCTCTGATAATTGGACTTTGATAGTGATTTTTGATAACATAGAATGGGTTGTTTCACTTGTCCAATGACATCAAGACTTGAGTTCTATTCTTGTGTGTTGATCTTAGTTGTCTCTATACCTTGGAACTATGCTTTCTTATTGGGTTCCCATTTCTTGGCTTTAACATCCTTAATATTGAAAATCACCAAACCTTCCTCCTTTGGGGGATCATTCATCTTATGGGTTGTTTCCTTGATGAAAATACCAGATGCTTTTTTAACATTTTTATTTATTGTTCTATTTTTTAAATTATATGTACTATAAACTTGGGCTATCAGTTCAGTATTTATTCTATCAATCTTTTTATTTGATGGTTTCCTCAAGTTCATATTCTCAACATATGATATCATATTACATGTTTCATTATCACTCTAATCTTCATCATTTGAAATTTTTTACTGATGATGCAATTGATGCACATTTTTTTATTAGTAACATCAATCTTAGAATCTTCCAAGTCAAATTCCTCACTATTATCACATAAATTTATCATATTACATGCCATATCTTCATGACTCTTTTCTTCTTCACCTTCCTCCTGATGTGTTTATTGATTTTCTGAAAAGGATTGGACAACTGCACAATAATCAAGAGAATGATGGGACTAGCATACAATACACCAAGGCATGTCTTCCACCGTATTCAAAGAATTTATTTGTAGTGGATATGGTGTGCCCTTATCTTTTTTTCTTTGAATAGGATTAGGGATAGGTTTACCATATTTTCATTGGGTAGTATAGGGGTAATTATGCATTCTGGTATGCTTATTATAACTATTATAGAATTGAGGCTTCTCACCAGAATTTGGCTTATTTGCATACTTTACTGGTGGATTCAAAATTTTAAGCAGATTCAGAACTTGGTCCATTTTTTCATCTTTAGGCTTCTTAGTTGTAGTATGCTTTTCACCTTCTCGTGTATTACCCTTTGGGTTGAATAACTTTAGATCATCTCTTCTCCCTAACTTACCAAATGCTTTCCTATGATTTTCTATATTGACAACCATTTTATATGCATCCCTCAATGTCTTGGGTCTTTATCTCTTAGGGTGTAGGTCATCTTACTATCAAAAGCATTAAAATAAGTTGTAAGACCCACATCTTCACCTAGTCTCATTACTTGGAAAAATATACATTCGCTAATGAAACCTTACATTCAAGTCAAACGTTGATTCATTTGGATTTTTCTTAATGTTATTGAAGTCATTTAACACAAAACTTGCATTAGTGTTATCACCATACTTTTCCTTAAATAGCTTTTCCAAATCATTCCATGGCCAATGCTATCATTAGGTAACCTTCTAAACAAATCTCTTGCATCCTCAGTAAGAGAATGTACATAACCACATCCTCATGCTCTACCTTATAGTCATTTAACATGTCTATTGATTTTCTAAGATGCTCTTCACCAGTTATAGCATTGTTGCCTAAAAACTTAATGACTTTGTCTTTGAAATCATTTGAGATGGGTGAGGAAAATTGGGTATGCCTACAAAAGACATTTGTTTATATTTATCCATATAAATGGGTCTTATCTCAAAATCTAGGGCATGTGAAGTTCTTACTCCTACCCCATGAGTCTGCATAGGGATTTGAGCTGAGCAACACGTATTTGGCCAATTGTTGTGGAAGAAGAAGAAGCTACTAACTAAGAAAAATTTTGGTTGGTTAGTATAGGTCCAAAGATAGGAACAAAAGGCATAGCTTGTGAAGGTTGGTTTGGACAAGATGCTAGGGCAGAAGTGGAATTGATAAAGTACATCTTTCTTCTACCTTCTACAGCTCGAGCTTCATTTTCAACCTTCTCAGGTCCTTTATCCAAATCTTCCCTTTCCATATTTTCTCTTTCTAAGTCTAAATAATTTTTAGACATGATAGGCTTGTTAGAAGGCATTTGGGGCTCATTAGTTTGGATCCCTACTACTTTTTGCTTCCCTTTACCTAGATTCTTCACAGTCAAGTCTATGATATTTTTTTCAATAGGTTTGTAGGGCTAGATTTTAGAGATAAAAGGCCCTTCCTTCTCCTTTAGAAGGTGTTCTTATTCTTTAATTTTGGACTTCAACTCTTCAACATCTCCAAACATATCAAAATGTAGGACAATGGATCTCTCTTCTAACTTTCCATTTTGTTCTTTCAAGGCCTCCATCCTTCTAAGTAGAGTTTTCCTTTGTGTTAGAGCATTCATTGTAATGGTTTCCTTCTCTTTTTCTAAAAAAACTCATTTAACATCCTCTTCTACAAGCTTCTTCTTGAGCATCTCAAATTCTAACAATAACTCATCTACATCTGCAGAAGTGGTCTCTAGACCAATTGGGTCATCTAAGTCTGAGATTTCTCTCATCATATGGGATTTGTCTAGGATTAAATATAGTATCTAGAATATCTTTATATACCCACCTATGGTTAATTTATCTTTTCATTTTAGGCTTAAGAGGGATGTCTCCTATAGAAGAGATAGTTTAATCTTGGTAGCTCCCCTCTTCTAGTAATGGGGTGGTAAATATCTCTCCCAAAAGTCTATTAGTTATAGATATAGAGTTTATAGAAGAATGTTATCTTTCTTTCTATCATAGGTTGGTATTGTGAATGTGTTAGATTGCGGTGACGTAGCCCAGGGTTTGGGTGAACCACGTTAAATCTTGGTGCCTTGTGTTCATTTCTGTGTGTTCTATTATTTTCTGTTATTGGTTATATTTGCATATAGTTTTTATTTATGTTCATGGTTTATCCTAACAAGTGGTATCAGAGCAAGGTTGTCTTTCAGTTATCCTCTGCAGGAAAGTCTCACGATTAAGTGGGAGTCTCACAGTTGAGTGGAAGCAATGGCAGATGAGGGTAAGTTGAGGGTTGACAGGTTTAATGGGCAGAACTTCCAGTTATGGAAGATGCAAATGTAAGACTATTTATATCAAAAGGATTTATGGAAGCCGTTGGAAGGAAAAGCCAAGAATCAGGGAACTATGTCAGAGGCTGAATGGGATCTTTTGGACAGAAAGGCACTCGAAAACATTCAGTTATGCTTGGCACCATCGGTGGCATTTAATATTACAAAAGCAAAGACGACAGAAGATTTGATGAAAACCCTAGCGACACTGTATGAAAAGCCCTCCACTTCAAATAAGGTATTTCTCATGAAGCGTTTATTTAATATGAAAATGGCAGAAGGTGGATCTGTTGCAGATCATTTAAATGAGTTTAATACTATTACTAGTCAATTATCTTCTGTGGGTATCAATTTTGATGAAGAAATTAGGGCTCCCTTGATTTTGTGTTCTTTGCCTGAAAGCTGGAATGGCTTGGTAATGGCGGTGAGTAATTCTGTTCCTGGATCTAGTACTCTAAAATATGATGATGTGATCGGTGTTATTTTAAGTGAGGAAACTCGTAGAAAATGCTCAGGTGGATCTACATCAGGAAGTGCTTTAAATGCACAAAGCAGGGGCAGAACGACTGAAAGAGGAAGTAACTCTGGAAATCATGGGAAATCAAGAGGAAAGTCAAAGGGGAGGAGGTCTCAATCGAGAGGACCAAATGATTGTTGGTACTGTGGGAAACCAGGGCACAAAAAGAAAGATTGTTGGACTCGAAAGAAAAATGAAGGAGATAAATCAGATGGAGACAAAGAGGCAAATGTGGTAAGTAACAAATTCGAAGAGGATGCTTTGCTTCTATCTTTAGAGAGTGTTGATGATTCGTGGGTTTTAGATTCTAGTGCTTCTTTTCATGCTACACCTCATAGAGGTTATTTCATTGATTATGTCCAAGGGGATTTTGGGCTGGTTTATTTGGGGGATAATGAACCCTGTCAGATTGTTGGAAAGGGAAAAATTAAGATTAAGTTGCAGAATGGGAATCATTGGCTACTACATGAGGTAAGACATGTTCCAAAGCTGAGTAGGAATTTAATTTCAGCAGGGCAACTCGGTGATGAGGGTTGTGTAGTTACTTTTAATGATAAAAATTGGAAGGTTTCAAAAGGTTCCCTTGTAGTAGCAAAAGGTGTGAAAGTAGGCACCTTATATCTTTGTACAGGTCATATTGTTCCTTCTACTTTGATTGTTTCAGAGAAAAATGAATATTCAGGAACAATTACTGCAGTTGAGCAGGGAGAACAAATAGCTGTTGTAGATTCTGATACAACGTTGTGGCACAATAGACTTGGGCACATGAGTGAGAAAGGTATGAAAGTACTTCATTCAAGGAAAGTTTTACCAGGTCTAAAATGTGTGAATATGGATTTCTGTGAAAGTTGTGTGTATGGAAAACAAAAGAGAGTGAGTTTTGTAAAGACTGGAAAGGAAAACAAAAAGGAGAAATTAGAGCTTGTGCATACAGATGTATGGGGACCGGCTCAGGTATCTTCCCTTGGTGGCTCTCATTATTATGTTACATTTATTCATGATGCAACTAGAAAAGTATGGGTTTATTTCCTTAGACAAAAATCTTATGTATTTCAAACTTTTAAGAAATGGAAATGCTTGGTTGAAAATGAGACTGGTAAGAAATTAAAATGTCTCAGATCTGATAATGGTGGTGAGTATTGCAATCATGAATTTGAAGATTATTGCTCCACTAATGGTATTCGTAGACAAAAAACTATTCCAAGGACTCCACAGGAAAATGGAGTGGCTGAACGCATGAACAGGACTATAATGGAGCGCACAAGGAGCATGAGGTTGCATGCTGGGTTGCCCTTACACATGTGGGCGGAGGCTGTCAATACTATAGTATATTTGATTAATAGAAGACCCTCTACTCCTTTGGGTTGTGGTATTCCAGAGGAAGCATGGACTGGTAAGAAGGTGAGTTATTCTTTTCTCAAGACCTTCGGTTGTGAAGCTTTTGCTCATATAGACTCTGAAAATAGAACCAAGCTAGAAGCTAAATCAAAGAAATGTGTCTTTGTTGGATATGGCATTAATGAATTTGGCTATAGGCTTTGGGATTTTGAAAATTATAAAATTATAAGAAGCCGGGATGTCATATTCAATGAAAAAGCGTTGTACAAAGATCTGTTGCAGCAACATGAGAAGAAAGAAGATGATTATGTAGTGTTGGATGATACTCCAAAAGCTGATGTTCCAGCCATTCCTCATGATGTGCAACAACTGCAACAACAAATACCACAAACACCAGTGAATGTTAGACGGTCAACAAGGCCAATTAGACCTCCACAAAGGTTTTCTCCCTCTTTGTATTCTATTTTACTTACTGATGCTGGTGAACCTGAAAGTTATGATGAAGCTGTGCAGGTGGATACTAAGATTCAGTGGGAGTCTGCAATGAAAGATGAAATAGACTCTTTGTTGAAAAATAAGACATGGGATTTGTGCAAGTTGCCTGCAGGTAAAAAGGCTTTACAGAATAAATGGGTTTATAGGTTGAAAGAAGAGGAAGGAGGTAAGAAAAGATTTAAGGCCAGGTTAGTTGTAAAAGGATTTGCACAGAAAAAGGGAATTGATTTTGATGAGATATTTTCTCCTGTTGTTAAAATGACTTCTATTCGTACTATTTTAAGTCTTGTGGCTACTGAAGATTTGCATTTAGAGCAGATGGATGTTAAAACAGCCTTTCTTCATGGTGATTTGGATGAAGAAATATATATGGCTCAGCCACAGGGTTTTGAGGTCAAAGGTAAGGAGAACTTAGTGTGCAAATTGAAGAAAAGTTTATATGGCTTGAAGCAAGCACCTCGGCAATGGTATCTGAAATTTGACAGTTTTATGCATGAGCATGGATATAATAGGTGTCATTCAGATTACTGTGTTTATTTTAAGAGGTTGGATGATGATAGCTACATTATTTTATGTTTATATGTTGATGATATGCTTATAGTTGGGTCTAACATGGATCATATTAAGGGGCTGAAATGCCAATTAGCACATGCATTTGCTATGAAGGATTTGGGGGCAGCAAAACAAATCCTTGGTATGAAGATTTGCAGAGATAGGAAGAACAAAACATTGACGCTATCTCAAGCTGATTATGTTGAGAAGGTGTTGCAACGTTTCTCTATGGAGAATGCTAAAGCTGTCAGCACACCTTTACCTGGTCATTTGAAATTGACTAAGGAGATGTGTCCCAAGACACAGGAAGAGGAGGATAAGATGTCCACGGTACCCTATGCTTCAGCTGTAGGAAGTTTGATGTATGCTATGGTATGCACTAGGCCAGATATTGCACATGCAGTGGGAGTCGTTAGCAGGTATATGAGTCATCCAGGATTTGAGCATTGGAATGCTGTCAAGTGGATTCTCAGATATTTGAGAGGAACATCCAATAAGTGTTTACACTTTGGGGGCTCTACTACTGATTTACAGGGCTATGTTGACTCAGATTTGGCTGGGGATATTGATACCAGGCGGAGTACTACAGGTTATGTCTTTACTGTTGGTGGGGCAGCCGTGAGCTGGGTTTCTAGGCTACAGAAGATTAATGCTCTCTCCACTACCGAGGCAGAGTATGTTGCTGCTACAGAGGCAGCCAAAGAGATGATATGGCTTCAGTTCTTCTTGGAAGAATTGGGACATCCTCAGAAGGATAATTATTTGTTCACAGATAGTCAGAGTACCATTCATCTTGCTAAGAATTCAGCTCTGCATTCTAAGACCAAACACATACAGTTGCGGTACCATTTCATTCAGTCAGTTTTGGAGGATGGACAGTTAAAGCTGGAGAAGATACATACCAATGAAAATCCAGCAGATATGTTGACAAAGGTTGTAACAAGGGAGAAGTTGAACTCCTCTTCAGCTTCAGTTGGTCTTTTAGACTAAATGTGAATAAAAGAACAGCAGAGTCCAGGGTGGTTTGATCCAGTGGGAGCCCCATGCGGTAGTTGTGTTGCTACAGGATCAGTCTCCAAGTGGGAGATTGTTGTTTAGTGTGGAGCCTGATCAGTCCCCAAGTGGGAGATTGTTAGATTGTGGTGACTGATTAGGAAAGTACTGTACATACTTCATAAATAGTGGGGTTCAGGGCATCACCCCGAAAAAAAAAATTTTGGGAAGTAGCCGACATGGTAGCTGACATATTATGGCCGACATATGGCCGACATGTTATAACCCTAAAGCGGTTTAATACTTGTATAAAAAGGGCTTAGGGTTGGGTATTTTTCATGTGTGGTGATACGAAATTGGTTCTTGTGGCGGTATTGAGTTGTAAGGGATTACGGATTGTAATCAGGTTGTAATCACTGGATTGTAATAAGATCGAACTTGCTGTCTGGTGGACGTAGCCCAGGGTTTGGGTGAACCACGTTAAATCTTGGTGCCTTGTGTTCATTTCTGTGTGTTCTATTATTTTTTGTTATTGGTTATATTTGCATGTAGTTTTTATTTCTGTTCATGGTTTATCCTAACAGAATGGATTGGCACACTGCCTCTAGGCTTCCATGTATGGTTAGGATCTACCTTTTTTTTTTCTTGGTTCTTTCTACCCACATGACATAAGTCTATGTACAACAACACTTCCAAATTTTCTTTTGTGAATGCTCTTGTATTATTCCTTTTATCTGTCATTTTTGAATTTAAGAAAACATAGATATAGCGCACTAGCTACAAAACCTTGGCTGAGTCGCCACCCAATGAAGGGAAAATACTTCTAAAATGTCTTGGAGATAGGAAAATATCATAGTCAAATAAAAAACTTAAAAACAGATCTGACATAAAACCCCCAATCACAAAGAGACTTTAATACTATAGACTTGGGGTAAATTAACTCTTATATGTTGTAGACAAGGCACCATTCAAAAAAAACCCATGTCACTTTCCTCCTATTGTATTGGAATTTTATTTTTAAATTCTCAAGGTTTGTCACTAGAAAGAAATCAGTACAAATAGTGGTAAAACACAAGAGACTGCAGTGATTTAGAGAATGAGTTTCTTCGAACAACTCCCTAGCAGAGTCACCATTTTGTTGGTGTTTTAAAACTATAGGCCTTAAAATAGTACTAGGATGCAAAATGAAAATGGATGCCTAGGGGCTGGCTATCTCCCATGCTCAACAAGAACTCATTCAGATCTAGACCAACTTATCAAAGCACAAAGGGATTTCAACACTTTAGGCTCTACAGGGCCAAGGTAGGTGCACCTAGGGATTTTATCACTCATTTAATGGTCTTCCTTACACAATATTCATCCCTTATAGCAAAACATGGTCTATAATATTCTTGAAATTGTAATTAACTATTTATTTTACAGTAGCCAACTATAAACTCAAAACAAGCTATTACAATAAGTAAATGACCAACATGACAATCTTTGTTACAAACTTTAGATAAATTGATTTTGATTTAAGTGTGTATTATGCAATGAAATGAATTCCCCAATTTGCATCTCAACTAATGACCAGTGCCTTATCCATTGTTGCACAAAGTCTTTTTTTTTTTTTGATCTATTCTATTGACTTGCAATTAAATTTATTAGTTGTTAATCCTAAATCTCATTCTTATGATATCCCTCCCGTATGTTTAGATACCCTATCAATACATAGAAGCATTTACTTAATTGCTTGAATTAAAAGCAATAGTGAATTGACATACAACCTATCCTAGTGTGTTAAATTAAAATGAACTTTGCTCACTCAATCCCAAAGTAACAAACACATGAAAAATAGAGACAAAATTCAAAGAAGAAAATATTCAAAACCTCGTCTTGTATCAATTTCCTTGAAACAATACATATCTGATATAAAACTCAAAGTAACTCAGAATTTGACAAATTTTTATTTCAATATTCACTATGTTCTCAGAATACAAAATGGATACAACATCAAATTAACATAACGAATAGACTGACTTTAAATAGCATAAGCACTAAAAATAATACATAACTCAAACCCTCACTCCACATCTTCGAAATCCTTTTATAGACAAGGATTGTAGCAAGCTTTAGATTGGAGGACAATTGTCAAAATTTGATTCAAAAACAAAATACAAAGATATTCTTGATATTTTCAAATTACAAAACATTATTTGTACTTGGACAAAATGAGGAAGCAGTTCCAAAACTGGTAGGTGGAAATTTTTCTCAAGTGTCTCTAGGATGAGCATGTGAGCATCTTAACAACCTATCACTATCATTGTTAATTCTCTTCTTTTGTCCTTTTTTCCTTTTATTTCTATTTTCTACTTCATGTATGCAAGGATTTAATCTCTCCCTGTAATGACCCCTTTTAGGTCATTCATTTATTTACCTTTTTTTTTTGTTTATTTATATGTTTTTTCAATATATTTTTCTTGATGATCATCACCAACATTTGCATTCTATATATATATATATATATATATTCTAAGAGTCACATCTTTTCAAAATAATTATATTATATTTATGATAATATAATTATAATTATATATTTATAAGCTTAGTTTATATTAAATATATTATATTTATATTTATATTATAATATATTAATTTAATGATATATTAACTATATTTATTATTAGATTATAATATTTTATTATTATAACACATTGCTACATTAAAATATATCTTAATCTTAATTATATTATATTATTATTATTATACGATATATATGATATCATTATATGATGATAATATAATATTATTTTATAAAATATTATTATTTTAATATTTCTCTTAATATTACTTCATATACAATATTTTGCTAAAATGGGGATATCATAGTCCTCCCCTCTCAAATTTTCTTGTCCTCAAGCAATTGATTTGATCCTCATTAATTCATAGTCTGGATTCATTCTCTTTCCTACATATGTGTTAGATACTTGCAAAGTAAATATGTTAGTATATAATAGCATTTACAAGAACATATGTATAAAGGCACGAAGTAGACACATTAATGCATAAAGACACGATGCAAACACAATGTATACACATGAATGCAGGAAGACATTAAGAAGACACAGAGCAAACACATTGATGCATGAAGACACGATGTAGACACATAGTATATACGTTAAAACCTTGCTTACAAATTGAGATAAGAAAAAGTAAGAAAATGTTGTACCACCTTGATCATGAATGTCGTGCTCCTTTCCCCTGTCTCAAAATCAAAAGTTAGATTGGAAATGCATATTTTCTATAGCTAGTACTATAATAGGGTGTATTATTCCATAGTGGATGGAAGATTTACTGTGGCTCTGAGTTTGGACACGCTCAGTTTGGGGCTCCCTTAAATATTTAATCCATATTGAGATTCTTGTGCCCCAACATGACCGATTTACCCCTCCACCTGTGCACACTCCCTACCCACTAGGAACATATTTAATTTTTTTACGTGGATGGAATATTTATTGCTGCTTTGAGTTTGGACATGCTCAGCTTGGGGTTCCCTCAGATTTTAAAATCCATATTGAGATTCTTGCAGCCCAACGCAATTGATTTACTCCTCCCCCTCTGCACACTTCCTACCCACTAGGAACATAATTTTTTTACATGGATGGAAGATTTACTGCTGCTCTAAGTTTGGACATGCTTAGCTTGGGGCTCCCTTAGATCTTAAAATCCATATTGGGATTCTTGCACCCCAACATGACTGATTTACTCCTCCCCCTATGCACACTCCCTATCCATCATGAATTTAAACACAAATGTCTCTCTCTTAAGACCCAAGAAGGATTTCTATCAACTTCTTTTTATATTATTTTTTTCAACTTATGCAAAAACTTAGTTTACTTATGTCACACAAAACATTATTGCCCACATATATGTAATTATCTATAATCATAATGTACACTATATCAGATTTATTATTCCAATCATTAATAACTTTATCAATAATTTATCATACATTTTTTTTGTAAGTATAAATATAATTCAAAATTATTTTCAAACAAATAATTGAGATATAAGAAAAATCCATTATAAATATACTTACCTCAAATCACATACCTTTTCTTGTTAGTTGAATGAATTTCACTATTATTTAGGAGGGTCCATGGATGTTTTCTCTTATTTGCATATGTTCTAAGGCTCAACACATTATTTATTTTGAGAAGTGAGTCCTAGTGCAAGCAAAGCAAAAGAAAGAGATTAAGAGCACCATCCCTTTTCCATTGGGACAAGTTTTGATCTTGTGGCATCTATCATTCGGGTAGTCCTCAGACTGACATTCCTCATCTGTGGTGCAGAGATCGCTAAGACAGGGATTAATATCAAAACAACACCATCCCATTGAAGGACCACATTCATCATCCAAAACATCGCAGCATTGATTGCTCGCACAATTATAATCAAATTCGTAGGGAACCACATCGCATGGATCACCTTAGGCAGCTTCTGCTATACCTAACAGTAGCAGCCAAAGCCCAGCCAAGTGCGAGAAGCAAGCATATTATGCAACCCTGGATCTGTACTGCAATAGCAAACTTACTATAGGAAGCCTTACTGGCAAACAAAATAACTGCGTCCAACATCTCCCATCCAACCATGGTTGTCAGCTCTAAACTCACCAGAGGTACTAGTTGCCCTAGCAATCACAGTCTGAATACCGCCTCCTCTAATTTCGGCTTTTTTTTTTTTGAACTAATTCTCTAGAACATAATTCACTGGAACATATATAACTTTCCTACGACGGTCATGGAGTGTTTTAGTGTGCTCTCATATTGTTTGTTTTGGCTCCTAAACGTTTAGGTATTGCAAAAGATTTGAAATATAAACACGTCTTCTTAGTTGTCTGGCCTTCATCATTTTCAAGCACTCATAAAGACAATACTACTGTTGCTTACTATGCTGACTTCAATACTTGTTTACGGTTGATTGGGATCCCCTCGTTTGTTTTTTTCTCCCAATTTCATTTTACTGCTGACTTCTTATTATAATGAATTGCTGCCTCATATATGATCTTTATACTTATTTCTTGTTGACTGTCATCCCTTCTTCTCTTCCACAAGCATCCTCAAATTTGTTGACATTTCTTTTGTCATGTCTGACTTAAGACTGCTAGCTTCCCTATCAAACTTGGTTGATGACTTTTTTTAATAGACATCTCTTAAATTTGATTTTATTGTACCTTATTTAGTCTTTCTAGATTATTTTTGTTTACGTTGAGAAAGGATCATGCTCAACTTAAATTTTAGTTGGAGGAAGAGTTTGATACAAATCAAGTATTCAAGATGGTACAAATTGTGATAGCTGCTAGTATTATACAATCTGCTTTGGCTAAAACTGGTGTTTGTGCTACAATTGATGTAAAGTTCCCAGTGACTGATTTCAGTCACTTTAAATACATTAGACGTCTCTATTTTCCCTTCATTTTTTTTTAATAATTTTTTTTCCTTTTATATTCTACTTGGTGTATTGCTTTTTTGCATGTACAAAACATCCCATTCATCAAAATATTTGAGCTCAATCATAGCAGATTGGTTGCTAGAGATACCGTCCTTCAGAAGTGAATGTTAGACAACATTCTTTGGAACCCCTTCACCCAAATCACCACAAACTTGGGCATATATACGTCTATCAATTAAGAATAGTTGAGTTCCATTTTACTAGTTTTAGAAAATAAAAAATAGATCCTTGGGATACCAGCCATATATGAATATCTCTGACTTCCACCGTTTTACCATTTATCTTTGACATCCAATCTCGTTCTTAGCACGTTTGGTATTATTGAAGATGAGTTTTCTCAATATCAATCATGTGGTCTGTCGTGTTTTAGTTGTAGTACCATTGGGATCCATCATACTCATTATGAGGTAGCATTTGTTTGAACCACTCAAGTATTGGTTGTGATGGGCATCTGAATTAAATTATTCATCATCCTTCCTGTACAGTACACTGGTTATCAATTGACAGCTTCTTCCTGTTGCATCAGCTAAGATGCAAATTTCTTTTCTGTATGTCTTTCAAAATCATTTTGTATTGTAAAGTTATATTATTTTTAACTCATAGGGTGGCAGGAGCAAGCTCTCATACCATTTGTAATGATCCCTTTTAGGTCATTCATTTATTTATCTTTTTTTTGTTTTGTTTATTTGTATGCTTTTTCAATATATTTTTTCTGATGATCATCACCAACATTTGCATTCTCTCTCTCTCTATCTATATATATATTAATTCTAAGAGTCACGTCTTTTCAAAATAATTATATTATATTTATAATAATATTACTATAATTATGTATTTATAAGCTTAGTTTATATTAAAATATATTATATTTATATTTATATTATAATATATTAATTTAATAATATATCAACTATATTTATTATTAGATTATAATATTTTATTAATATAACACGTTGCTACATTAAACTATATCTTAATCTTAATTATATTAGATTATTATTATTATTATATGATATATATGATATCATTATATGATGATAATATAATATTATTTTATAAAATATTTTTATTTTAATATTTTTATTAATATTACTTTATATACCATATTTTGCTAAAATGGGGATATCACACTCCCACTGCTTCCCACACATAGATTTCCCTCTTAGTTGGCCATTCAATGGTTCTGACTCAATCCAATTCACCTAGTTCCTTGTTCCATCTGACATATGTAATAGCCTTTGATTCAGTTATAAACCGGTTTATGTTTATTTCCACCTTAAAAAGGGAATCAATCAAATTATTGAAAGTAACACCACTTTCATCTTCAAAAATAGCTGCTACTCCCCCTTGAGCTAGTACTAAATCAAAACAATCTGACCACTCCTGCCAATCCTTCAATTCATTATCAACATCCAAAATTGGTGGGACACATGGTTCAATCTATCCTAATAAAACCTTCATCTTATTTTGTATAATTTATAATTTTCTAGTAAAGAAGCCAATCAATTATTTCACTATTTTTACGCCTTCTTTTACTATGAATATTTTGTCAAGAAAATCTGGCTTCTTTTCAATCAATAAGATCAATCTTTCCAAAAACTAAATGTATGGCTCCCATTGATTGAAAATGGGTGACAACCATAAGAGTGGTTCATTGCACACATGCTTAACACTTTGTAGAGACATAAAAAGGCTGTGTGTGTTGAGAGATCTTCTTTAGTATCTCTACTTTGTGGCCTATCATACCTTTTAGGATATTAATCCTAATTTTACCACCTTGTTGTGGAGATCCATCATCTATGCTCATTATTCATGGCTCAACATCATCTTGTTCCAACTTTGTTGTCTGAGTAGACATTTCTTGAGTGACCCTTGGTTGCTCATTGCTAGTCTTTGCTCTGCTTTTTTCTATAGTACTAAGTTACTCCTTTAAGGATGCAACTTTAGCCTCTAGCTCCTGAGCCTTTCTTGTGGGAAATATATATGATAGACTAAGTTACTAAGAGGGAAGGGGTGAATCAATAAACAATAAAACTTAATCTCTATTTACCAATTAATCCTTCATGTGAATTCTGATCTAATTCCATGCATAAGAAACTAAAAGCATTAAAGAATTGATAACACTTTGACACATAATATGGTGACCTAGAAACCTTCCAAATAGAAAGTAACATTGGGGTAGGGATGATACTCACAAGCTTTAGTACTGCAGTATAAAATTGGCCTGTTAAGACTTATAATGATCACTTCTGATGATATGCCCTATTAGGAGCAATAAGGACTGCTAGGTCCACCTTGCAAAAGGATTTACAAACATAAAATAAAGTATGCACTCAGTAAAGAGATTTACAAAAGATTGTTAAGTCTACTTTGTGAAAGGATTTAACTTATCCACCTATTAGGATGAAATGGTGGTTGCTCTTAGATTTGCAATTTCATTTGCTGAATGAGATTCCTTTGAGTGTAATGATCACCTTGCTATGATAGATAAATCTTTGCTGCTCCTTATGCTATTGCAGCCTTTTTACTTCGCACTTCTACTCTTCAAATTTTCATTATTCTTCTTGTCATTTATTAATTTGGATGTGATACAATTTATTACATATATACTAATCGAAATTATAATTCAACAAAGTCAACTACAATACAAGTTTACACAAAATACACAAAGTCAGCCCAACTACAAGAACTCGGGTTTTGAAGATTGGCTCGGTGAGGTTCTTATACCCAATATCCACTGTCAATGCTTGGAATCATCATGCATTCAATAGACATAGAATTTGGGTCCATACTGATCACATCCAAGTAGTTTGAACTCGGTTTGGATTGGTGACACTGTGAATACTGTGAAACTTGACATATAAACTGAATCACTTGATTCACAATGCATAGCTTAGTCAATACTATCACAATGAGCTTGGTATAAACTAAATCAATTGGTTAACACTAAGTGGCTTAGTCAACACTGGATTCATATCACTGTAATTGTGAACTCAGTAAGCATTGCACAACTCGGTTTGCACTGAGGAACTTGGTAAACATTAAGAAGCTCAGTTTACATTGCTAAAGACCATTATGGTAGAGACTATTTGACACAAACTTAATACTATTTGTTGAACTTGGTAGCAGTTGTAGAACTTGGTAAAGCCTAAAATGCTTGGTTAACACCGTTAACTATATAATAAGCCCAGTAGATACTATCTATTTGAATAAGTGTGTGTCACTAATTACAAACATGATTGCAATGTCAACAATCTCCCCCTTTGGCATTAGTGACAAAAACACTTATCATCTTGTGTCTTCAACTCGGTAGAGTATTCTATTTTTGATATTTTTCAAAATTGCTTTTGTAAGAGATGTATCTTTAAATATCTGTACATGTATAGAATATGATGTTGCTCCCCCATACATATATATTCAATATTATGTACATCTTCTCATCTTCTCTCCTTTATATATCACATCTCTTCCCCCTTTACATATGCTTTTCATGTTATACATTTTCTCCCCCTTTTTGTATACTACATCTTATATTATACTATCTACATTTTCTCCCCCTTTTTTATATAAATGCCAAAGGTGTAATCTATACAATAATACCAAAATGTGACAAGAAATCAGAATGCACATTTGGAATCAATGCCACTGTCTTGTCCCAATTTTCTTGCAACACCTTGCTTATGTGCAATGCAACTTGAACTTCTATTGATAGTTCAATCATGTGGTCTACAATAGAGAAGTTGTTATCATGGATGAGAATTTTAGCATGTGTAATATATTTCTACAATGCATCCATGTTCGAGAGAATCATGCCCTATATGTCTACTAGTGTAGCTCTTATCTTGGCTTCTTCTCTTAGCAATTCTACCTGCATATCAGTTAAGAATCAGATCTTTATATAGTGGGTAGAGCTATAACTTGAGTCAAGTTGCAACTATTGTGCACTTGCCTTTAGATCTTCATCAATCTTTGAAATTTCATCTTTAATTTCTCTAGTAAAATATGAAGTATCATAGAGTTTACCAAATAATGAAGTCACATTGTTGCAAGAGGTCTCCAATGAGCTTAGAATAGTAGAAAAATCTACTTGATGAATTGCAATCTTTTGTGCAATTAGCTCCAATACCTTATTATCAAATTTCTTCTCTACTCTCTACAATAATTTCTCCCATCCATTCAAATCTTCACTGAATTTCTAGACTACCTCTGCTAACTAAGCCGAAATTGGTTAAGTGTCAACCTCTATGCTGAATGCCTTTGCTAGAATATTCTTTGCATCTTCAAGCACTTGAAATTATTTATTCCTTTCTTCTCTAAGCCTCTATTTCTTAGCTTTCTTCTGAAGAAGTTCTCCAATGATGTACATTTGATGAAGATTAAGATTGGAGATATCCCAATTTGAGATAACTATCTCTTCATCAAGATCAATTTCTTCTTCATTATCTTTTACTTTGCTCAAAACTTTTGTACTTGGTTGAGGCTTGGTCTTAATTGTCCTTGCATTTATTAATTGCATGCTCAGAATGGAAATAATGGTAGAAATAGTAGGATTGGTAGAAAAAGTAGATACTGCACTTTTTGAAGAAATACCTTGTGTAACCAAAACTAATGGAGGAGGAAATGCTGATTTCTTGGTAGATGAAGTGCTTGTCACTTCTGTCAATGAAATACTAAGCTAAACAGGTGCAAAAATTGATTGAGTTCTTGTACTGGTAATGTTTGACACAATTAATTCTGCAGTATCTTTATTTGAGCTTGATGCTTTCAATGCTTTGCTTAGAGAATGAGGAAGTGAGGCTATGACCATTGCTATAATTTTCTCTAGGTTGATCTCCTTAGTGTTCTGAACTTCCGGTAGATCTTCCTCAGTAGCTTCTTGTTCTTGTTCCTTATCATCTATATTGTCATTATTTGTTTCCTCTTCATCGTTATTTCCTTCTTCTTCCTTTTCATCATCATCACCATTATCATCATCATCCTCGTCAATGACATTAACAACAAAATCACTCTTCTTATGAAGATTATAGATGTTTTTCCATGTGTTGGTAGCATTATTCACTACATGTTCGATGTCATTAATTAATATCAAACAAGTGTTAAACTTCAAGGTAATCTTCTCTTCATTTTGCTTGATGGACTCATTAACTTCTTTATCACTCAAGCTCCACATGAGTTGCCTCAGGGTCTACTCAAATATGTCTTTGGTAGCTTTCTTGACTTATTCCCATCTTGGCCTAACTTTCTCCATCAATTCACTCAGAATCTGTTGAACATGGTAGTCTAGAGAATATTTCCATTTTCCCATCTTAGACATTACCATGTCTTCAATTTGCTTCTACTTCTATGTAGTTCTTATTTCATACCTTAATGATTTGAAATTTTCCATACCAGTTCCAATATCAATTTCCTTCAACTTTTCTTGGAATGAGGGTGGTGGCCTTTTGAAGATTACATCTCCTCCTTATTTCTTCCTAGATTCCCTCATTGTGAACACTATAGTAGATGGTTTTGTACATTTGGTTATAATAACCATACCTTTCTTCTTTACTGGCTCTTCTTCCTCTGACTTCTCTTCATCTTTTGCTTCATCTTCCTCAATGTCATCTTCTTTGCCTTCAATCAACAAAAGAGTGGAGCTAGTTTTCAATTTTGCAATCCTCTTCTTTCCTTTGTTGACTATCTGAGGGAGTTTTATTTCAAGTTCTATTATTTCTTTTGCTTCATCATAAGTGACAAAATATGTAGCTTTTGGGTCAACAAGATTATTTCATAGTGCTTCAATAATGTCTTTGGTTTCATCAATGTTAACATCATAACCTAGAGGCTTGACCCATACAATTCTTGGTCTTACTAATTTTATGTACACTTTATCACAATAAACCATGAAACAAATATCATCTTTGTAGTCATCAACAAGTTTCTTAAGTATCCTGAATTTGTTATTCATCTTGTCCTCAAATGCATCAAAGTAGTTATCCATAATATTGACATAGTTTTCTTCCATTTTTTATATATACTCATTAATTTGGTACAAAATAGGCACATCCTTCCTCCATACGACCATACCTTTTGATGTGAAGAACTTTTGCACAAAAAAAAATATAAAAGTTAAGAGTGAACTGAACTTACAAGGGTTGTTCTTTGAAGTTCTTATGCTCTCCATGTTCCTGTTGAACTAATTCAACATCAACTCGGCTAGGTCATGTTGACCTGGTTTTTCACCCTTTATATTTTTGTTACACCCTATAGTGAAAACCCTAGTTCTATGTTTAAAATTTTGAAATTTGTTATAACCCTAGATGAAATCTTTCAAATTTCATAAATGTTTGTTATTATGCCCTAGTTCTCAAAATCATGGAAAGTAATATTTTATAAAATGTGTAGGAAACCTTTATCCTAAGTTTTCATTTTTATTTTTCTTCCGTTTATTTTCTATTTTACTTTTCTAAAAATTTCTTTATTACAAACCCTTTTCCTAACCGTGGTTTCACCTTTGTTATTTCCTTAATACCTTCCAAAGAATCATAACCACGGTGGTTTGTTTTTGCCAACAATTGATCTTTGGAAGATCAATGATGAGTGCATGGATGGAAGATGAAGCTACTCAAAGTTTATGGAATGTGGACAAGAGCCTACTTGCCATGTGGCTTTGGTGACGTTAACTCAGTTACTATGCTACAAAATCCTAAAGTTGTCAAAAGTAGTCAAAGCACATTTAAATTTCAAGCAATTTAAAATTGGTTCCACTGAGCAGTAGGACCATCTTTGGTATTGTATTATTGAGTCATTGATCTTTGGAAGATCAACGATGGGCATATTACCACTTCATGAAGATGCGCAAAGTTTATCCAATGTGGTAACGTGCCCACCTGACATGTAGCATTTGGTAAGGTCATGGGCCCACAATTTTTTAAAAGGTAGTAATGTGGTATGTATAGTTGGCGACTATTAGAACACGTTGGAAAATGGCAATGCATTTATTAGTTAACTTTGCTAACTGGATTTAAAAGGCATGATCTATGTATGCCATTAATCCTGGGAAGATCAATGGATAGCATATTCTTGCAAAAAAAAAAAAAGAAGAAACTTTAGTTGAAACGAGGAAGAGCTTACTTGCCATGTGGACAGGTGGGACTAGTTGCTGAGAAATTTTCTTTGTCATGTTAACATGGAAAAACATGGTGATATGGAGCATGTTAATTGGTGGGACAGTCCATGTTTTACTAAGCTGGAAGATGATTAAGCCATGGCCCCATAGTTTTTAAGGTCATAATTATAAACTTGTAAGGACTTTTGTGATCTTTGATCTTTGGAAGATCGATGATCTGCACTTCACTACTTTGTGAAAGTGCTTTTCTTTTAAGAAATGTGGGAATGCACCCTGTTGACATGTGGAAATCTCTAAAAAGGAATTAATGCAACTTTTTAATTTTAAAATAAGTAGTTTGATGCTTGATGATTAATGGTTGAAACTCAAAATTCATGACATGGAACAAATTTTTGACTGTTGGAGTATTAATTCTAATTAATGCCACTCTATATGAGCTTAATGCTATAGTAAAATTCTGAATTCACTATGATTGAGCCATAAGATCACAAAATTATCATAGCACAAGTATTTTCAGAGTTAGGGCAAGAATTTTTCATGGTTTTTAGCAATCTATAGAGTAATTTACAAAGTCAAAAAGCAATAAATGGCAGGTAAGTCGTCCAAACTTCTAACAAGTAAATTTTTTTGCAATTGTATTAGGGTAAATTGCAAATGATGCCTCCACACAAGGATTTTTTTGGAAAAGTAGATTATTTGAAAAGGGCAGTTCA
Source organism: Cupressus sempervirens (assembly GCA_028749045.1). Classification (NCBI taxonomy): domain Eukaryota; kingdom Viridiplantae; phylum Streptophyta; class Pinopsida; order Cupressales; family Cupressaceae; genus Cupressus; species Cupressus sempervirens. The sequence continues at coordinate 618,347,890 of CM053785.1, read as the reverse complement.
TGACAACTTTTTGGAACAAATGTTGCTATCAATAAATAAGTTGACTAGGGGTAAAGAATTGATTCTGAAAAGCCCTTGGTTACTAGTCAGCAAGGGTTTCTATGACAAAGCCAAATGGTTGAGGGATGTAGAGGTATCTATGGGAGGATTAGAACTTTTCAAGAAATGGTTTGCAGAAAGGAAATTGGATACTGCAATAAGCAATGCTTGGGAATTTGACATAGGTAAACTAATTACCCCTAGAGTTTTCTTTGATGGTGACTTACTAGCAGATATGGCCAAGAAATATGATCCAATTACTAGGGTGGTAAAGAAACATGTAGGGTATAACCTTTTTAGGGTTTCACCTAAACTAATTAGAGAGGTATTCAAGTTGAACCCCAATCATGTTGTTCATAAGAATATTGACATGGAGGACCTCCAAGCTAGATATGATGCACAAAGGGTATATCTAAGGGGAGGGCCATTACAACAACATTTTTTTAAAATTTGATCATTGCCCTTAGTCACACAAAATACCCCCGAGCCCTTGTTGAAAAAAAAAATTAATCCTAGGACATAGGCCTTCTATTTCTCTCTTTGCAAATATTTGGTATGGATGAACAAGATAACATCCCATACTCTATTGTTCTTATTATTGCTCAAACTTTTCAGTATGGAATGAGAGTAATTCTTGATTTTTCTTCTTTTTTGGTTGAATAGATTCATAATGGTTTAATTGGAATAGCACAAGCTAAACTTAGTAGGCTCTTTTGTTGGTATTCAATGTTAGTGTATATATGCTTATATAAAGGAGTTATCTTTTTCTCCAAAGAGATGAAACTGGAATTAGAAAGAGATGGAGAAAGATTCCTAGTTGAGTTATGGAGTGCAGACATGATGTGGGAGGTAATTGATGACAACTTTGTCAGATTTGATAGGTATTTTGCCTCAAGGCTCATATTGTTGTTGATAGGAGATAGCCCTAGAATACCACAATCCTTATTAGAATTGATAAGAACTAAAGATCATGATAAAGGATTGTTGGTAAGCCACAATTGGGGAGATGTCATTCCATATGTTGTCTCTATTGTTTTCAAAGTTTATGGTTTTTTGGGAAAAACACATGTGCTACCATACCAAGTATCTTTTAAGGTGGGGATTTTTGAATTATTATGAAAAATCAGACCAGTTGAGGAGAGATATTTACTAGGAAAATCCAAACATACTTTCTTTAAAATAATTACTTTCATTGATGATTCTGTGTTTGTTACGAAGGGATGGAGAAACTTGGGGAAATTTTTAGATTAATATCAGATGGCCCAATCCTATGCCCATTTTGTTGATTCAAAGGGATTCTATGATCTCCTTAGAGAAAGGAGTAAGGCTAAGGTTCAAATGAAAACTATATATTTTCCTAAGGATATAATTAGAAATAAGTTCTCATTGCAAGAACAAGAGGTTAGAAAAAAAAAATGAATAGCCTATAGTTAAGTCTTGAATTTCATAAATGCTTTTGAGCCAAAATATGATCCCTTAGTAGACAATAGATATTGGGACATGAATATAGATATGTTAATGAATAACTTTTCTTGGATCATGCAAACATTGAATGAGAATAAATAAATCATTTAAAAAGCATAACCAAACAAGGTTGTTAAGGTGGAGAGAAGAGTGGCTAGTAGAATGATTGTGACCTTGGGATAGTACACATTGTAGAAAAAGGTCAGGTATGTAGTGGCCTAGAACATACAATATGTTCCTCCATACAAGAGGCCTAGATCTAAAAGCCCTCTTGGCACACATGTCCCTAAAAAGTAGAGAATAGAGCAGGGTTCATCTTCTCATGTAGCAGAATATTCAGCATCCCAAAATCCACTCAAAATAGATGATGAAGTATCTTTGAGAGAATAGTTGAGGAAAATTGGGGGGGAAGGGGACATTGTGATTACAATTACTAATATTCAAGGAGGAGTACTTGAAGAGCCTTCTATGCCATCTATTGATCTTACTGTTGCAAACTATAGAGGTAAGGAGATAGACCCTGTGATTGCACAGGCTTCCGAAAAATTCATTGATAATGAAAATTTAGTAAAAACTAGAGCCTTTGCCTAATTTTTGTGGAGAAGAAATATTGATAATTTTGAGAGTAAGTGCAAATTAATAAAAGTAGATAAAATTGATAAATTAGACTCTAAAATTGAGAAAGAAGTTAAAGATAACTTCATGTAGGAATTTGCACAATTAGCCCCTGAGGGGGGAAGGAAATTACTAAAGGACTTAGGAGTTTTAATTTTACCCTAGGTTGTAATCATTGGATTGTAATAATATTGGACTTGTTGTTTGGTGGACGTAGCCCAAGGATTGGGTGAACCACGTTAAATTTTGGTGTCTTGTGTTCATTTCTATGTGATCTATTATTTTCTATTATTGGTTATATTTGCATGCAGTTTTTTATTTTTGTATGTGGTTTATCCTAACAAGTGGTATCAGAGCGAAGTTGTCTTTCAGTTATCCTTTGCAAGAAAGTCTCACAATTAAGTGGGAGTCTCATGGTTGAGTGGGAGTGATGGCAGATGAGGGTAAGCTGAGGGTTGACAGGTTTAATGGGCAGAACTTCCAATTATGGAAGATGCAAATGGAAGACTATTTATATTAGAAGGATTTATCGAACCCGTTGGAAGGCAAAGCCAAGAATCAGGGAACTATATCAGATGATGAATGGGATCTTTTGGACAGAAAGGCACTCAAAAGAATTCGGTTATGCTTGGCACCATCAGTGGCATTTAATATTACGAAAGTAAAGACAACATAAGATTTGATGAAAACCCTAGCGACACTGTATGAAAAGCCTTCTGCTTCAAACAAGGTATTTCTGATGAAGCATTTATTTAATATGAAAATGGCAGAAGGTGGATCTATTGCAGATCATTTAAATGAGTTTAATACTATTACTAGTCAGTTATCTTCTGTGGGTATTAATGTTGATGAAGAAATTAGGGCTCTCTTGATTTTCTATTCTTTGCCTGAAAGCTGGAATGGCTTGGTAATGGCGGTGAGTAATTATGTTCCTAGACCTAGTACCCTAAAATATGATTATATGATTAGTGTTGTTTTGAGTGAGGAAACTTATAGGAAATCCTCAAGTGGATCTACATCATGAAGTGCTTTGAATACACAAAGCAGGGGCAGAACGACTAAGAGAGGAAGTAACTCTGGAAATCATGGGAAATCAAGAGGAAAGTCAAAGGGGAGGAGGTCTCACTTGAGAGGGCCAAATGATTGTTGGTACTATGGGAAACCATGGCACAAAAAGAAAGATTGCTAGAATTGAAAGAAAAATGAAGGAGATAAATCAGATGGAGACAAGGAGGCAAATGTGGTAAGTAACAAATCCGAAGAGGATGCTTTGCTTCTATCTTTAGAAAGTGCAGATGATTCATGGGTTTTAGATTCTAGTGCTTCATTTCATGCTACACCTCATAGAGATTATTTCATTGATTATGTCCAAGGGGATTTTGGGCTTGTTTATTTGGGGGATAATGAACCCTGTCAAATTGTTGGAAAGGGAAAAATTAAGATTAAGTTGCAAATTGGGAATCATTGGCTACTACATGAGGTAAGACATGTTCCAAGGCTAAATAGGAATTTAATTTGAGTGGGGTAACTCAGTGATGAGGGTTGTGTAGTTACTTTTAATGATAAAAATTGGAAGATTTCAAAAGGTTCCCTTGTAGCAGCAAAAGGTGTGAAAGTAGGCACCTTATATCTTTGTACAGGTCATATTGTTCCTTCTACTTTGATTGTTTCAGAGAAAAATGAATGTTCAGGAAAAATTGTTGTAGTTGAGCAGGAAGAACAAATAGCTATTGTAGATTCTAATACAGCACTGTGGCACAACAGACTTGGGCACATGAGTGAGAAAGGTATGAAAGTACTTCTTTCAAAGAAAGTTTTACCAGGTCTGAAATTTGTTAATATGAATTTCTGTGAAAGTTGTGTGTGTGGAAAATAAAAGAGAGTGAGTTTTGTAAAGACTGGGAAGGAAAACAAAAAGGAGAAATTAGAGCTTGTGCATACAGATGTATGGAGACCAGCTTAGGTATCTTCCCTTGGTGGTTCTCATTATTATGTTACATTTATTGATGAAACAACTAGAGAAGTATGGGTTTATTTCCTTAGACAAAAATCTAATGTATTTCAAACTTTTAAGAAATGGAAATGCTTGGTTGAAAATGAGACTGGTAAGAAATTAAAATGTCTCAGATCTGATAATGGTGGTGAGTATTGCAGTCATGAATTTGAAGATTATTGCTCCACTAATGGTATTCATAGATAGAAAACTATTCCAAGGACTCCACAGGAAAATGGAGTGGCTAAACGCATGAATAGGACTATAATGGAGCGCGCAAGGAGCATGAGGTTGCATGCTGGGTTACCCTTACACATGTGGGCAGAGGCTATCAATACTGTAGTATATTTGATTAATAGAGGTCCCTCTACTCCTTTGGGTTGTGGTATTCCAAAGGAGGCATGGATTGGTAAGAAGGTGAGTTATTCTTTTCTCAAGACCTTTGGTTGTGAAGCTTTTGCTTATATAGACTTTGAAAATAGAACCAAGCTAGAAGCTAAATCAAAGAAATGTGTCTTTGTTGGATATGGCATTAATGAATTTGGTTATAGGCTTTGGGATTTTGAAAATCATAAAACTGTTAGAAGTTGAGATGTCATATTCATTGAGAAAGTGTTGTACAAAGATCTGTTGCAGCAACATGAGAAGAAAGAAGATGATTATGTAGTGTTGGATGATACTCCAAAAGCTGATATTCCAGCCATTCCTCATGATGTGCAACAATTGCAACAACAAATACCACACACACTAGTGAATGTTAGACGGTCGACAAGGCAAATTAGACCTCCACAAAGATTTCCTCCCTCTTTGTATTCTATTTTACTTACTGATGCTAGTGAACCTGAAAGTTATGATGAAGCTGTGCAGGTGGATACTAAGATTCAGTGGGAGTCTGCAATGAAAGATGAAATGGACTCTTTGCTAAAGAATAAGACATGGGATTTTTGTAAGTTGCTTGTAGGTAAAAAGGCTTTATAGAATAAGTGGGTTTACAAGTTGAAATAAGAGGAAGGAGATAAGCAAAGATTTAAGGCCAGGTTAGTTGTAAAAGGATTTGCACAGAAAAAGGGAATTGATTTTGATGAGATATTTTCTCATGTTGTTAAAATGACTTCTATCCGTACTGTTTTAATTCTTTTGGCTACTAAAGATTTGCATTTAGAGTAGTTGGATATTAAAATAGCCTTTCTTCTTGGTGATTTGGATGAAGAAATATATATGGCTCAGCCACAGGGATTTGAGGTCAAAGGTAAGAAGAACTTAGTGTGCAAATTGAAGAAAAGTTTATATTGCTTGAAGCAAGCACCTTGGCAATGGTATCTAAAATTTGATAGGTTTATGCATGAGCATGGCTATAATAGGTGGCATTCATATTATTGTGTTATTTTTAAGAGGTTGGATGATGATAGCTACGTTATTTTATGTTTATATGTTGATGATATGCTTGTAGCTGGGTCTAACATGGATCATATTAAGGGGTTGAAATGCCAATTAGCACATGCATTTGCTATGAAGGATTTGGGGGCAGAAAAACAAATCCTTGGTATGAATATTTGTAGAGATAGGAAGAACAAAACATTGACGCTATCTCAAGCTGATTATGTTGAGAAGGTGTTGCAACGTTTCTCTATGGAGAATGCTAAAGCTGTCAGAACGCCTTTATCTAGTCATTTGAAATTGACTAAGGAGATGTTTCCTAAGGCACAGGAAGAGGAGGATAAGATGTCCAAGGTACCCTGTGCTTCAGCTGTAGGAAGCTTGATGTATGCTATGGTATGCACTAGGCCAGATATTGTCCATGCAATGGGAGTCATAGCAAGTATATGAGTCATCCAGGATTTGAGCATCGGAATGCTGTCAAGTGGATTCTCGGATATTTGAGAGGAACATCCAATAAGTCTTTACACTTTTGGGGCTCTACTACTGATTTATAGGGCTATGTTGACTCAGATTTGGTAGGGGATATTGATACTAGGAAAAATTCTACAGGTTATGTCTTTACAATTGGTGGGGCAGCCGTGAGCTTGGTTTCTAGGTTACAGAAGATTAATGCTCTATCCACTATAGAGGCAGGGTATGTTGCTGCTATAGAGGCAGCCAAGGAGATTATATAGCTTACGTTCTTCTTGGAAGAATTGGGACATCCTTAGAAGGATAATTATTTGTTCACAGATAGTCAGAGTGCCATTCATCTTGCAAAGAATTCAGCTCTGCATTCTAAGACCAAACACATATAGTTGCGGTACCATTTCATTTGGTCAATTTTGGAGGATGGATAGTTAAAGCTAGAGAAGATACATACCAATGACAATCCAACAGATATGTTGACAAAGGTTGTAACAAGAGAGAAGTTGGACTCCTCTTCAGCTTCGGTTGGTTTCTAAACATGAATAAAGGAACAGCAAAGTCCAAGTTGGTTTGATCTAGTGGGAGCCCCATGTGGTAGTAGTATTGCTATAGAATCAGTCTCCAAGTGGGAGATTGTTGTTTAGTGTGGAGCTTGATCAGTCCCCAAGTGGGAGAATGTTAGATTGTGGTGACTGATTAGGAAAGTACTATACATACTTCATAATTAGTGGGGTTCGGGACATCGCCTCGAAAAAAAAATTGGTACTATTTGCCATTCATAAATTCACCACTAAATTTATGGCTAATTTATTGCTGACATGTTATAACCCCAAAGTGGTTTAATACTTGTATAAAAGGGTTTAGGGTTGGGTATTTTCATTAGGTTGTGATGCGAAATTGCTTCTTGTGGTGGTATTGAGCTATAAGGGATTACGGATTGTAATTAGGTTGTAATCACTGGATTGTAATAATATTGGACTTGTTGTTTGGTGGATGTAGCCCAGGGATTGGGTGAACCACGTTAAATCTTGGTGCCTTGTATTCATTTCTGTGTGATCTATTATTTTCTGTTATTGGTTATATTTGCATGTAGTTTTTTATTTCTGTCCGTGGTTTATCCTAACATTTCCTCTACAAATTTCTAAGAATACGTTAATTGTCCATTATCATGGTGTCTTATTTTGAGTTATTCTGAGTATCACCCAATATCATATACTTTTTAAATAAGTTTAATGCAAAGATGAACTATCCCCATTTTCTTTTCTCTCTAAATCTTATCTCCATTTTTAGTGACTAGTTATTTTGACATTGTATGAGTAAAGCTTGTTGAGTTTAATGCAACTAGGATAAGTTGTATGTTAATTTGTTATTGTTGTTGATTTAATGAATTGAGTAAATGCTTCAATGAATTTGATAATATATCTAAGCATTAGGAAGGATTTATGTAAGAATTAGTTGTAGAGAGAATTGTTGATTATATTGATTGAAATGCAGTCAATTAGGCCAAGAAAATTGGACAAATTTTGAATCCCAATGGATAAGGCACTAATCAACTATTTCAGCTAGCATATGGATAGATCATAGATAGATGTCAAGGAAATATCTAAAATAAATATCAAATTTTATTTAAATGTTTGAAGAATGTCTAAGTTGGTCAACACTTATTTACATTTAACCTCTAAGTCTTAGTTAGCTACTATTGCCAAGAATTATTTGTAGATCTAAGAATAATTGTGACCAATCTGTTATAAGCAATGAAATATTGTTGCAAAATATTATAGAATGAATGAAATATGGATGTAGTATCAAGTTGTGAATCTTTTATCCCCCAGGTGCACCCACCTTGGTTTTGCAGAGCCAAAAGAGTAGAAAATATTTCATGATTTTGTTGAAGTTGGGTCTAGATCTGAAGAACATATAGTTTTTTGCAGGAAGTTTTTAACCCTTAGGTTATCATGATCTTCATCATATTGATATTAATTATTTCATTTCTTACTAGTGCAAAACACCAACAAAATGGTGACTCTACTGGGGAGTTGTACAACACATGCTTGTGTGTGATGTACTGCAGTTTCTTTGGTCGTGTCAGTATACATTTTTTCAGATTCCTTAACAGTTAGTCATGGTTATATTGGACCTTTCTAGTGAAAAACCTTGAGAATTTAAAAGAAAAGAGAAAACCTCAAATATCATAGGTGTACACTGACATATACAATCCTTACAAAGTTTCTTATCTATCAAGAAAGAGTCGTAGTCCAAGATTTATTGTGATTGGTTTCTTTTTATGTGTCAAATTTATTCATATTGTCTTGTGATATTTTCCCTGAGTCAACAAGTTATTGCATAATACTTTTCCTGAGATAGGGTGGTGACTTAGTCAAGTTTTTGAAGCTGATGCTTATTGACAAATAATCCCCATAAATGGCTGACAAAAAGAAAAGCACACAAGCTTATACAAGAGCCAATCCTGATATACCATTGCATATTGATTTTCCCTAAGGTGGTAGAAAAAACCAAAACAAGAAGAAAGTAGATATAAATCCTACTTGGAAACCAAGGGGTAGTACATAAGTAAACTCTCAATACCAACTAGTGGTATGGAGATAATCTTCTTCATTAAGTTCTTAATCAGAGACCACAAGGCTCTTAAGAGGAATATTTAGTACCTCATTTCAAGATGAAAGAGTTTATCAAGATAAGAATATGTCTCCAATGAGAGATGCATTACGTAGAGTAGATGTGATAGATGAAATGGATCATAGGTTTGGAAATAAGAATATAATGGAGGATATTTTTAATCCTAGAGTAGTTCCATATGTAGAGAGAAACCTTATAGATCTGGATAATCCTGCTGATTTAGAAGCCACTTCTGTAGATCCAAAAGAGGTATACACAGAGATAGGAGTTTTAAAGAAGTGGGTTGCAGAAGAAGAAGATAAACATGCTCATTTAGAGAAAGAAAGAGAGAAATCCATCTTGAATGCCATTATTGAAAAGATAATTTTCTTAGAAGGATGGCTTCCTTAAAGGAGAAAAACAAGAAGTTAGAAGAAAGGAATTTAGTCCTTCATGTTGATGTTTTCAGAGACGTAGATAGCTTGAGAGCTAAGGTTTGAGAACAAGAAAAATCTACAAGCCAAAGGCAAGAACCTATCATATCCCAAATCCAACCCTACAATCCTATCCAAGAAGACCCTGTAGAACCTACTATCAAGTAGATATTGTAATATGGTTAATCTCCATAATAATGTTCTTCTCTTCTTCTTCCTCCTCATTCTGAACATTTTGATCTGTAGCAAATGATTGAGCAACTGCACAATAATCTGAGAAGTGAGGTAATTGGCATATGATACCATGGCACATTAGCATTCATGTTAACAGAACTTATTTGCAGAGGATCTGGTCTACCCTTCTCTTTCACATTTTGGGTCTGATTAGGAATTGGTTTACCATCTTTCCATTAAGTAGTATAAGGGTAATTTTGCATTCTTGGTTGTCTATTGAAATGGTTGTTGTTCACTGGGGTCTTTTCACCAACATTAGATTTTTGTATATTAAAATTTGTTGGGTTCATCTTCTTTAATAAGTCCAATACTTGACCTATTGTGGCTTCCTCAAGCTTCTTACCTACAAGAGTTTTATCATTCTCTTTTTTTGTTCCTAGGATTGAACAACTTTGGATCATCTCTTCTTCCTAGCTTACCAAATGTTTTTCTATTATTTTCAATATTCACTGTAACCTTGTAAGCATCCCTCAAAGTTTTTGGATCTTTGTCTCACCACTAATAAGCCATTTTACTATCAAACGTATTGAAATATGTTGTAAGGAACACATCCTCATTCAATCTCATAACCTAAAATAACTTGTACATTCCCTTCTAAAACCTTACATTGACATTGAAAGTAGATTCATTAGGGTTCTTTTTGATGTTATTGAAATCATTCAACATAAAGCTAGCATTAGTATTATCTCCATATTTTTCTTTAAATAACTTTTCTAAATCACTTCATGAACTAATGCTATCATCAAGTAGTCTTCTAAAGCAATCCCTTGCATCTTTAGTCAATGAATGCACATACAATTTCATTACCACATCCTCATGTTAAACTTCAAAATCATTTAGCATATCTATAAATATTCTCAAGTATTCCTCATAGTAACCACATTATTTCCAAAAAACTTGACAACTTTGTCTCTTAGGTCAAATGATATTGGATGTGGAAAACCTTGGATACCTAAGAATGACATTTGTCTATACTTTTACATGTATATGGGCTTGTTCTAAAAACCAACAACATTTTATGTTCTCACTATATTGGCCTAATTATGAAAAATATTTAGAGATTGTTGCATCTGAGCAGTAGGGACTTGGGTACTAATGGTGGATGATGAATCAAGAGTAGATTGAGACATAATCTAGTTAGAAACTAGTGGTCCACAAGTAGGTACAGAATTTTTAGCTTGGGTGGACAAATTTTTTCCATGAGGCTAAGGCAGAATTTGATTTGATGAACTAAATTTTTTTCCTAGTTTTTGCTATCTGAGCTTCATTTTCAACCTTCTCAAGTTCTTTTGCAAGATCCTCCTTCTCCTTTCTACCCTTTTCCAAATCTAGATCCAACTTAGACATGGGAAGATTTGAGGTCTTGTTTGGTACAATTTGAAGTTCATTTATATGGATTCCTATAGCATTTCCTTTTCTTTTATCTATCTACTTGATAGTAGGTTCTACAGGGTCTTCTTGGATAGGCTTGTAGGGTTGGACTTGGGATATGATAGGTTCTTGCCTTTGGCTTGTACATTTTTCTTGTTCTCGAACCTTAGCTCTCAAGCTATCTATTTCTCTGAAAACATCAACATGAAGGACTAAATTCCTTTCTTCTAACTTCTTGTTTTTCTCCTTTAAGGAAGCCATCTTTCTAAGAAAATTATCTCTTTCAATAATGGCATTCAAGGTGGATTTCTCTCTTTCTTTCTCTAAATGAGCATGTTTAGCTTCTTCTTCTGCAACCCACTTCTTTAAAACTCCTCTCTCTATATATACCTATTTTGGATTTGTAGAAGTGGCTTCTGAATTAGTAGGATCATCTAGATCTATGGACTATGTATTTTTATGGGGCAAGCTCTAAAGAAGGTTTAGGGATAGGAGTAGTCTTTTTTTTCTCCTGAGAAGAACACATTTCGATATTCATTCACCTTGAACTTTTCTTGTACCAATAACATAGTAGAATATGAAGCACTCTTATTAAGATTAAGAGTTGCAACACACCGTGGAATTAAAAAGTTACATCTTATAGGTGATTCTAAATTAGTGGTTTCCCAAGTTAGAGAAACTTATGCATCAAAAAAAGAGAGATTAAAGCAGTATAGAAATGTTTTTTATTAGATAAATAGGTTTTACAAGGAACCTGAAACCCGAAAGTTAGTACATAAGAAGGCTGATAATAAGCGTGACAGCCCAGCCAAAAAAGTTTAAGTTCAAAGGCTGATAATAAGCATTAAGCCCAGCCAAAGGAAACAGTACTAAGAAAAGACTAGGAAAAGGAAACAAACAAAGCCATGGCCAAAAGCCAGCACAAAAAGCCAAAAGACAGTGAAGAACAAAGGAACAAGCAAGAGTTATTCCTCGTTCTTTCGCTCCAGATTCTACATCACCTGAGCAGTATAGAAATGTTGTATGGGATCAAATTGAGTTATTTGATGCATTTGGTATTTCTTGGATGGAAATGAGTCAAAATAAGATGGATGATCTGTTGGAAAATGTAACTATCAAGCACAAGGATGTATCATTTCCTAGAACTTCACATATTGAGGTACAAAATCGGCCTTCAATACATGATAATATAGAGCATTGGCAAGTCTTTAAGGATGATAGAGATATTTTGAATTTCTTGCCAAGTGAAGATAAATATCATGGCCAAGAATTAGATTGTAGTGCTTTAATTGAAACTATATATGGTAAGCAAACAATCTTTGGTTAGGAGATTATACAATTGAAAACCAAAGAAGTACCCAAAGGGTTGGTGGTTTTGGACAACATGTTTGATAACCAAGATAGGGTGAAGTTTGGAATCAGAGATCATAAACCCCAAGAAATGGAAGAGATAAACATTGATACTTTTGAAGCCCCAAAGAAGGTTTATATTGGTCAACAAATATTTGCTAAGATTAGAAAACCTCTTATTGATTTGCTAAGAAAGTACAGACAGGTCTTCGCATGGTCATATAATGATCTTAAGGCCTATAGAGAAGACCTATTATAGCATGTCATACCACTCAAAGAAAATGTTAAACCTTTTAGGTAAAAGTAGAGACCATTAAATCCCAGCTTAGCTCCTAAAATGCAAGAAGAGTTAATGAAGCTAAGGGATGGTGGAATTATTAAACTAATTAGGCATTCCTCTTGGGTATCAAACTTGGTACCTGTTAGAAAGAAAAATGGAGACATAAGGTTATGTGTTGATTTTAGGAACTTAAGCATTGCTTCTTTGAAAGATAACTATGGATTACCAAACATGGAAGCCATGTTGTAACAAGTGACTAATTCTAAATTAATGTCTATGATGGATGGATTTTAAGGATATAACCAAGTCCTTGTAAATGAAAAGAACAATTTAAGATAACTTTTACAACTCCATGGGGTACTTATGTGTATGTGAGAATGCAATTTGGGTTAATTAACGCAAGGGAAAAAATTTAGAGGGCTATGGATGTGGCCTTCCATGATTATATTAACAAATTTATGGCAATATATGAAGATGACCTCACAACATATTCTAAGAAGACTAAGGATCATCATAGGCATCTAGAGAATATTTTCATTAAGGTCTTAGAATATGGAGTATCCCTGAACCCAAAAAAGTGCACGTTTGGAGTAACAGAAGGGAGATTGTTAGGTCATTTAGTATCAAAGGATGGTGTGAAGATAGATCCTAAAAGAGTATTTGCCATTGATAAAGTTACTAAGCCAAAAAATATAAAAGGAATACAATCATTCTTTGGGAAAGTAAGCTTTTTGAGAATATTTGTTACAATTTATGCTAGAATTAGTAGACCTATATCTAAGATGCTCAAAAAGGGGATTATTATCGATTGGGATGGGGAAACTTCATGAGCCTTTCAAGACATTAAACTAGCAATAAAGAATGCTCAATCCTTAGAACTCCTAATTATACAAACCAATGCATATATTTTCTTTTGCATCTTTCCATACTATGACAACAGTACTATTACAGAAGAATGAAGGAGGATATGAACAACCTATTGCATTTTTTAGCAAATCCCTTCAGCCTGTTGAATTGAAGTATGAAATAAATGAGAAATAGGCTTATGCCTTGGTAAAAGTTGTCAAAGCCTTTAGGTGTTATCTTGTATGTGTTATTGTTGTGGCATTTGTACCTAGTGCAGTTGTAAAGGATATATTTTCTTAGCAGGAAGTGTCTGGTAGAAGATGTAGATGGATCAATAGAATTAAGGAATTCAACATTGTTATCCAAATCACCAAATTGGTAAGAGGTCAAGGGCTAGCAAAGTTTATGGCCCAATCCAACTTAGATGCGAATCAAGAAATTTTAGTAGCAGATGACCTAAGATCATATTTATGTGATATGGATCATTGTGAATGGTATACCAATGTTATATATTGTTTGCAACACATGGAAGCTCCTTCCCATTTGACAGAAAATGAGAAGAGAAGCACAAAATTATAGGCTATTAGGTATATCATTGTTAGGAACAATTTATGGTGGAGAAATTTTGAAGGAGTGTTGCTTAAATGCATTAATCTAGAAAAATCTAAGAAGATATTGAATGAGATGCATGTAGGAGTTTCTGGAGGACACTATATGGCTAGAACCACTACCCACAAAGTGATGTGAGCTGGATTTTGGTGGCCTTTTCTTTTCAAAGAGAAAATGTGATGCTTGTCAGAGATTTGTAGGTAAACTAAAGTTTTCTAGAAATACTCCATTAAAACCAGCGAAGGTCCAAGCACCTTTATAGGAATGGGGTATAGATTTTATAGGTGAAATTTTTCCAAAGTCTAGTACTAGTTATTGATCAATTTTGGTAGCTACTGACTATTTTTAAAAATGGGTAGAGGCTATTCCAACAAGGAAATCTACCAGTAAAGTGGTGAATAATTTTCTCCTAAACAATATTATTTCAAGATTTGGATGTCCAAAGAATATTGTAACTGACAATACAATGTGTTTTAGGTTAGACAAGTTCATAAACTTCTATGACAAATATGGTATAACAAGGCTAGCATCTTCCCCTTATCACCCATAAGGAAATGGACAAGCTAAATCAACAAATAAAATCTTATTAAAAGTAATAAAAAGAATTTTGGATGAAAATAAAAAGGCATGGGATTCCAAACTACAATTGGCAATATGGGATGATAGGATAACAATGAAGAAAGCTATAGGTGTAGCACCCTTTGATATTGTATATGTGATTTGTGCTAAAATGCATCAGAATAATCTAGTAGGTTTATACAATTATATCTAGATGTAAAATGAGGATATTATTGATGACATGTAGGAAAGGATAGATGAATTGGTAGGACTGACTAAGACTAGGAAGGAAGCTTCTCTGAAAAATGCCAAATTAAAGTTACAAGTCAAAAAACTTTATGATAGAAAAATAATGAGTAAGAAGTTTGAAATTGAAGATTTAGTCCTCATGTGGAATGCTAGGATTGAGGATAAGGGAAAGCATGGCAAATTTGATCCTATGTGGCTAAGTCTCTATCTGATTGAAGCCACATGGGCGGAAGACTCTTATATTTTGAAGGATCTATCAGGAAATATTCTTGAATTGCTAGTTCATGAACAATTCTTGAAGAGGTTCTTCCATGAATGGTAATTTAGGGTTGTTTTCTATATATTTTGTTCTAGTGTTGTTGCTCTATTAGAGTTGTCAAGAAAAATTGGTCAGTTATGCTCATGAATTATGAATTATGCTCATTCATCATCCCCAGATAGAGCAATTGTTGACTTGGATTTCCACCCTTTATAGTTTTGCTCCACCCTATAGTGAAAAATCCTAGTTTTATGTTTAAAATTGTTAAATTCATTAGAATCCTATATGAAATCTTTCAAAATTCATAAACCTTTGTTAATATGCCCTAGTTCTCAAAATTGTGGAAAGTAATATTTTATAAAATATGTAGGAAACCTTTATCCTAAGTTTTCATTTGTATTTTTCTTATGTCTATTTTCCATTTTACTTTTCTAAAAATTTCTTTATTGCAAACCCTTTTCCTAAATGTGGTTTCACCTTTGTTAGTTCTTTAATACCTTCCAAAGCATCTTAACCATGGTGGTTTGTTTCTCCCAACTGTTGATCTTTGGAAGATCAACGATGAGTACATTCCAAAAAGATGAAGCTGCTCAAAGTTTATGGAATATGGGTAAGTGCCTACTTGCCATGTGGCTTTGGCAATGTTAACATAGTTATTGCACTGCAAAAGCCTAAAGTTGTCAGAAGTTGTTAGATCACATTTGAATTTCAAGAAATTTCATTAGTTTTGCTGAGCAATAGGACCATCTTTGGTATTGTATTATTGAGTTGTTAATATTTGGAAGATCAACAGTGGGTGTATTACCACTTCATGAAGATGCACGGAGTTTATCTAATGTGGTCAAGCACCCACTTGACATGTAGCATTTGATGAGGTCATGGGTCTATAAGTTTTTAAAAGGTATTAATGTGGTATGTATAGTTGGCAGTTGTTAGAACATGTTCCAAAAAGGCAATGCATTTATTGGTTGACTTTTTTGATTAGATTTAAAAGGCGTGATCTATGTATGCCATTGATCCTAGGAAGATTAGAAAATAGTGCATTCCTACAAAACAAAAATGACTGAAGCTTAGTTGAAGCAGGGAAGCACCTACTTGCCATGTAGACAAGTGGGACCGGTTGTTGAGAAATTTGCTTCGTCATGCTAGCATGGAAAAACATGGTGATATGAAACATGTTAATTGGTGGGACAGTCTATGTGTTGTTGAGTTGGAAGATGATTGTGCCATGGGCCCATAGTTTTTAAGGCCATAATTATAAAGTTGTAACTACTTTGTGAAAGTGTTCTACTTTTAAGAAATGTGGGAATGCACCTTGTTGATGTGTGACAATTTCTAAAAAGGAATGAATGCAGCTTTTTAATTTTAAAATAAGTCATCTGATGCTTGATGATCAACAGTTAAAATTCAAATTTCATGACATGGCACAAATTTTTGACTGTTAGAGTATTAATTCTAATCAGTGTTGCTTTGTGCAGGCTTAATGCCATAGTAAAATTCTGAATTCACCATTATTGAGCCATAAGATCGCAAAAATATCATAGTACAAGTATTTCTAGAGCTAGGGAAAGAATTTTTCATGGTTTTTAGCAATCTATAGAGTGATTTAAAAAGTTGAAAAAGAAAGAAAATGTGGGTAAGTCATCCAAACTTCTGACAAGTAAAAAAATTTGCGATTGTATTAGGGTAAATTGCAAATGATGCCTCCATGCAAGGATTTTTCTAGAAAAGTAGATTATCAGTTCATAATGACTTTCTCGAACAAATGTCCTTATCAATAAATGAGTTGACTAGGAGTAGAGAGTTGATTCTAAAAAGCCCTAGGCTACTAGTCAGTGAGAATTTCTATGACAAAGCCAAATGGTTGAGGGATGTAGAGGTATCTATGGGAGGCTTAGAACTTTTCAAGAAATGGTTTGCAGAAAGGAAATTGGATACTCCAATAAGAAATGTCTAGGAATTTAACATAGGTAAATTGATTACCCCTAGATTTTTCTTTGATGGTGACCTACTGGAAAATATAGCTAAGAAAAATGACCCAATTACTAGTGTGGTAAAGAGCCATGTAGGGGATAACCTTTTTAAGGATTCCCCCAAACTAATCAGAGAGGTATTCAAGCTGAATCCCAATCATGTTGTTCATGAGAAGATTGACATGGAGGACCTCCAAGCAAGATATGATGCACAAAGGGTATATCTAAGGGGATGGTTGTTGCAGCAACATTTTGTTAAAACTAGATCATTGCCCTTAGTCACACAAAATGCCCTCGAGACCTTGTTGAAAAAAAATTTTAATCCTAGGGCATAGGTCTTGTATTTCTTTCTTCACAAAATATTTGGTATGAATGAACAAGATAACATCCCAGGCTCTATTGTTCTTATTATTGCTCAAACTTTTCAGTATGGAATGAGTTCAATTCTTCATTTTTCTACTTTCTTGGATGAAGAGATTCATAATGGTTTACTTGGAATAGCACAGGCTAAAGTTAGTAGGCCCTTTTGCTAGTATTCAATGTTAATGTATATATGCTTATATAAAGGAGTTACCTTTTTCTCTATAGAGATGAAATTGGAATTAGAAAGAGATGGAGAAAGACTCCTGATTCAATTGTGGAGTGTAGACATGATGTGGGAGGTAACTGATGCCAGCTTTTTTAGATTCGGCAAGTATTTTGCCTCAAGGCTCAAATTGTTGTTGATAGGAGATAGCCCTAGAATACCACAATCCTTATTAGAATTGATAAGACCTAAAGATCATGCTAAAGGACTGTTGGTAAGCCCCAATTGGGGGTATGTCATTCCATATGTTGTCTCTACTACTTTTAGAGTTTATGGTTTTTTGGGAAAATCGCATGTGCTACCATGCCAAGTACCTTTGAAGGTGGGGATTGCTAAATTATTATAGAAAATCGGATCAGCTGAGGAGAAGGATTTGCTAGGAAAATCCAAAGGTACTTTCTTTCCAATGATTACTGTTATTCATGATTTTTCGTTTGTTAGGAAGGGATGGAGAAACTTGGGGAAATTTTTAGATAAATATTAGATGGCCCAATCCCATGCTTGTTTTGTTGATTCAAAGGGATTCTACGATCTCCTTAGAGCAACAAGTAAGGCTAAGGTTCAAATAAAAACTATATATTTTCCTGAGGACATAATAAAAAATAAGTCCACATTGCAAGAACAAGAGGTTAGAAAAGAAAAATGGATATTTAATAGTAAAGTCTTGAATTCTATAAGTGCTTTTGAGATAAAATATGATCCCTTTGTAGATAACAGATATTGGGGCATGAAGATAGATATGTTAATAAATAACTTTTTTGGGATCATGCAAACATTGACTAAGAAGAAAGAAATCATTACAAAAGCATACCTAGACAAGGCTATTGAGGTGGATAGAATAGTGGCCAGTAGAGTGATTGTGACCTTGGGACAATACACATTGTGTAAAAAGGTTGGGTATGTAGTGGCCCAGAACATATAGTATGTTCCTCCATACAAGAGGCAAAGGTCTAAAAGCCCTCTTGAAACACATGTCCCTAAGAAGTAGAGAATAGATCACGGTTCATCTTCTCATGCAGAAGAATATTCACCATCCTAGACTCCACTCAGAATAGATGATGGAGCATCTCTAAGAGAATAGTTGAGGCAAATTGGAGGTGAAGTGATTACAACTGCTGATATTGAAGGAGTACCTGACTTGTGTCATTTTTTGATCTTACTATTGTAGGCTATAGAGGTAAGGAGATGGACCTTGTGATTGCATAGGCTTCCAAAAAATTCATTGATGATGAAAATTTTGTAAAAACTAGAGCCTTTGCCCAATTTTTGTGGAGAAGAAATATTGGTAATATTGAGAGCAAGTGCAAATTAATAAAAGAAGAGAAACTTGATAAATTGGACTCTAAAATTGAGAAAGAAGTTAAAGCTAACTTCATGGAGGAATTTGCACAATTAACCCCTGAGGGGGGTGTTGAGCTGTCGTTATGCATGATGCTAAAAGGCAGAAATTCTTGTAAACTCCTCTCTTGGGAAGCTGATTTTGTGAATCAACTCCAAGGTTTTAGATTGATCTTGTGACCTACTAGAACCCATTCAGTTGAAGACAAATGTGATTTTTCACAAGGAGGCCTTTGCTCGTTCTTCTTGATTACAAATGAGATAAAGAATTTGCACACTACTTCAAAATAAAACATGCAAGAAAACTATGTTTTTGTATTTTTTATGTTTTTTATGAATGAAATCTAACAATTCAACTAGTATGAATTCCTATTCTAACAAGGGGGTTAGAGCAAATAACATGGAATTGAAAATCCTAATGGACATAAGCTATGGAAAATGACACACCTGCGACTTAGGCTTTCAAAGAAATCGATAAATAACCAATGAAAGGAGCAACGCTTCCTTGATTCCACTAATGCAATCATCGATGAGAAAACTAGTGATCGTATGATGTTTCACCCTTCATCAAATCGCAAGGCCACAAAAAGTGCACTCATGAGAGATGAAAAGTTATGTAAGCACAATTCGATGATTTCTTCTCAAGCTAGTTATGTCAGCGAAATTCGTCTAAACCATAACAAGCACTAGAACTAATGAAATGTACAACCAGAAACAAAGCAATAAAACTTTGGCTCAATCATAATTTCATAACATGAATCCACAAAAATATAACACATTTAGGCAAGAATTACTACACTCCAAATGTGAGAACCAAAAGCATAATTTTATTGCAAAATAATAGCAGCCCCAATTACATATTACAATGGAGTATTTATAAGAAATTGTCTCCTCAATTTGTGTTCAAAGTGAGAGATATCTTCATGCAATAAAATGCTTTTAATTTAATGAAACAAACTAATTATATACAAACTAACAATCTAACTGGTGCTCAGCAATACTCCATCCATTTTTTATTCATTAATTAGATGCATGAGCCATTACATTTTTAAAACAAAGAATTGTGAGAGGAGAAAAAATGAGAAATCTTTGAGTCGAAGTGAAAGTGTTTGGAAGTGCCAAAAATGGAAGTTGGTCCTTCACTGGGCATTTGTCAAAGTTTAACTACCATTAGAATGTGTTTTTGATGCATCGAAAGCTCTATTTTTGGAACTGGCAGTTAACTATCAGCAAAGCTTCTAGAAATGTGCACCTGCAGATCTACGAAGCTGTGGACTTGTGCTCTACGGACATGCACACTTCAAAATGGTCCAAAAATTTAAAATTTTACTGAGTGTCAAAAATAAAATTCTAGCATCTGGGTTTTGTTCCCCTTCATCCCAAAGCTATGTTTGGATGTTTGCCCTTGAATTTCTCTATAATCTCAATGATTTTTGCTGCATCTGATAAATCTAGAGCCTTATATTTATTTTTGACCTTCTTTCTATAATTGTCTACCTCAATCCAACTGTTAGCAAAATCCCCAAGTTTGGTATCCAATTCTAACAAGGCTTCTTCTATTTTGAAGGCTTGTCGACTATCTTCATCACTGCCTCTATAGGTAACAATTTTTCTCATTCTTCATCTTCAAAAATCCTAAAGCAAGAATTTCTATAATGCTTCTCTACCTCCAAAATTTTCTCTTGGGCTTGGTCGTTGAGCCTATGGATCTCTGCATATAATTTTTCCATTACTTTATTACTATTAGTGATCATTTCTATCCAATGATCAATTAAATCTAATTCCTTTGCCATATAAACATCTACAAAAATTCTATATCTTTGCCCCTTTATTACCTGCAAAAATTTTAAGTCCTTACTCCAGGCCCTTACCTCATCCATAATGCTAAATTCTTGCTTCAAAATTGCCACCATTTTACTCACATTCTCCTGTGTAGCATGTAGTAACTTCATGTTCCCCCAGATAATCAAAATACCCTTATCTTCAAAACTTTCTTGCTACTATTGACAGGCTTTCAAAAATGGATCTACATGTACACTTCCCCCTTCTCTGAGAATGGTGTTCAATGCATCCTCGGGGTGATTAGGATCAAGAGGACCAACCACTTCAGCTAAATATCCTCTTAGGATCTTACTCTGCATTTGAAGTGGTTGGAGTTTGACCTCTTCCTATTCCATGCTCCTAAAGACTTCTTTGATCCTCATGGTCACCATTAATTGGGTTGTATCCCACTTGGGCCTCCCAAGCATGACCTCTTTGATTTGATAGTCTTGGGGACTAAGGCTTTCTACATCTATGTCTTTAGGAGGAATGACCACTTATGCAAACAACTCCCAGTCCCATGTATTGTTGACAAACACCAATGGTCTTGCCTCATGCAATGGGGACTCAAGTTTATTCAAAATCTCAAAAATGTCTTCCTTATCAGCACAAAATTGAGGTTTGGTACTCTTCATTAATTCCTTCTAGAGCCATCTTGGGATGCGCTTAGTTGAAGACCTGCCTCTCGAGGATGAAGGAGTATGTTCTGCTACCTCTTTCCCCTTATTGCTCCTGATTGGAGTTGTTTCCTTTTGTGAAGGCTCTCCTTCTGTGGTCTCTATCTCAATAGACCCTATAGCTTGTACCTTAGTGACTTGGGGAGGTGGTCGAGAATATTCTACCATTTGTCCCTCCTTCAAGACTTCATCAATCGCCATTTGTTTGGGTTCCTCCTCTTGTGATGATTCCTTCTAAACCTGTTCTTCTTCTAAACTCTAAGGAAGATGAGTAACTAAGCCTCTATCGACCACTATGACTTGTGGTGGAGATGGGGGAGTAAGATTAGGACCCTATGAAACTAGCAGCATTTGTGTCCAATCTTCTTGTTGGGGTTCACCTGTAAGGGTGTCCTTGATCTTGTCCCCAACCAAATCTATCCCCATAGGCATAAAATCAAAATCTGACATTTTGAAAATGTCATTTCCCTCTTCACTCTACTCGTCCACCCACTATTGTACTTCATCTTTTGAAGAAGAGGCTTCCAAGGGTTCTTTGGGGGCAGATGGTGGTGTTATTGTGGAGCTTCTTCTACTTGACTATTTTTTGGCTTTGGCTATCTGTTTTCTTCCTTGCAATAGCACATGTTCTTCTTCTTCCTCTTCCTCTGCCTCTTCTTCTCCCTCTAGAATGGTCTTGGGGATAGATGGGAAAGGCATCATTCTTTCTAGTCACCCTTTGCCTCTTCTTCATTCAGATCTTAATCCTTTTTTTGTTTCGTAGAGGCAGAAGGGGATGTTGGCTCTTCTTGTAAAGAAGGAATAGAAACTTGATGAAACTCTCCCACTTCTAATTGGCTAGGCACAAAGGGAGGCAATTGAGGGTCATCCTGGACTTGAGTAGCTCCAGTATCCTCAAACCCTTCTACATCTTCTTCCTATTTCTGGGGAGGTGCTTGCACTTTAGCTTCTCCTATTTCAACTCTTTGAGGAGAGCTCATCTTCCTTTTGTTCTTTCCTTTCCTCTCTAGAGGGTGGTAGTATCCAATTGGGTAGTCAAGTTAGTATATTATCTCTAGCCTGATGGGAGACTAGGTTGCAAAGGTAGGAAAATTAACTTTCTTCCCTCTACCTTTCTATAGGCATACTTGAGCATGAAAGATCATAGTGTCAGGTATTGGATCAAGTTGAAAAGGCTTCTTGATCCAATCCTTCATCATTATGATGACATGTCTTGCGTAATGATTAATATCATCGCCCTCCTCCCTATCAACCTCGACATTCATGATGGATCTCTCTTTGATTTTGTCTGAGTTAAATAGGGGGTTCAACAACTCCCCGAATTCCTATTGCATTATTTCCTCTAGAATGTTTAGTTTGAGAGCCTTCTCTACCAAATACAAATTCATCCTACAATAGTCCCTTATATGGACATCATAGTTGATTGTTGGATTCATCCAATGATCTTCAATGGCCTCCTCATGATGGAATTCTTTACCAGCCAGACGCTCCACTTTGTCAATATTATCAAAATAGGGTCGGGGAGACTTGTATTCCACAAGGGGATAATATTCCCACTTCCACTCAAAAGATGAAATATCTTGCTTTCATTTCAACTAGTATGGTCCTATGACCAAAGGCCATGTCCAACATGGTCTCCATTGCCTCCTAACCCTGTCATAGGAAGACTCAATTTGTCGAGCAATCTGGAGCAAAGCCAATTTATCACTTGGATATCTAGGGAGCTTCTCAGGGTTGACAGAGGCACTAGCTACCTGTAGATACATGAATGTCTTAAACTGGATGTAATAGGCCTTGAGATCTATTATTTGTGCTATATCCTCATCAAATAATGTCTTTGCATAATCTCCTTCTATTAATTGGATGACCGTGAAAATGAATGTGTCATTCACAATTTTGTATTCCTTGCTCTATGTTGAGAGCTTCTTCCTCACCAGTTGAGGGTAGACAATGTAGGGCCAGGCATTAGGATCTTGCATATTGCCTCTCTTGTACAATCTAGGGTAATTGGTGGCTCTTGTTGCTAGCAGATATACCATGTAAGAAGTCATATAAAACTTCTTCTTATCTTTGACTACCCCTAATTGCTCACACAAGTTTTCACTTAATGTGGTGGCCCAGTCTAGTGGCATCTTCATTGTCTCGATTGTCTCAATAAAGTTCACCATGAAAGTGTTGAGGTGGCCAGCTACTGGTAGACCCATGAATCTACTCAAAAGAATGATAGAATAGCCAATATCCTCCTTCATGTATCCCCTAGTCATGTCCACATTTCCTATGACCTTACCCAAAGGAGTCTTCTCAATGAGATAGGAGGATTGGATGATTTTTTATGCATCTTTCGGGTGCTCCCTGTACCACCTGTAGTGCCTGCCCCTAAGTCACATTTCTGTCATCCTTGCCAAACTCTTTTAGGCCAATTTATGTTTGATGATTAGTATTATTATTTTAGAGATTATCAGATGTTTTTTACACTCAGTTTATTATATGATGAGATTACTTGGTACTCTATATTTCATGCATGTATGATGATTATTCAATGTTTTCAGTTATCGATGACGATTAGTTAGATGGTTTATTATCACATGTGCTTTCTTATGGATACTTACTCCATACTGCATGTGTATGGTGTGCGTGTTTTTTTTATTTATGTATGGTGTTTCTGATGTGGTTAAGGAAGGGAGTTGTAGTCACCTGCTAGTCGGGATCTACACGATGCACCACTTCCTGCCATTGTTTGTTTAGCTTAGAATATTGTGTTTGTACATGCGTGGATTTTATGCAGGTTGTAGGTATTGGGTATCGACTTCCCTAAATTGCTAGGATGAGCGTACCCTATCGCATTGTCTCAATGGTAAGAGAGGGGAGATAAACTCTTAAGTCCAATTCCTAAACCCTTTAGCCAATTGTCCTAATTGATAATTAGGACAAGTATCTGAGTTAAGTACCCTCCGAATGCATTAAATGATGTAATTTCATGATTATAACCCTTTTTGTTTTGATTTAGTATGTGTTTTTCTATGATGGGTTTTCGTATGTTTCTTTATGAGTCCTTGGTGTATTTTCTATTAATTAAGTCTAATTAAAAAGATTAATTAATGATTTAATTTAATAGAAGATTAATATGATATCTTTAATATTTAATTAATTGAGAAATTAATTAAATAAAAGAATTAAATTTGGAAATTAAAGTTCAAAGATAAATTTAGAACAGGATAATATCTATTTAATTTAATAATAATATATTTGGAGTTCATTTTTAAATAAATGCTAAATATTATTATTATTTAAATTAATTAATTATGTTATCAATTAAGTTCTAAAATAAATTAAAAGTTGAAAGATATAAAATTATTAAGAATTCTAGATCGCATGATCTAAGCATGAGTTTAAATATGAGAATTAAATTAAAAGATTAAATATTAGAAATTAATAATGTTATTTTAATTTCATGAAGTACACATGAGATTAAAGTAATAAATTAATTTAAAATAGAAGTCAAGTAGAATATTAAATAAAGTTATTTAATAAATCAACTTAATGTGCATAAAAGATGAATGCAAATTAAAAAGAAAAGATAAGAAAGGTTAATTTGGAGTTAACTCAATTGTGCAAAGAGTCTTCTCGGCTGAACCCACAATTAGTGCCCCGATTTGAGGAAAAAATTGCTTATCACAACTTTGGGGGTTCATTCTAGGGGGACACGTATTTGGACGGGAATTTTTGGGAGACTACTTTTGGAAGCAAATTTCAGAAGGCTGAGACCAAGAAAGTTTTCCAGAGGAAGGTTATTGAGGGAAGTGAATTCTCTTACAGTTCCTGGAGATTGCATAATAGCATCAGGATTAGGTAGGGTCTTGTGTTTTTTATTATCAATTTATTACGCAATTATCCTTTCCTGTCTTCTTCGTGTCTAGGGTTTGTAAATCTGAAATTCTCTGTGAAGAATGTTTAAACATTACGATATTGGAATTTATCAGATGCTTGTGTATAAACTTCTGTATACATGAGATTTAAATGGGAAGGGTTGAATCTAATACTGAAATTCTAGATTAGAAGTTTGGATGGTTGACTATATTTCTATACCAATATATAAAAAAAAAAAAGAGGCAATTCTTTAATATATTTATATGTTTATATATTAAAGAGGAATTGAGTTAGTATATTTATAAATTTATATATTTATATTTAAACGAAATTAAATTTCAATTAAAAAAAAAAACAAATTGTTAAAAAACAAATTCGTTGTTTTTGTTTTTTTTTTTTTTTTAATATATATAAAACAAAAAATGTATTTAGTGGGGGGGAGGGAATCACCCCGTACCCACCCCCACTGTCGGCGGGCCGACAGTACCTGCGTCGCAACTACTGCGATGGTAGGTACAGAGTACCTGCCGCCACAGGCCTGCGGCAGAGCCGACGGGCTTTAAACGTTTGTTGAAAGGTTTGTTTAGTTCATTTTTTTTTTAATATATATAATTTTTATTATTTATAAAAATAAAATTTTATTATTATTTTTTTTAAAAAATAATTAATAAATTTTATATATATATTAATTAATAAATATTGTAATCTTTATTAATATTTAATAATTAAATAATAATACACTTAACATAGTTTGTAAATATTAATTTATTAATAATTTTGGGTTAAATATTAATAAATTAACAATTAATGAATAGATTAAAATAAATAATTAGAATAAGCAATTATTGATTAATTTAATTAAAATTAGTTTAATTAAAGTTAATTAATAATGAATATTATTTGATTAAATTATAGATTTGGATTGTTGATTTAATGAAAGTAATTATAGAAATGGGTTAATCGTAAGGGGTAGTTATGAAAACTTAGTTACTTGAATTCGACATTAAACTGAAACATAAACCTTACCTTAACTCAATTATATACTTTCAAATCCAATCTCTGAGACTTTGATGTTTTCTATGTGTTCTCTGTATTTTGGGGTTGTTCTAGTATTGACCAGTTTAGGTTGTTACCAGAGGCTCGAGGTTGTGAATGTGATGTCATGATGATTTGGTCTCGATCTTTCTTAACCCGACCATGGTAATGTGATGGAGTGCTCTATGACGTGATTGTATTTACTAGTTGTTATTGTCTTCTGTCTTCTTAGGTGACGTTGTGGTGTATATATATTTGAGATACTTGACTTAACCATTTTCGAGTCTCGATCAGTTATATTTGATAACCATTTTTGAGTCTCGATCAGTTATACTTGGATTGCTTTTCAATCGCTTGAGAGGACTGAAGTGTTTGTTATGTTCTTGATGATGTCATGTTTTGACTTGACCATTTTGGAGTCTTCGATCAGTATTGTAATTTACTATTGGGATACTTTCTGGTTGCTCATTGGAGAACCATTGGTTTTTGATCTATCATTGATGCCTTCAGTTGCTGATAGAGAACTGTTGTGATCATATGATTATTATTTGATGCTTATCTATTGCTCATGAAGAAATGATGTAAATTTTGTGGCTTATCTTTTATAATATTTTTCAGTTGCTTGTATAGGACTGAGGTGATTTTATTATGATTCTTTGATTTGTGATTTCATGAGCCTAGGGTAGGTTATCTATGTGTAGTGTCGGGAAGTGGCTTGCAATGGGGATCAGGGCCCTAAGAGGCTGCTTGGAGTAACCCATTGTAAGTTGTTTTAATAAGTGAAAACATTTACACTAAATGAGAGAAAATGAACCTAACAAGATAATTGTTCTCTCCCATGCCTTGAGTGCTAGTACAGGCTAGGATGGGGTAGAGAGAATGCTTGGTTATGACCTTGCACTCCATAGTATGCCTCATCAGTATGAGAGGATACTAGTGGCCGCAGGGATCAGTAGGGACCCAGGATTCCTAAGGGATTGCTCGGGTAACTTCTACGTGACTTTTGCGATGACACTCTCCCGCTTGCATATTAGGTTTCCTACGTGTCTTTGTGGTACCTCTGGGTTTAGATGTCGATCTTTTTAGGAACCCTTGAGTTAGCATACTTATAGGATTTCCTGGACTTAGAGAGTATTTATGATTATAGCTTTTGTTATCCTATTTGGGACTTGAGACTATCTCCTCAGCGCGGTGGGAGTGGACCATTTAGGTTCCACGCGGTCGGGTGGTAATGCTTTACTCTTACCATTGAGATCTGTTCCGTGGTCATCGTGGCTGGAGTTTTCGTGATTGGCATTTACCTTCACTATGTTCTTGGATTATTATGATGGATGGTTAGAGTTTATGATAGATATTTTATCATTATGGATGTATGGATGTATCATGTATGGTGAATAGTTTCATATATTTTTACTGTACTTTGTATCATGGATTCGTAGAGGTTGATGCATTTCTATTTTTACATATGTATATTCTTTTAAGCCTTTCATACCCTATGACTTGTACAATGGATGATTGTGCATTCCGAATTAATTTTCCAAGAGGCATTCAGAACAAATGTATATTATGGACATGGGACTTTCTGATTATTCTTTCATATGTATGTGATAGTTGTTAGACTTAGAATTAATTAAATTTAAAAGTGACTCAACATCTTGGGATCCTTAAGAAATGTAACTTTCAATGTATGTTTGTCGATGATTACATGTTATTGCTTCCGCTACTATGTGTTTGATGTGCATGTTATACATTCTTACTTTAAAAAAAAAATGTTTAGCAAACTTAGTGAAACTTTAGGTTAATTCTTTTGGATCCCTTGGCGGGGTGTTACACCACCTCTCTATTGTTTCATAGGAGAGTCTTATGAATTGATCTACCCTCGAGAGATGGAAGACCCTTTCAATTTTTTCAGGTCAAAGGTCAAGAAACACTTCTCCTGTCACACTCTTCACCAATCTTTCTTTAGGAACAAAGTGTTGAGCTAGTATCATGATCAGTTCCACTGATTGCACTAATACTAGATGCAAAGCTGTGCTCACCAAACTCGATCGGATTAAAGTGGATATCAGAACAAATCTCTCCATAGGTTTGTTGTGAATTTTTAGGAACTCTCCCAAATTGGTGTGTCCCAAATCAATGTCTTTGATTTCTGCATAGTCATCTTGGAACCTTGACTTCAATGGCATGCCTTGGAACTTGAACACAATAGGCTTAGGTGCCATTTTCTCTTTGGATGTGGATGTCATTATATCTGCACGACATAAGAAAGGCATCTATTAGTTCACAATAATGAAAACCTAAAAATTAAAATTAAAAAGTATTCAATTATTTACTAACAAAAAATAAAAATGAAAATAAGGTGCATCTTTCATTTATTTATTATTTCATTTTTTTTTAATTTTAATTTTTTTTCTTATTTTTAGGGATTTATGGAGGGGGGGGTGTGGTTGCGCATCAAAGTGGGTGAGTGAGAGTGGGTGCATGAGAATTGTGAAATGTGCGTGTGCATGGTGCACAAGGCAGGCATAGAAGAGGGTTTTGTGATGTGCAGCAATGAAGGTGGATAGCATAGGTGGTTCGTGGCAACACGCATAGCATGAAGTGTGCAACAATGGTTGTGGTGTGGCATGTGAGAAGCAGTGTGAGAGTAAGGTGCGGGTGGTGCGCGTGATTAAGGCATGTAGCACAGGTGTACACATGGATTGTGCATATGAATGTGCACATACATGGCATGCAAAATGTGGTGCACATGCAACATGGAGGTTGTGTAGTACACGATGGATATGCACAAGAATGCATGGTGGTGAGGATGTAAAGTGGATAGGGTGTGGTGTGTAGGTGTGCAATAGCATGAAGTGTGTGGTGCACAATGACATGAAGTGCATGGGTGCGCTATAGTGAGAAGTGCATGGCATGCAATGGCATGAAGTGCATAGGCATGTGACGGTGAGAAGTGTACAGTGCATGATACTGTGAAGTGTACAGATGTGTGCACAACATATGGGGAGGTTTCTCAATGTGCGGTGACATAAGGCATGTGATGCACGAGTACGTGCGGCGTAAAGTGTGCACACTATGTTTTGTGAGGTGTGTGTGTTTTAATGTGACATAGGTGCACACACTAAGACTGCAGAGTTAAACAACATGCAAATAAAAATGTATTGAGAGAAGGAAGGGGTGCACAGGTGTGCGCCTGCATAGGTACACATCACCAAAGGTGAGTGCACTTGAGCACCTCCCTAACTACGTAGATGCGCATTTACCATTCTTTTCTTTCTTTCTTTTTTGTGACTTTTCCAATTTTTATATTTTTATATTTTTTCAATTTTTTGACCTTTCTATGACTTTTTCGATCTTACAATTTTTTTCAAGTTTTTTTAATTTTTACTTTTTTGACTCTTTGAATTTCCATGATCCCAAATTGTGAATCTGAGGATTCAAAAATAAAGTAGGGGGTCCCCATTCCTAGTAGGGAATGGGGCATGTGTTGTGGAACCACAACAAATAGCCTCGAAAAAAGGAAGAAATGACAAAGGCATTTCTTCACTAGCAAACATTCTTTTGACATGTGTGAAACACCAACCAAACTCTAAATGCCTCGAGTGTAGTTCAAATGACCTCGCAATCAAACCCTAAGATACAAAACCTTTTGAAATGAGTGTGTGATTTGTGTGTTCATTCCCTTCAACATCTCAAGATGCAGTCTATCAAAGTTTTTTGACCACTTGGAAACAATCTTCCACCCTTCCTGGCTCATCCATTCAGAATCTTCATGAAGGTTATTTACCAATCGCTTTCTTGACCAAATGAGAGAATCAGTTCAAGGGCTCTTAGTGGGCTGCCACTTTCTTTTAATTTTTTGGAAAATTTTAAGGAATCACTCCATGTAGCTTGTAATGTAATGTCACTACTTGATGAAGCACTATTTTAGTACAAAGATACTTCATTTTAAAATTGTATCATTTTGTCATTCCTAATTTTTAGAATCCTTTAATATTAACACTATCCTTTTTTATTAACACTATCCATGAGCATTTCAAAGCTTAGTCTATTTGCATTAACCCTCCTCAAGTTGAGGATGTTGACAAAGGTAGCTCCAGCTTTTCTTTAGACTCTAATGACATTGAGAGCATTAGCTTGGAGGAGGAGAATGTTACCTCAGGAAAGAAGAAAAAAGGTCAAGACAGGAAATAGTCCACAGCTACAACTCCTAGCAAGAAAAGCCCTAGGGATCATGGCCAAGCTCAAGAAAAAGAGAGTTATGCTAAGGAGGGGGAGGAAATGGATACAGAAGATTCTGACAAAGAGTCGGAGGAGGAGTTGGAAGAGGAGAAACTTGGGAAAAAAATGGAAGAGAGAGGTAGTGAGAGTTTAGGAGACTAAAAATCAGAGGACGGATGCTATTCCTCTTCCCCTCTCCCCTGTCCAGTCTCAGCCTCCTTCAAAGGAAAAAGTGAATGTCATCACTAGTGAGAATGAGGGGGAAGTGTAGGTTAATAATAGAAGAAAGGCCTAGAAAAATTTCAATGTGAGGACTGCTACTATGGGGATTTTTAGGGAAGTTATGAACCCTTAGATCCTGGTGGACAACCTGGAGCAACCTAGGCTCAATGAGCACATAGACCCAGCTATCCTGGCCATTTCAGACAATGCAAGAGAGAATGGAATGAACCTTCTGAATAATGCCCATAGTAGTATGATTGACAACTTCAGATCAATCAAATGGCTCTTCCATGAGCTAGAGGAAGTTAGAGAAAGGGTATCCCAGATGGAAAGTACTAAGAATAAGATAGGTATTGATAGCCAAGAGGACTAGGATAATAGAGAAAGCTTAAATGATAGGAGATTTAGAAATCTTGAAAACTACAACCACAACCTAGCAAGTCAGATGATTTCTCTCCCGAGTTTGATGAATGACAACATCCAATCCCTTGCTGGTGGAGGAGGGAGGATAGAACAAGGATAAGGCCAAGCTAGATGATGACAAGGCCACAAGAAGTACGCTCACCACTATGGATCAGGGCATGGAGAAGGTCCAGGATCAAATGGCAAAGGAGCAAAAAAAGATAGTCGAGGTAGCTCAGACTATGCAGGAAATGAAGAAGATAACTGAAGACTAGTTTTCTTGTCTTTTGTATATTCGTCTTTCTAGCTTTTGGCTTTTGGACAGGCTTTCTGTAGTCTATTTTAGTTTGTTTGTTTTCTAGCCTTTCTGTGGGCCTTTGTTTTGGGCTAGGCCTTCAAGCTTTTTGCAGCTGTTGGCCCTTTGTTTTGGCTAGGCTTCTTTTGCTTATTATAACCCTTGTTTTTTGTAAAACTTATGGATTTCAGGATCCCTTAAAAAATGTTTATCTTATCAAAAACACTATCCTTTCTTTTTGTATTTTGTATCTTGACTACACTTAGACTGTGCAACTAGGACATCAGTGTCATTTCTTGGATTCAATCTTTGGTGAACATCGCTTGCATTCCTCTTTTAGAACTTTTAGAAACTCTCATGCCAATCAATAATCTTAGCAATCCTTCGAGAATACTCCTCCTGTTTGAACCAATTGGAGTTTGGGATCATCCCTTGCTATCTTCAACCTTAATCCAACAACACCTAACATGATCAATTCTTAAGTTCACAAAGTTTTGAGAGCTCATTGGTTTAGAACCCTGAATTCAAGACTAAAAGTCTCCCTATTTCTACAAGCAACATTTGTTGTTAAGTTAGTATAAAACACACAATCATCCAAATGCTTTACAAAGAAATATATCTTCCTAAAATTGGAACCAAAGAGTGGTTAGTGAAATATCTCAAGATAAAATCTCAAGTCCACCTTACCACCTGGAAGTAACACTACTTTGGAAATTAAACACTCGACTAAAAGCAAACACACAACTGAAAGCAAAACACACTTGCGAAAATAAAACCAAACTAATTGCAAAAATAGAATCTAACTAAGTGTAGAAATAAAACCTAAGTAATTTTTATTTTTTATTATGTATCCTGACTACACTTAGACTGTGTAGCCAGGACATTGGTGTCATTTTTTGGATTCAATCTTTGGTGAACATCCCTTGCATTCCTCTTTTAGAACTTTTAGAAACTCTGATGTCAATCAATAATCTTAGCAATCCTTCGAGAAGACCCCTCTTATTTGAACCAATTGGAATTTGGGATCATTCCTTGTTATCTTCAACCATAATTTTCCAACATCTAAGATGATTGATTCTTAAGTTCACAAAGTGTTGAGAGCTCATTGGTTTAGAACCCTAAACTCAAGACTAAAAGTCTCCCTATTTTTGCAAGCAACATTTAGTGTTCAGTTGGTATAAAACACACAATCATCCAAATGCTTTAACAAATAAATACCTCTTCCTAAAATCAAAACCAAAGAGTGGTTAGTGAAATATCTCAAGATAAAATCTCAAGTGCACCTTACCCCCTGGAACTAACATGACTTTGGAAAGTAAACACTCGACTAAAAGCAAACACACAACTGAAAGCAAAACAGACTTGTGAAAATAAAACCTAACTAATTGCAGAAATAGAATCTAACTAAGTGCAAAAATAAAACCTAACTAGATTTTTATTTCTATTTTAGGCCTCAAAATAATGTTTTAGAAATTGCCCATTTACTAGCAAGGGAAGAAATTCCCCTTGTAAGGAATTGATCCTAAAAGTGTTTTCTCTAAGGATTTCTATTATCTAATAAGGACACATCCACAAGCGTTGGAACTTGGTATGGCTACTTCGGTTTTCTTTCACCTTATCCCAAAGTAGAAAAAGGTCAAAAATCCTGAAGGATTTTATCGTGGCTCTCTTTTCGAACCATCTCTTCATGACAGCTTGATGTTTAGCCACATGCTCCAGTGCAGTTGTTTATTTTTCATCCATGTCTAAAATATTCATCAATCTTATTTTTATTTTGTTCACCTCTTTAGTGGAATACTAAGGTTGAGTGGAAACACTAGCTCTTGTTCATGGACAAGAAAATACAAAGAAGTCCCTAGAGCACTTTTTACCCTTACTCAATCTATCCATAGGGCATATTTTAGTTGTGTATGCCAATCTCTAGGGTTCTCCTTCAACAATTGTTGTATTATTATAATTAAGTTATTATTCATAGATTTAGCTACTCCATTTCCTTGCAACTAGTAATTTGAAGAGAACTTAATAATAACCTTATTCTCAAATGCCCATTGAGTCAAAAATATTGATGGAAAAGAAAATTTGTTATTGCACACAAGGGCGAATGGCATTCTGAATCTAATAACAATATGTTCCTCCAAGAAGTTTGTCACCACCTTAGCGGTGCAATTTTTATAAGTTTAAGCTTCTATCCATCTTGTAAAATAGTCGGTGACCATAAGAATATAGGTGTGCTTTGTTGATGATGGTGGGTTAAATAGAGCAATGAAATCTAGCCCCCACTTTGCAAAAGGGTGTACTTCATATATGGGTTGTAGTGGCATCATCAAGTGTCTTTCTTGATTAGCACTTGTTTGATAGACATGATAAGAGTTCACATGCTCAAAAGTGTCCTTGAATAACATGGGCCAAAAATAACTTGATCTCAAAATCATATGAGTCGTCGCCTCGACTGAACCATACTTTTGAAACTATTCTAGGACTCCCTTCACTTCTTCATGTCCAAGGTACTTTAAGTAGATCCCTTCATAGTTATTTTTGTAAAACTTATTATCTTGTAGCATATAGGACTCACACTTCATTTTAAGTCCTCTGTGTTGCGAACTATTTATCCAACTGGGGCATCAATTCTATAGGAGATAGTAAACAATATCCTAGTACCAAACATATGTCACTATACCTTAGCCTATGTCAACTTGAGATACTATCATTTTCTTGTAATCTACATCATCTACTTCTTTCTCACTCTCAAACTTGTTTTCATCACCAATCTAGTTATCAGCTATCATCCTTGACAATCCTTCACCTCTAACTAATTTCATAGGTTGGATCTCTAGGTTGAACTCTTGAAGTATTGCCATCCATTTACCTTGCCTTTCACCAAGTTCATTTCGCATCAACAATTTCTTTACTATTGGGTTAGGTACAATAGCATACACCTTACTCCTTAATATGTAATGGCAAAACTTCTTTACCACTTTAACCAAGGCAAAAGATTATTTGTTGAGGTTGCAATAATTCAATTCAGTGTTTCTTAGTGGGCAACTCATAAAATAAATAGGTCTTTCATCTTCCTTCTCCTTCTTCTGAGTCAAATCAGGACTTACCAATACTAGAGCCATAGAAATGGCTACCTTAATATCCTTGAATGATTTCTTAGCTTCAAGAACCCATTCCATTTTAGTTCCCTTCTTTAGCAAATTATTGAGAGGACACACAATCTCTATGAATACACTTATGAATTTTTGAACAAAATTTATCTTTCCAAAAAAGGATTTGAGTTCCTTCTGACTATTTGGGGGTGATAACTTCAAAATGGCTTGAACTCTATCAAGATCTATGGAGATGTCAGCTTCAGAAATGATATGACTTAGGAGTTTCCTTTAGTGACCCCAAATGAACACTTCTAGGGATTGAGAGATATGCCATATTTATGACACCTATTGAACACCTATCTTAGGTTAGAAATATGAGTAGTTTGATCTTTTACAAAGATAGTTAAGTCATCCATATAGATGACTATATATCTATTAATCAATCCCTTAAACGCTTCATCCATAGCTCACTGAAATGTAGCTCCCGCGTTGATCAATCCAATGGAATTCTCTTGTAGGCAAAGGTTCTCCATTTGGTTGTAAAGGCGATCTTTAATCTATCTTTCTCCTCTACCATCACCTAATTGTAACTAGAGTATTTGTCCAAGAAAGACATCATTTTTGAACTGTTTACAATTTGTAAGGCTTCATCTAGTGAGGGCAATGGGTAATTGTCCTTCTAAGATGCCAAGTTCAAATTGCAAAAAACTATGCAAAGTCAAATCACTCCAATCTTCTTTCACATAGGAACTAGATTAGCCACCCATGTGGAGTGATGCACAGGGAAGATAATCTTTGCATCCAAAAATTTCTTGACTTCATTCATTACCAGAGGCTCGAGGATGGGATTGACAAGTCTTTTCCTTTGTCAGAAAGGTTTAGCATCTGGTTTGAGGGGAATATCATTCGTAATGATCTAAGGATCATATGTCTTTAGATCTTCATAGCTCCAAGTGATGACATCCTTGTATTCCATGAGTAATTTGAGCATGTCTTCCCTTTCTTGTAAATTGTGTGCTTTCCCAATTCTTACCATCTTGGGATCATCTTCCATTCCTAAATTGTATGAATCACATTCGTCGGTCCCCTTTTCTTCAAGAATTCTTTTTTTGAGCACTGATTCATCATGATCAAAGATACACTCTAATTCAACCATCCCTTTTGGAATAGTATTGGTTTTTAGGTTCAAAATTCCATCTTCATCTTGGATTGTGGTATCTTCCAATTTCACTTGTTAGATAATCAATTGAGAATCTCCTTTGACGATGAGAGTTGTAACTCCTTTCTCAAGTACAAAGAGAAGTCCTCAAATTAAGGCTTCATACTCTAAAACATTGTTAGTGCATCAAAATTGCAATCGACATGTAGTATAGAAAGATTTACCTTTTGGACCAACTAGCTCAATACTTGTACTGGCTCCTAATTTACACTTGGAACTGTCAAAGTGGAGCATCCAAATTGAGTTTCCCCTAGGTTTTCTAACCTTGTGCTTGTTTTTTCTCAATTTCTCTTTTATCTAATCTTTAAAGGATTGTTTCTTAGGAACCCATTGTGATTTTTTGGGAGACAAACTTGATGATTCTCTATTTTGAATACTTGATAGAGGAGGCGTGTGTTTTTCTTGTTTGTCTTGAATTTCCCCAATCAATTCTTTAATTTCTTCCACTTTAGGCAAGGGAAGAAAAACCACTAAAGTCCATCCTTGGCCTTTTATGTACCTTCTTCTTCTTTGTACTTTGATCATTCTGGGTGGAGTAGAAGACAAACCTTCACCATTTGAAGAGGTATCACTATATGATGCATTCAAATCTTCAATTTCAATAGCATTAGAAATGTTTGTAGCAGTTTGATTTTCTATAGGTCCATTTTGTGAGTCATCAACTTTCTTTTCTTTGACCATTTGTATCAACACCTTAGCAACTACTTCTTGACATGATGAACATTCGAACTCCAAATGACTAACTTTATGTAATAGGAAAAATCCCAGAAGGAAGAGAATATTAGGATCAACCTCTTCTCCTAGAAATTGTAGATTAGCCATCATATGGTCTATGAATTGTGTTACAACCTTATCTTTTGGGGCTGAAATCATGGAGTCCACATGTTGATCATTTGGTTTACTAGTCGACATTGTATCAAAAAGCATCACCTTATAGGAGCCTAAATCTATTTGTAAGAAGGCTACCTCATTAGGAGTGTTGTAATTAGTGATCATCTTTTTTAGCTTGGGCTCCACATCTATCTTGATTTGATTGTTCAGACCTTTCCATAGTAACCAAAGCCGAGTGAAATCTATGGAAAACCATCCCCTTAGACACTTTGTCCATTCTCTACTGAGGAGAAATTTGTACATTTTTGGAATATCAACCACATGTATATCAATGATGTCTTTAATTTGAGGGTCTACTGTTAACTATGTCTGCACATCTTTCAATACACCTATGACTTTCACCTTTGTTTTGTCCAACTATATCACTATCTAGTTGGTAGGTTGAGGGGTGACCCCTAACTTTTGTGCTATGGATAATGGCATGCCATTGCACGAAGCTCCTAAATCAATAAGGCAATTGTGAAGATTCTTCCTTTATATTCTGATACTAAGCAAAAATTGGGGCACCTCTACCTTGTCTTTAAACATGGTGGGCAATGCCTCCACAGCGTTAACTTTTTGTGACACCACCTTTTGAGGGGTAGTATTAGCATTGTGGGAAGTCTTTGTATAGTCTAAGGTCTTTAGGAGTGCTTCCCATTGTTGTGGAAAGTTTTGCAACATGTCAAACATAGACATATTGGCCTTTGTTCATTTCAAATCCTCAACTGCATTGTATCTTTCGATAGACCAAGTAGGATTTTTTTAATATTGTAGGCACATTCACTTGGTTTTGATTTTTTTGTCCTCCAAGTGGTGACTTAACTAGCACCAGATTGTTACTCGCCCTTGGATTAGGAGGAGTTAGTTGTAGCACTGGAGGAATTCCATCTATCAAAGGTTCCTTTCTACTTCTCAAGTTGTACATATTTCAATTATCACTACGAAAGGAAAACATCTCTTCTTGTTGAAGGTCGGGTTCTTGGCTAAATGGAAATGAGAATTCTTCATCAACCAATTGTTCTACATGCATCTTTTGCGTGGTGTTATAGGATTTTGACAACATAGTAGAATTATCACTTGCTTGAGAGCTTTGAGCTACCTCTCTATTTCCATTGCAGTACAAACCATCGTTGCTGGGTGTACTATGATTGTCATCATACTGATTGATATCTGCATATTGAATGTTGCTATTGTTGTTATCAATAGAAATGCTTCCATTATTCAAATGTGTGTTCCACTGTCAGTTCTGTCTCTGAAAGCCATTATTGTGAGTAGGAGGACTGAAGTTGTTTCCCCCATTATTGTTTGTTGTATTGTTATTATTTCCATTGAAGTTTCTATTCTAACTTTGGCCATAATTAATGTTGTAAGGACCGACATTGTTTCTTTGGAAGTTGTTGTTCTATTCTAACTTTGGCCTTCTTCTTGAAGAAAGTAGTCTTAGGAGGCTCATACCCTAGATTGGTCAGCATAGGGTTCTATGGAGTGGGTGCCTGCTATAGTGGAATTGGGTTCATAGGTACAAACTGACTAGGCACCAGGGGTGCTCTGACTGGGCATGTTGACATTGTTGTGATAGCTTGAGCTGGGAGCATCAATCCTCCTCCATTGGAATTTCCTTGCTTGGTGAAATTTATTGCTTCTATGAAGACCTTTTCCAATGTGTCAATATCTACTATAAGAAGCCTTCTTAGAAATATAGTAGTAAGAGGGTCCATAGCATTTAGATAAATCTAAATAGCCACTTCAACTGGTATAATGTATGTTGTTTCCAATCTGCAATAGGCCATATGAAAGCGATGATTGAAGTGTGAAAGGCTAGATCCCTTTTAATCAATATGAATTGTTGATGTATCACCATTGGGTTGACAAAGCTTTTAAACTATTCTAGGAACAATTTTTTGAAGGTGTCCCAATCTCTGATACACCTAGGTGGAAAATTGATGTACCAATTGTAGGCAACTTCCCCCAAAGAGTAGGGAAATAAATGAAGGACCACATCCTCATTAGCAATCTACTTTCAGTTGCAAATTTATTTGAATACTCTAATGTGGTCTTCAGCAGTTCATGTTTCTCTATAAATGAACCTTGGGCAAAACTTTTTGAGATTCTTAGGGAGGTCATGGAGTGCACCTCTCAAGTTTATTGGTGAGTCCATAGTGTTTGCGAAAAAGGCCATTGGAGGATTTGGCAAACCTAAGGGTGGTTGTTGTGGAGATAGAACTATCGGAGTATGTGGTGGTCAACCAGGTGGTTGGAGTAGAGGTGGAGTTGAAGAAGATGATGAAAGTTTGAAGGAAAGTGGTTGAATTCGGGGAATCCCTTTATCACTGTGAGGCTTGTGAAAGTGGGTAAGCTCAAGAAACTCGTGATCCCTCCATGAAGATCTTAGTGCTCACTGAAATGGGAATTTTGGATTGGAACCCTCTAGTTTGCACCAATTGTAGATAAAGTGCACCTTTGTAGAAGTACACTTTCTCACAAATTAGGTGGACCATAGAGTTTTGCAAACCTTGTGTAGCTGCGCACCTGAATTTCCCAAAAACTCAAAAAAAATTCTAAACTTGTGGCAAATGAAGATTTTTGCAAAAGTGTAGAATCTAGAAACTTTGGCAAATTTTCCTTCCTTTTATAAGAATTAAAAGTGTGGCCCTCCTTCTAGTGCCACTTTTTTTGAGCTATCGTTATGCATGATGCTAAATGGTCAAAATTCTTGGGAACTCCTCTCTTGAAAAGCTGATTTTGTGAATCAACTCCAAGGTTCTGGGTTGATCTTGCGACCTACTAGAATCCGTTCAGTTGAAGATAAATGTGATTGTTCACAAGGAGGCCTTTGCTGGTTCATTTTGATTTTAGATGAGACAAAGAATCTGCACACTGCTTCAAAATAAAACACGCAAGAATTTTGTATTTTTTATGTTTTGTTATGAATGCAATCTAACAATGAAACTAGTATGAATTCCTAGTTTAACAAGGGGTTAGCAAAGCAAATAAAAAAACTTGAAATCAAATAACATGAAATTAAAAATCCTAATGGACATAAGCTATGGAAAATGACACATCTGCAAGTTAAGCTTTCAAAGAAATTGGTAAATAACTAATGAAAGAAGGAGCAACGCTTCCTTGATTCCACTGATGCAATCATCGGTGAGAAAACTAGTGATCGTATGATGTTTCATCCTTCATCAAATTGCAAGGCCATAGAAAGTGCACTCATGCAAGAAGAAAAGTTATGCAGGCACAATTTGATGATTTCTTCTCAAGCTAGTTAAATCAGCAGAATTTGTCTAAACCATAACAAACACTAGAACTAATGAAATGCACAACCAGAAACAAAGAAATAAACCTTTGGTTCAATCATAATTCCATGAACATGAATCCACAAAAATATGACACATTTAAGCAAGAATTACTACACTCTAAATGTGAAAACCAAAAACATAATTTTATTGCAAAATAATGGCAGCCCCAATTACATATTACAATGGAGTATTTATAAGAAATCATCTCCTCAATTTTTGTTGAGAGTGAGAGATATCTTCATGCAATAAAATGCTTTTAATTTAATAAAACAAACTAATTATATACAAACTAACAATCTAACTAGTGTTAAGCAAGACTCCATCCATTTTTTATTCATTAATTAAATGCATGAGCTATTACATGTAAAAAAATGAAGAATTATGAGAGGAGAAAGAATGAGAAAGTTTTGAGTTGAAGTGAAAGTGTCTGGAAGTGCCAAAAATTGAAGTTGGTCCTTTACTAGGTGTTTTTTGGAGTTAAACTGCTGTCAGAATGTGTTTTCAATGCATGGAAAACTCTATTTTTGGAACTGGTAGTTAACTGTCAATAGAGCTTTAGGAAATTTGCACCTATGGATCTAGAGACTTGTGGACCTGTATACGTGCACACCTCAAAATGGTCCAATATTTCAAAATTTAATTGAGTGTCAAAAATGAAATTTTGGCATCTGGGTTTTGTTCCCCTTCATCCCAAAGCTATATTTGGATGTTTTCCCTTGAATTTCTCTATAATCCTAGTGATTTTTGCTACGTCTGGTAAATTTAAAGCCTCATATTTATCCTTCACCTTCTATCTATAATTGTCTACCTCAATTCGAGTGTCACCAAAATCCCAGAGTTTGGTATCCAATTCTAACAAGGCTTCTTTTGTTCTAAAGACTTGCCATATATCTTTGTCAATAGCAGCTTCCTCAAAAATCTTCTTAAAATTCTCCACTACTACCTCTACTGGTAACAACTTTTCTCATTTTTCATCTTCAAAAATCCTTAAGTAAGCATCGTTGTAATGCTTCTTTGCCTCCAAAATTCACTCTCAGGCTTGGTCCTTGATCCTATGGATCTTTGCATGTAATGTTTCCATTACTTTATTACTATCAATAATCTTCTCTTTCCAATCATCAATTAAATCTAATTCCTCTACCGTATAAACATCTACCAAAATTTTGTATCTTTGCCTCTTTATTGCCTGCAAAATTCGTAAGTCCTTACTCTAGGCCCTTACCTCATCCATAATGCTAAAGTCTTGCTTCAAAATTGCCACCATTTTATTCACATTCTCCTTTTTAGCATGTAGTAACTTTAGGTTCCCCTGGATAATCAAAATACCCTTATTTTCAAAACTTTCCCACCACTGTTGATAGGCTTTCAAAAATGGATCTACATGTACACTTCCCCCTTCTCTGAGAATGGGGTTCAATGAATCCTCGGGATGATTAGGATCAAGAGTACAACCACTTCAGCCAAATATCCTCTTAGGATCACATTCTTCCTTCAAAGTGTTCAGAGTTTCACCTCTTCCTGTTCCATGCTCTTGAAGACTTCTTTGATCCCCATGGTCACCATTAATTGAGTTGTATCCCATGTGGGCCTCCCAAGAATGACCTCTTTGATTTGATAGTCTTGGGGACCGAGGTTTTCTACATCTATGTCTTCAAGAGGAATGACCACTTGTGCAAACAACTCTTGGTCCCATGTATTGTTGAAAAATGCCAATGGTCTTGCCTCATGCAATGGGGACTCAGGCTTATTCAAAATCTCAACAATCTAAAAAATGTCTACCTCGTCGACATTGAATTGAGGTTTGGTACTGCTCATCATTTCCTTCTGGAGCCATCTTGGGATGCGCTCAATTGAAGACCTTCTTGTCGAGGATGAAGGAGTATGTT
Source organism: Cupressus sempervirens (assembly GCA_028749045.1). Taxonomy (NCBI): domain Eukaryota; kingdom Viridiplantae; phylum Streptophyta; class Pinopsida; order Cupressales; family Cupressaceae; genus Cupressus; species Cupressus sempervirens. Next base: position 618,306,316 of record CM053785.1, on the reverse strand, counting down.
CTGCTACCTCCTTCCCCTTATTGCTCCTCATCGGGGTTGTTTCCTTTTGTGAGGGCTCTCCTTCTATGATCTCTATCTTAGTAGACCTTATTGCTTGCACCTTAGAGTCTTGGGAAATGGTTCAAGAATATTCTACCATTTTTCCCTCTTTTGACACTTCATTGATTGCCATTTGTTCTTGTTTCTCCTCTTGTGATGATTACTTATGAACCTGTTCTTCTTCTGAACTCTAAGGCAAAGGAGTAACTGAGCTTTTATCTACTATCGTGACTTGTGGTGGAGATGGGGGGCTAAGATTAGGACCCTGTGAATCTAGTGGCATTTGCATCTAGTCCTCTTGTTGGGTTCACCTATAAGGGTATCCTTGATATTTTCCCCAACCACCTCTATCCCCATGGGCATAAAATCAAAATTTGACATTTTGAAAATATCATCACCCTCTTCACTCTACTCATCCATCCACTGTTGTACTTCATCTTCCAAAGAAGAGACTTCCAAGGGTTCTTTGGGGGTGGATGGCAATTTTTTTGTGGAACTTCTTCTCCTTGATTCTTTTGTGGCTCTAGCTAGCGAGGTTCTTCCTTGCAAAAACACCTATTCCTCTTCTTCTTCCTCTTCATCTTCTCCTAGAATGTTCTTAGGGATGGATGGGAAAGGCACCATTCTTTTAGTCACCCTTTGCCTCTTCTTCATTCAAATCTTAATCCTTTTCTATTTCGTAGAGGTAGAAGGGGATGCTAGCTCTTCTTGTGAAGGAGGAATGGAAACTTGCTGACACTCTCCCACTTCTTATTGGAAGGGCACAAAGGGAGGCAATTGAGGGTCATCTTGGACTTGAGTAGCTCTAGTATCCTCAGACCCTTGTACATCTTCTTCTTGTTGCTAGGGAGGTGCTTGCACTTCAGCTTCTCCTATTTCAACTCGTTGAGGAGAGCTCCTCTTCCTTTTGTTCTTTCCTTTCCTCTCTAGATGGTGTATGGGAATTGTGAAATGTGCATGTGTGCAATGCGCACTAAGCATGATGCATAGTGCATGAGGTAGGTGTAGAAGAGGGTTTTCTAATGCATAGCGTAGGTGGTTTGTGGTGGTGCGCATGGTGTGCACAGTGGTGGTTGCCATGTGACATGCCTCAAGTGGTGTGAGAGAAAGGTGTAGGTAGTGTGCACAATGTAGGCATATAGTGTAGGTGCACACATTGAGTGTGCACACAAATACGTGTAGATGTTGCATGTGAAGCATGATGTGCACGTAATGTGGAGGTTGCATAGCACACAGTGGATATGCACAGGAATGTGCAATGGTGAGGATGCATAGTGAATAGGGTGTAGTGCATGGCCATGCGATGATGTGAAGTGCACAGTGCATGATAGCATGAAGTGCATGGGTGAGCAACGGTGAGAAGTGTGCAATGCATGACAGCATGAAATATGTAGGTGCACGATAGTGAGAAGTGTGTAGCATAGGATGGTGTGAAGTGCACAGATGTGTGTGCTACATACAGGGAGGTTGTGCAGTGCGCGGTGATGTAAGGCACATGGCACATGAGTACATGTGGCATGAACTGCACGCGTGGTGTTTGGTGAGGTGCTCATGTTTTAATGTTTTGTGCACCTATTGGCTAGTGTGGAGGGCACAAGAGGAGTATGCAAAGGGTGCCAAATGAAGACTATAGATTTGAACAATGTGCAAATAAATATGTATTTAGGGAAGGAAGGGGGTGGGGGTTTATATAACCCCATCCACCTTTTGTGGTGCACAGGTGCATGGGTTCATGTTCGCACGTCACTGGAGGTGAGTGCACTTGCGCACCTCCCTAACTGTGCAGGTGTACATTTACCATTCTTTTCTTTCTTTTTTGCGAAATTTCCAATTTTTTCAATTTTTTAATTTTTTAAAATTTTTTGACCTTTCTATGAATTTTACGATTTTATGATTTTTTTAGGTTTTTTTTTTTTTTTTTTTTTCAATTTTTACTTTTTTAACTCTTTGAATTTCCATGATCCCGAATTGTGAATCTAGGGATTTGAAAATAAAATAAGGGGTCCCCATTCCTAGTAGGGAATGGGGTGTGCTTTGTGGAACCACAATAGGGGGAAGGCAATTACTAAAGGACTAAGGAGTTTTAATTTTACCTAGCTGGGACATAGCCAATGCCATGATTTTTTATTCTATTAGAAAAGAAAAATATACTCAGTATAAAACTGAGGAGGAAATCTTATAGGCAAATAGAAGTTTGAAATATAGCAATGATCACCAAGCATTGGTGATATGGTCTATTGAAAAGAGAGACAAAACTAGGTTACAAGAAGTTTCAAGTGATAAGCATGCAACCAGCCTCATGGTATATAGAGTAGATGAGGTAGACAGTGAAAAGGTATCCAAAATGAATAGGGAGATGACGAACTTTGGGGTAGTAGTAGCTGAAAAAGTTAAAGTTAAATTCTTGGAGCTAAATTCCAAGATTGAAGAAATACTAAAGGCATATGAGGAGAGAGAGAGTAGAATACATCAGCTAGAAATTTAGGTATCCTAGATGGGCAAGCAACTAGGGAAAAAAAAAGTGGGAGAGTCAAGCCAGCCCCAAATTACCTATCCTCACCCCCTATTGAACCATTCAAGTCAAATTTGTTGATAGAGTTACCTGACACTCCATAGGAATTCTATACTGTTGAAGAATTCAAGGAAGAAAAGAGTAAACTATGGGTGTTACATGTGGAACAAAATATTCAATATGAAGATAAGATGAGGAAAGATCTCATGTATTTAGTTAATAAAATTGATTGGCTATCATTTTATGAGCAACTAACAAAGGCGATAAATATATGGGATGAGATAAAGGCAAATGATGAAGCCGTGAAGCCAATTGTCAACAAATGGAGTAAAGGTTTTACTCTTCTATGTTTTTCTGTCATCAATTTATCCTATGAATATATAGAAAAGACATATGATGTGACCAATGATCTGTCAAAGTTTGATGGTAAAAGAGTTGAATTACAAAAGAGGATCATTAATTATCTAGACAAATATAAGAGTATTAATTTTGAACTCTTCCCACATGCCATAGACAAAAGGGATAAATTGAAAAATAAAGAGGAACGGGCCCAGTAATTGAATGACTTATTCTACCTTCGAATAAATAAGGTCATAAATGAGAAATGAGAAAGGGAATGCATGGTGGGCAATTACAACTAAAGAAGCTGTAAAGGTGCAATTATTTTATGATTCTTTGAGGAAAGATTTTTCTAAAATTGAAAAAGTTGGAAAATATGTAATTAAAAAGCACGAGGATATTCTAAGCTTTAATTGGCTAGATGACACACTTTTTGACAAGTGGATGATAGATTTTTTTCATCCTGAATAGTTAGAACTTGATGAGACGATGATGATCAAGAGGAAATTCAAATAATAGATACATCAATACAAGCAGAAGAGGAGAAGAATCAACAACCAACTTTAGCTACCAAAATCGAGGTCCAAACTGATAATATGGCAACAAAAGAATCAAATGTAACTATAGTTGGCAGTATGTGATGACATGGATGGAGGCTCTCAAGTTGAAGTGACTTTGCAGACATCTAAGCCAGGTCCATCACGTGCAATTCCATTGGCTATATCTTTTGAGAAGCTGCAACAACATCAAAGCCAATCATGAAAATTCTTAGCATTAAAAGTGTAGCAAAAAAAGGTCCCCACCAAAGAATATTTATGATGTAATTTTTTTCAGTTGCAAAATTATTTTTCTTTTATGATAGTAACAATGCAAATATTTTATGTCTTAAGGAAAGCTATCAGTTTCTCTATTCCTGAAGCTTGATGCATCTCACACTATATAAGTGAGATTCTAGGGCTAGAGAAAAGGTCTGAGTCATTGTGAAATTTTAGTTTTACTAAGCTTTGTTTGGTCCATTTTTTCTTGATATGAACTCTTTGATGTATTTCCTCTATAATTTTTTTAGAATACATTAATTTTCCATTATCATGGTGTATTGTTTTGAGTTATTCTGAGTATTAGCCAATGTCATATCATTTTCAACGAAGATTAATGCAAAGATGAACTATCCCCATTCTCTAAATCTTGTCTCCATTTTTAGTGATAGGTTATTTTGAGATTGTATGAGTAAAGCTTGTTCAGTTTAATGCAACTAAGATGAGTTGTATGTCAATTCATTATTGTTGTTAATTTAATGAATTGAGTAAATGCTTCAATGAATGTGACAGGATATCCAGGCATTAGGAATGATTTATGTAAGAATGAGTTGTAGAGAGAATTGTTGATTACATTGATTGTAATGCAGTCAATTAGGTCAAGAAAATTGGATAAACTATGAACCCAATGGATAAGGCACTGATCAACTACTTCAGCTAGCATATGGAAAGATTATAGATAGATGTCAATGAAATATCAAAAAATAAATATAAATTTTTCTTTAAACGTTTGAAGAATGTCTAAGTTGGTCAGCACTTGTTTACATTTAACCTCTAAGTCTTAGTTAGCTACTATTGCCCAAAATTATCTGTAGATCTAAGAAGAATTGTGAACAATCTATTATAAGGGATGAAATATTGTTGTAAAACATCATGGAATGAATGAAATATGGATTTAGTATCAAGTTTTTAATCTTTTATCCCTCAGGTGCACTCGCTTTGGTTTGCAGAGCCAAAACAGTAGAAAAATTTTCATGATCTTGTTGAAGTTGGGTCCAGATCTGAAAAGCATATAGTTATTTATAGGAAGTATCTAACCCTTAGTATATCATGATCTTCATCATCTTGATATTAATTATTTCATTTCTTAATAGTGTAAAAACACTGATAGGTCAAATGATATGTTGTTCCTTACTGCTTTGTATGCAAGATCCACAGCTTCACATGATACACTATTGAGTCTGCTCGAGTCATAAATCTTATGTTCAATGACATGTATCTTGATTTTCAATTTCATATTCATAACACAACTAATCTTAATTACCCTTCCATCCCACTCTGCAAGGGTTTCCTTTTCTAGCTCGACCCGACTTATGGTTTTAGTCATTTTTTCCTTGGTTAGCATTGGGAGACCTGTGATCTTATGAATCATTTTCTTCATTATCACAATAGATTTTTCCAACCACAACTGTCTATTATGTACATGGTTGAGGATAAATCTTATCCATTTAATTTTCTATTTTTAATACCCCATTGACACACAAATTTCCCAATGACTCATCCATTTCCAAAGTTCCAATATCTTGAATAGAACATCAAAAATGTGAATGAGTTTCATTAATAAATAGTACCTTGGGTGGAATTTTTGATTGTGCTCCACTTAGATCTAGGGGTTCCACAATGACCAGACTCAACTTGAAGTCTGGTGACTTCCTTTCTACGCCTTGAACTAACATTTGACCCTTTCTTAGTCTTGTTGCTAGAGGATGTCATTTTCTCAGTAGGGTATTCAAAGACACAGAAATCTTCAATAGTAATTTTATTAGATTGCTTGGATGAACTAAAATAGTTTTGCATAGATAGCTCTTAAAAATTTTCATTGACAAATGAATTTGATTTTGCCTTTTTATCAAATTTCACCTTTCAATTGCCATAAATGTCTTGTATGATAATTCACTCAAATGACAGACTATCTTCCACTCAGCCTGCATTGAATGCTCAATAGAAATATCTATGACTTAGTTTCAACATAATAATGAATTACTCCTAACCTTGCTCGGTAGGATCTTGCGACCTGACCTCGCTCGATAAGGTCTGCAACCTCATAGCCTTTGATCTTTTCTCAAGCTATTAAACTTCTTTCCTAAGAAACACAAAGCTTTGATACCAATTTTGGAAATATATATGATAGGCTAAGTTACTAAAAGGGGATGGGTGAATTAATAACCAATAAAACTTAATCTTTATTTACCAATTAATCCTTCATGTGAATTCTAATCTAATTCTATGCATAAGAAATTGAAAACATTAAAACATTCATAACACTTTGTCACACAATATGGTGACCCAAAAACCTTCCAAATAGAAAGTAAAACTAGGGTAGGGATGATATCCACAAGCTTTAGTATTGTAGTATAAATTTTTCCTATTAAGGCTTATAATGATCACTTCTAATGATTTTCCCTATTAGGAGCAATAAGGACTCCTAGGTCCACCTTGCAAAAGGATTTACAAACATACAATAAAGTATGCACTTGGTAAAGAGATTTACAAAATACTATTAAGTCTACCTTGTGATAGGATTTAACTGATCCACCTATTAGGATGAAATAGTGGCTGATCTCAGATCTGCAACTTGGTTTTTCGAATGAGATGTCCTTGAGTGTAATGATCACCTTGTTGTGATAGATAAATCTGTGTTGCTCCTTATACTAATGTAGCCTTTTTACTTCACACTTCTCTTCAAATTCACATTATACTTCTTGTCATATATTATTTTGGATGTGATACAATTCATTACATATATACTAATCCAAATTATAATTCAACAAAGCTAGCTATAATACAAGTTTACACAAAATACACAAAGTCGACCCAACTGCAGGAACTCAAGTTTTGAAGACTAGCTCGATGAGGTTCTGATACTTGGCATCCACTATCAATGCTCATCATCATCATGCATTTGGTAGATGTAGAAGCTTGATCCATACTGATCACTTCCAAGTAGTCTAAACTAGGTCTGCATTGGTGACTTGGTGAATACTGTGAAACTCAGCATATAAACTAAATCACTTGATTCACATTGCATAGCTCAATCAATGTTATCACAACAAGCTCCATATAAACTGAATCACTTTGTTAACACTAAGTGGATCAGTCAAAATTGGATTCACATCACTATAACTACAAACTCAATAAGAACTACACAATTTGGTTTGCATTGAGGAACTCGATAAACACTAAGAAGCTCGGCTTACACTGGTGAACACCATTATGGTAGAAACTGCTCAACACAAATTGAATACTATTTCTTGAACTCAATAGCAAGTATAGAACTTGATAAAGCCTAAAATTCTTGGTTAACACATTAACTATACAATAAGCTTGATAGATACTATCTGTTTGAATAAGTGTGTGTCATTAATAATAAACATGACTACAATGTCAACATTTGCCTCCAACTCATTTATCCTTTTGCAATAAATGTAGCTCTACCTAAGCTCTTTCTCATATAACTTGTTGATATCAATGTAATCATGGAAGGTTCTAGCCAATTTAGTCTCTATTTCTTCCACCTTAGCTTCATTCATTAAGGCTTTAGAAATCTTTGAGCTAAGAGTATTCTACAATGTCCAAACTATCATATTACCTTGAGCAATATTCTGGACATCTATAAATTTTGGCTTGTTTGTCTTAGGTGCCACACTCCATACTACTAAGGATTTTGAATCTATGTTGAAACCTAATCCCCTTTGAAGACTATTAGCACTAAATGCCTCATAAGAAATTGAATTTTCTTGCCTTATAATATGATCAAGCATGAAAACTTTCTCTAGATCCTATCTAGGTACTAGAAGCACTCTACTTCTTTGAAACAAGTTCTCTGCCTCTAAAGGAATCATCTTTTCACTCTTTAGGTCATAAGCATGCAACTTGTCTACCAGTTCTTGAATTTTTTCTTTTGATTCTCCTAGTTTAAGTTTCAAAACCAATTCACTCTACTTCACCTTGTATGAAAAGCTCTTGAACTCTAAAGATTTAAGGAATTCATCATCCTCCATAAATTGTTGTGCATGGATGATCCTATTATCTAGTCTAGTTGCTGCCAGCCGCAGATTAGTTAGAGATTTGTTTGTTGCTATCACTTTATCTTGAAGATAGTTCTACCTTAAATCAATAATATATTGGTTCTTCCCAGGCATTAATTGAAGTGTCCTTTTCTTTACCTTCTTAGGTATCTAGATCAATTTTTGTCTTTTGTTTCCCTTGGAAACCCATGACACCTTTGCAGGCTCATCCTTCTCAACCTCCAAGAAAACATCTAGCTCAAAGGAGTTAGGGTTCACTCTTCCCTTTTCACCTACTAGTTTTGTAGGCATCTGTGCCATAATTTCATTATAATTAAGAACCATTTTCCTTAGTTTGCATTGATATGGGACATCTAAAAAGAAGCCTTTAAAATTTGGGTATGCTTTCTTCCACTCATTCTCTACCCTTAAGATATCTTCAAGTTTTTTCAATTTATTTGTAGCTTCACCTTCGGCTACAAGGTTTTTGATCAAGTCTTCATATGGTGACTCCTTGGTGTTGGGCAATACATAACCCTTAATCTCCTTCAAAGTGTTCCTCATTAAGCCCTCTAGGTCATACATTTTGTATGGGGAAGTGGATAGATTATAATGGCAAATGAAATATGAATATGATCTAAGGATTCTTTTCCAATTGAAAAGTCACATATCCTGAAACATCTACACAAGAATGTGCCCTTATTTACTTTTGGCCCTAAGTATTCCCTATTTACCATGAACAATTTCCACATGAATTCAATGATGGCAAGTCTGGTAGGGATATACTTTAGCAGTTTATGTGGTGGCTAGGGACATGCATAAACTCTCATAAGGGGAAAGGTTTGAATAAAAAATATGTCACCCTACTGATCTAGCCTCTTCTGCTTAGGCAATAGGGTGGTTCTTAATTAAAAAAATTAAGATCTTAGGGGCCCTAAAGAAACTAGGGTCTAGCATTTTCGCTATTACAAAGCTGAAATTATTAAAGAATAAAATAGAATTAGAATAATGATAAAACCTATCCCATACCAGCATCCATAGTGGTACTTGTAGCTCTCCATTTGCATTAGATTTTTGGTCAATGAAGTATGGGATAATGTGTCCCATACTCGTATACAATATAAGATGCATCAACAATGAATAATGGTGGACTCTAAAGTTCCCTAACTCCCCTCTCTATGTTGATTCAAACTGTCCTTTCATCTTCTCTAGGATGTAAGTTACATAGTCGTATTCCCCACTTGGTATGCATCTTGTACATCTTAGGCTATAATGTAGATTGACTCATACACCACATTAGACCAATCACTCCCCACCACCTTGTGGACACCATATATAGTCTTTTGAAAGTAGTTTTTAAATTTTCCCATATGAATCATTTTATCCACATTCTTAGGGTAATCACCCACTTTCTTGAGGTCCATAGGGGTGTGCTACAACATAGCCTTTCTAGTGTAGGCATTTGTATTCCTCTTAAACTCCCCTTGAATCTCATCTATATCCACTACTTTGATCATTTGACCATTCAATCCAAAAGCTTCAATTAATGAAGCACGATCCAACATACATAGAATACTCCCATCATGCTTATGGAATGATTTGGTTTCCGAATTGTAAGACTTGATTTGGGCCTTCACCAAATCAACACCCACATATACATTTGGGAATAGTAGCTTTTCCAAATTATTCCTCCATGGATTAAATATGGGGATCTTTTCAGACCTATTATTGTAGAAATATCTGAAAAGTTCATACCCATTGACACTAGGGAAAATTGCATCCCTCCATAATGTGTATGGGTCTCTAAAGTTGTGATCATCTACAAAGATAGAATTTGATGAGTCTAGGAATATCTTCATCCATTCATTTCCAATTTTTTTTGGCTTTCTCTATTGAGTCTTCACTCCCTCAAAGGTTGATATTTTTGCAATCTCCATGTCCTTAGCTTGAATCTCTTCTACCTCTTTATCTGGCATTCTGACTACAAACAAGAATCTGGAGTCTTTGCAATTGAAAACTAGAAACTCAACAACTTATCTAAAAGCTCTGCAAATTCTTTGAACTCTTCATGCTTTGTGAATGGTATCTTGTTTCAGTCTAGAAAATATTCTTTTATGCTATGCCTACCTCATCAACTCTTTGTTCCATTGATTTTTTGCATGCACAAGCTTTAAATCTTAGTTCTTTTTGTCACCTCAATGGAGTGTCAACTTAACTATCCATCTTATTACTTTTCTATACTTTCTCAAATTTCATTAGTCGAGAACTTTCTATCATTTCTAGCTCAAAAAAAGTAGAAAATAGTTTTCATGTTGTATCTAGGGCTTTCGATGTTATACTTTAGTTTGAATTTCAAACCCTTTGTAACCCTGTAAGCAAGGAAATTGATATTTATGATCTTATGATCAAATCCTTTATTGTAGTTGTGAAAATCCCTTTTATACTTCTTACAAACTTACACTCATTAGTTTATCATAAGATCATAAGCATTAACTAGATGTCATCTTCAAGATCTACAAACTTATGCCATGCAATTTTCAAACATTTTTGTAGCATCAACAATAAAAATCTAAACCTTTATGATCTCACACTCATAGCCATCTAAACCTTCATTATAATTTTGGGATATTTATTTTAATTATTGCCTTCATAGTACAACCATATGCTTAATCTTGTCTCATAGTTGCAGAAGCCTTTATGTCTTGCTCTTACGATCTTATGATCCTATTCCTTCATAGCTTTAGGAAACTTTATTGATGTGTTGAATTTCTCTACACCTATGTGCCAGACCCCACTTTGTAAGATTGTAATACTATATAACCCTTAAATGTCACACCTTGCAATATCCCACTTCTCTTACTTTTTGTATAGATGGAGGTCCACTCAAAATATTTTATGATTATTTGCTATTCCTACTACCGTGAGATGATAACATATGTTTTCATCATGAAAACACTTATGAAGACATATTTTTATGAGTGTAAGATCAAAGAGAACTCAAAACACCTATATGCCTATAAGATTGCATTGGATATCATATCATCTAGAGACCTAACAAATAATCTTTACAATCACATGCTAACCCTTATTTCGTAACATCGGGAGATTGAAAGCTTAAACCTGCAATTCCATGTTGAAGACTCTGTTCATAAGATTGTAACAAGAGATAGGAAACTTTGAAAACTAGGTGCAATCAAAAAAAATTCAAGACCTTATGTTACGACAAAATTTGAGAATGAGCTAGGGCATAAACCTATTAGATTAGGGCTTTTATTTGAAATTTGACAACAATATGTGAAAATCCTAACTGCAAAATATTATTCAAGACATTTTCACATTATACTTTTAGAATTTTAGGGCAGAAAAAATATGGGCTATCACCTTTGATATAATATCATAAAGAACTTCATCATAATAATACCCAATTTTTAAATTTACTGCACATTTCTCACTTGCCAATACCTTATGATCATCTCTTATACATACAATATTATATGGATTAGAATGCTTCATCCTTGGAAAATTTGCAACTTGGAAATGAATTCCCTGGATGCCACATTGCCTGAACTTCCACTATCAATACTAAATTTGCAACATTTTCCTACAACTTTACATTTAGTATAGATTAAACTTTTCCTAAATATGCATTCTTGATCAGGTTCATCATTACACAGTGTTCTTCTAATCATCAGGGATTCTCCATCTAATGGTTAATGCATAGATTCAAGTGACTCTTTCTCCATAAAATTATTCCTTTTATTGCTATTGTTCTTCTTGCTTGAATTTCCCCATAAGCTCTCAAATGACCTATGACCTTCTTCTCTACGTTTAAGACAAGCTCCCTTGAATACACTCATATCCTCTCTTCTTTAATTATTACCACTAGTTAACCTCCTCCTCTTTCTTACTATGAATCTTCTTCTTTTTATTCCAATTTTACTTTTCTAATATTTGAATAAGATCTTCCTCCTTTGGTAAATTTTCTACCTCTACCACCTCTTCCTCTTTGGCTATGTTCATGTCTCTTGTTCAGTTTATCCTCATAATTTAGGAAAAATTGATAAGCTTCCTCAATGCTTACCATCTTAACCAAACTAATCTCATCATAAATAGATGTCCTCATACTATTAAGGCATATTTCACTTCTTTCAACATCATGATCTATATGCCCAAATCTAATATCCAATGTACAAAATTCTTCAGTATACTCTTTTACAGTAGATTATTGTTTCTTTAACTTGTTCATATTCCTCAATAAACAAACTTGATAATCACGAGGCAAGAATTTTCCTTTTAATTTATTCACCTTCTTGTCCTATGATTTGATCTTTTTATTTCCTCTCCTTTGTCCATTGGCTTTCAAATGTTCTCACCATAATGATGTGTGTCATTTCAACTTAGTGCTAGCACTGTTCACATGTTATGTAAATTTATACTTTCATACTTCAAATTGCTTTTCCATCCCAATAATCCAATCAAGAAATTCATTTGAATCAAGGTTACTTTATAATCAAGTAAATTGAAGTGTGGTATGGCATTAACTCTAGTCAAGGATATCAAGAATCTTTCATCCCATTGTTCAAGTATAGGTTCAATATTTCCTACAACTACTTAGCTCAGTTTCCTCATTCTCACATCTTCAATAAGTCATCCTCTTTTTTGGATAGTTTCTAGGTTACTTCAAGTCTATCTAAAATTTGTCTCAAAAAATACATCATTAGAAGATTTGTGTCTTTCTTTTGTCAAACCATCCTTGTGACCCTCTACAATGATAAGTTAGACCCTAAGTATTCTACCATAAAACAAAAATCAATTAGGTTTTTGCAACCTTAGATTCACAATACAAATCCACAAAAAAATACAATCTCACTCTGGTACCACTTAATGAAAATGTTCAGTTGGAGGGAACTCAAAGAGATTAGTCAAATTCTGCAACGAAAATAAACATGATGAAAAAAATTCTACAAAAAGAACAAACTAAGATCAACATTTATTCATGGAAAATTAGATGTAAGATGTTAAATATTATGCTTTCTTACATGTCAAGCACATACATGCTTTCTTGATTACAATATCCAGTCAAAGACCTTAAATGCAATTGTAATAAACTACTCTCTTGATACCATTTAAGATAGCTTCAATATATAAATTGAGTTACAATATATAGGCATTGTGACATGTAGATTAGCCTCAAGATGCAAATCATTCCCCTATAATAGAAGATGTATTACAACAAATAGGTATGGTCCCAAATCTTAAGGAACACTAGACTTAAATTGTTTGAAAGCATGCAATTCCATATATAGGTCCTCACATGATCCAAGAACATATCTAGAAGAACCACCAAAGATCCTTGGTCATAGATTTTCATCATAACATTGAAAATCCACCAACCATCATGAAACTAACAAGAATGTGCCACTTGAGAGAGAGAAAATCAAAACACAAATATCATAGATCCAAATATGCTATGAACCTAGTAACAAGAATAAGACTATGTCCAAATCATGCTCCAAACATTGAAAATGTTGACCTGAACAAATCAAGGATTGGTGAATCAATCAGTAGACTAATATAAACTAGAAAACTAGCAAACTTGGAAATAAATTTATTTCTATGCAAGATAATTTTGAACCCAAGATGTTCCTACATTACATTTGGTAGAAACAAAATAGAAGAAAGTTTCAAAATGAGGCCATCTCTCTTGAATTTGTTATTTATAAAATTAAAACATCTATTTTTAAGTATGTTAAAGCTTATTGTATCAAAACTAAAATTTGAGATTCATGTTTCACTTCATAAGACTCTTTAGTTTATTGGTTGAATAGGTCAATATCTTGCTTCCTTTCAAATAAATGTCTTATTAAATAGAGTCAATAAATCAATAGAAACAAGATTGGATGGAAACCCTCACCTCTAAATTTTATAACATTGAACTTTGATGGTGCATCCAAAGGTAACCTATGCATCTCAAGAATCAAGATTGTTCTTAGAAACTCCAAATTTTACAAATAACATGGAAAAGGCAAGGGACGTCCTTGCAGAAATCAAGATTATTTTTTTCTCACAAGGTCTAAAATCTAGTTATTAAAGGAATTTCTCATAACATCATTGCAATAGTAAAAGAATTCAAGTATCCCATTAGAAAACAAATTTCATTTTAAATGAAGTTTGTGGATTCTCCCCCTTTTTTACCTATACCATATTCAACATTGTTATAGGGAAGGAAAAAGTGTGGTAGATATATTGCCTAACTAAGGTTGTCTATTTGATTTAGGACAATCATTCTCCTAGGGTAAGGAAGTTTTGGAAGATCCTCTCCTTCATCAACTATGCCTTGTTCACACACCATCTTGCCTCTTCAAATTTGGGTTGAGTGGGCCTTCTCTTTATGTCACCTTAGAATGTGCACATAAGTTATCCATAATCTTTGGTTCATCTTGGTTATTATGCTTGAAAATCAAAACAATTTTTTTTCTCTCTATTTTGAATATATGCACCAATAGGTGATGGGTATTTGTAAATATTTGGACTTTTTTCAATAAGTGTTGTAAGTTCACTCTTATCTTCCTACTTGTCAGTGCCCTTTAATGAATCAACTCCCAAGATTTTAATGCGGTTGGTGCATTTTTATGTTTTCTCTACTTTTAGGTGATTGTGTGGTCCTTGTTTAGTTTGTTCCCTTGGTGGTAGTGTGCAATGGGATATTTGCACATTTTTCGAGGTAAAATAGAACATTTATTTGTTGCTTGGATTTTGCTTTCTATTATCAACTCGTTCTCACATCTCTCTTTGAGCATATTTTTATCTATAATTTCTACTGAAATGCAAATGTTGTTGGTGGTTTTTCATCGCTTCTCTCAATCCTTTTTCTAGTTGCATCTTTACTTCCATGTTTCAAATTGCAAGGACAATATTTTGGTATAGTATTGTATTGTGTGTAACTGTTGTGATTAAAGATAAAGTAACTGAGAGGGGGGGTGAATCAGTTACTAACAAAAATTAATCCACAGATCCCTTAGATGTCTTAAAGATCTAGTTATTGTTGATAATCGGTAAACAAATGTTGTAACTTGGTAAATTAAACTGTTACTTATTTTTTCAAGCATTTGTGCATGTAACTAAAAATAAAATGAACACAAGAAACACCAAATTTAATGTGGGAACCCAATATGGGAAAAACCACCAAGTAACTAGTCACCAATTTTTCACTCTTCTAAAGTGAGCCCTATTAGGAGCTAACCCTATTAAAGGTTACAATACACACTGTTAGGTGTGACCCTATTAGGAGTGGCTTTTCTATAGGTCTTTAGAACAATTCAACTAAATTGTCACCTTGTTAGAGGATTTACAAAATGGCTATTAAACCAACTTTATTAAAATATTTGACATCACTGCTACAATGGTTAGAAAGCAACAATGAATTGACCTGAACAAGATGCAACTGAATTTGTTAGCTACAGGTCTCTATTCAGCTTCATTAGATCCTCCTTGATCAAATATGACTCTATTGCTCCTCAATGATCTCTGATCATCCTTCAAATTTGCTTCCACAATAATCAGTCTTCATATCACATTAATTCCACACTTCCACGAACTTAGAATTTGCAACTTGACCTCTTACTTATACCATTCAGATTGTCAAGTCATCCCATTTATATGTTACATTTACCAATAAACCATACATCAGTCAACTATAGATATTATTCTAAACAAATAAACATTATTTCATAAAATAGTGAAATCCTTTACTGGCCGACCCTGCTCGGTAAATACTGCTTCCAAAAATTTCCTAAGTTAACCTTCTTGACTCAGTTAACATTACAATATTCTTAAAGTCCTTTAGCTGCCGAGTTTACTTAGTAATAACTGAATTCCTTCATGAGAGCTTGATAAGAACTGCTTCTGCCACATTCCCTTTGATGACCGAGTGAGCTTGATAAGAATTGCTTCAATCACATTTCCTTTGATGACCAGGTGAGCTTGGTAGATTCTGTCCTTTTGCCTCGCTAACCATCTGAGCTCGATAAACAATGTCTTTTGCCATGCTGACCTTCTGAGCTTGGTAGACATTATCCTTTGCCTTGCTAACCTTTTAAGCTTGGTAGACACTGTCCTTTGCCTTGCTGACCTTTTGAGCTTGGTAGACACTATCCTTTGCCTTGCTGACCTTCTGAGCTCGATAGACACTATCTGATGACTGATATGACATTTGTGTGACATCAAAGACAACACACAATTTGAACAATTATATTCAACAATCTCCCTCTTTGGCATTGATGGCAAAACAACATGTCATAGCAGGATGAAATTTGAAAACAAGTCTTTTAATGACAGAATACAAAACTTTCTTTTTCAAATACAGCAAACTTCCTCTTTCATAATAATCTCTCCCTCTTACACAAACTCTTATTATTTTGCAAATTTTAGAAAGATATGATAGTATACTCTCCCTCTTTGACAACACATGCCAAAGACAACTCAAAACAACTAAATAGCATTGTACTTGATGTATTGATTCATATGCAATGTCTTCATTGGTTTGTTGCATCAACTAATACATCTTCAATTCTATTCCTGTTGATGCATCACTAAAATTGTATTTTAGTGAGCTTCAAATAGGGTAATGACCCCTAACTTACCTCTTAGATACAAGAATGCATCCTTAGGTAAAGGCTTTGTGAATATGTCAGCAAATTTTTCCTTTGTATGGACATATTCCAATCTTATTTCCTTTTCTTGCACCAATTCTCTAACAAAGTGATACTTTATAGCAATATGCTTGGTTTTTGAATGCATCACTAGATTCTTAGAAATGTTAATTGCACTTGTGTTATCACAAAACATAACAACAGGTTCTTTGATTTCTTGCTTCATACCTTCCAATAATTGTTTAAACCACACAATGTTTGTGCAATTTACTGTAGCTACAACATATTCAGCCTCTACAATGGATTGAGATGTACAATTATGCTTTTTGCTTGTCCAAGAAACCAACCTTTTTCCAAGAAATAAAGCTCCTCCACTTGTGCTTTTTCTATCATCAATATTTCCTAACCAATCTACATCAGTGAACACCTTTAAATCCATTTTTCGTCCTAGTTTATATCATAATCCATATTCTTCAGTTCCTTTTAAGTATCTTATGATCCTTTTCATTACCATAATGTGATTTTCTTTTGGTTTTTCTGAGAATCTTGCCACAATTCCTACTGCAAGGGCAATGTCTGGTCTTGTGTGCACTACATATTGTAATTTTCAAATCATGGATCTACACAATGTCTGGTCCACTTCCTTTGATTCATCATCCTTGGTAAGTTTTAATCTAGTACACATAGGAGTCTCAACTGGTTTGTAGTCTTCCATACCAAACTTTTTTGGTATCTCTTTGATGTATTTAGATTGAGTGATGTAGATGCCATTCTTATTGTGTTGAATTTGAAGACCAACAAAGAATTTGATTTCGTCAAACATTGACATTTCAAATTCCTTGTTCATTTGTTCTAAAAATTCTTTGCAAAGATCATCATTTCCTTTGAACAAAGTATCATCTACAAATATTTATACCAAAACAATCTTATTATCTAGTCCTTCCTTTATGTACAAACTGTTGTTGTCATTAGTTCTTTGAAAACCAATTTGAATAAGATAGTTATGCAATCTTTCATACCATGCTCTAGGGGCTTTTTTTAGACCATATAATGCTTTATGCAATTTGCAGACCATGTCCTTCTTGTTTGGATCATCAAAACCTTCAGGCTATTCAATGTAAACCTCTTCATCCAATATGCCATTGAGAAATGCTAACTTGACATCCATCTGATAAACTTTGAATCCTTTGAATGCAGCATATGCAAGTAAGGTTCTGACACCTTCCAATCTTGCGATAGGAGCAAAAGTTTCTCCATAGTCTACACCTTCCTCTTGAGAGTATCCTTTGCATCCTAGTCTAGTTTTTTTCCTTGATACCTTACCATCTTCATTTAGTTTTTTTTTGAATACCCACTTTGTTCCAATCACATTTTTGTCTTTGGGTCTTGGTACAAGAGTCCATGTTTTGTTTTTCTCTATCTGTTCTATTTCTTCATTCATAGCCTCAATCCAACTCTCATTGTCTAGTGCATCTTTGACATTTCTAGGTTTAAAATCAGCAAGCAAACAAGTGCCTTTCAACTTACTTCTTGTCATTGTTCCTTCTAATTTATCACCAATGATTTGATCTGATGCATGATGCCTTCTAACATACTTGGCTAACATGAGCTCCTTGCCTTTTGAATGACTTGCATTGTTATCCTTCTGTGTCTCAACTTCTGGTCTTGATTCTGGTTGCTCGAGCTCAATAGCTTCTGTTTACAACTCAGGTTCTTACAACTCGATAGGTATTAACTTGGTTTGAACTTCTTGTGACTTAGTTAATGAAGATTCTAGAGTTGAGGATTCCTAATTAATAGGTATACTTGGCATTGTATCAGGTTCAATGTAAACAAATCTTCTGTAGTCTTCAAGTTCCTTTTTTCTTTCTTCTTCTGTTCTTTTTGCAAACTCATCAACTTTCACATGTGCACTTTCTATGACTTTGTGAGTAGATAAGTTCAAACATCTATATGCTTTGCTTTTGCAAGAGTATCCCAAAAATGTTCCTTCATCACTTTTTACATCAAATTTACCTTTTCTAGATTCTTTTAAAATGTAACATTTACTTCCAAATACTTTTAGATAACTTACATTGGGTTTGTAGCCATACCACAACTCAGAGGGTGTTTGAATGAGTCCTTTTTTAGATGTACTCAGTTCAAGGTATGAACTGCAGTGCTGATAGCTTCCTTCTAGTATTTGATAGCAATGCCTTTCTCAATCATTAAGGTTCTTGCAAAATCCATGATAGATTTGTTCCTTATTTCTGCTATTCCATTTTGTTCAAGAGTTCCAAGTGCTGAAACCTGTCTTTTGATTCCCCTTTCAATGCAAAATTTATTGAACTTGTATGAAATGAATTCACCACCTCTGTCAGACCTTAAGTGTTTTAGTCTTTTTCTTGTTTCATTTTCTACTCTGGCCAAATACCATTTGAACTTTTCAAATGCTTCTGATTTCTCTCTTAGGTATATGATAGTCATCATTCTTGAATAATCATCAACAAATAGAATAAAGAATTTTTCACCCATATAACTTTCAATTCTAATAGGTCCACACAAATTAGTATGCACAATTTCTAGAACTTCTTCAATCTGATAGTTCTTTCTTTTAAAACTAGTCTTTCCCATTTTACCAACTTGACAATTCTTGCATAGATCAACCTCAGGTTTCTTTATGTTAAGAATACCTCTTACTTTCTTGAATTTACTAATTTTTATTAAGTTGTCAAATTTTACATGACACAACCCCCTATGCCATAGCCAACTTTCTTCAATTTGAGCAATGAAACATGAGCATTCAACAAGTTCAAGATAAAATAAGTTACCTTTTGTTTGAGTGTCTGATGCAATCAACTTTCCTTTTCCATCCAGCAATCTTTCTTTTCCATGCATAAATTCTACTTTGAATCCATTATTGAGTAGATGCGCCACACTCAAAAAATTATGCTTTAGTCCTTCTACCCAGTATGCATTATCACATACAAGTTCCTTGGTTAGTGAGATTCTTCCTTTTCATTTTATACAACAAGGTTCATTGTTACAAAATCTTACACTGCCACCATCGTAGTCTTCAAAGTATTCAAACTTAGTTTTATCACCAGTCATGTAATGAGAACAACCACTATCTATGATCCATGTATCATTTCTTCTCATATGAGAAATGAGTGCCATTTTCTCATCATTGTCAGACTCATCTTTCACAGCAATGTAGACAATTTCATCTTCTTCTTCATCATCAGAATCATTACAATCTTAAGCCATGAAACATGTTTTCTTACCTTTTTCCTTGAATTATTTGAAGTCTTTCTTGCATTGAACTTGTGACCTTTCTTCTCATCTTTGTTTTGCTTATTTGGGCACCTAGCAACAATATGTCCAATTTCTTCACAAGAAAAGCATATTAGAGGAACCTTACCTTTGTATTTCTCGTTGCCTCTTAAATGTTTTCTTGTTAGTAGAACTTCAACCACTTCAAGATCACTGTCTGAACTTTGTTCTGATTCTTCATCACTATCTAATTGTGGATCCTTCATCTTTTTCCCATTTTTTTGAGTGAAATCTTGGTTTCAAATGCTGATTCAACGTTCTTGATAACTAGAACATAATTTTCATAGTTGTCTAGCTCAAATGTAGTCAATCTTTGAACTATGGCCTCTAAATTTATTTTATGATTTTCCTCACATCTCCTTTCTTGAATTGCAGAGACTTTGATTGCATAAATGGGAAGTAGAGTTCTAAGAACTTTACTTATAAGTATCTCCTCACTGATATCTCCTCCAAATGATTTGATTGCACTAACACATGCTTTAACTCTTTCAACATACTTTGCAATGTTTTCATCCTCTCTCATCCTCATTTGATCAAATTGTCCTCTCAAACTTTCTGCTTTGGCTCTTCTCACATTATCATCTCCTCCATAGATTTCTTTCAGCTTGTTCCACATTTCAAAGGCAGTTTTGCAATCCTTGATGTCATCAAATTCTTCATAACTCAGAGCAGATGCTATATCTATCATCATGTTATTATGAGTCTTCTTTTTAGCAATATCATTGACAGATAGTGTACCAGAAGGTTCTTCGTATTTTTCATCAAGGTACTTTAGCCCTGTGTCACCAATAGAATCCAGATGAAGCCTCATCAATCCTTTCCATGTTGAGAAGTTGTTCTTGTTAAGTCTTGGAATTTCCCTTTTGTAAGACATCCTGACCTTTAGCCTAGATCCTTGAAATCTTTTCCTATAAGCACCAAAAGCTCTGATACTAATTGTTGGGATTAAAGATAGAGTAACTGAGCGGGGGGGTGAATCAGTTACTAACAAAAATTAATCCACAGATCCCTTAGATGTCCTAAAGATCTAGTTATTGCTGATACTTGGTAAAAAAATGTTGTAACTTGGTAAATTAAACTATTACTTATTTTTTCAAGCATTCGTGCATGTAACTAAAAACAAAATGAACACAAGAAAAACCAAATTTAACGTGGAAACCCAATATGGGAAAAACCACCAAGTAACTAGTCACCAATTTTTCACTCTTCTAAAGTAAGCCCTGTTAGGAGCCAACCCTATTAAAGGTTACAATACACACTATTAGGTGTGATCCTATTAGAGGATTTAATCACCCTATTAGGAGTGGCCTTGCTAGAGGTCTTTAGAACAATTCAACTGAACTGTCACCTTGTTAGAGGATTTACAAAATGGCTGTTAAACCAACTCTATTTAGAGATTTGAAATCACTACTACAATGGTTAGAAAGCAATAAAGAATTGACCTGAACAAGATGCAACTGAATTTTCTAGCTACAGGTCTCTATTCAACTTCATTAGATCCTCCTTGATCAAATATGACTCTACTGCTCCTCAATGATCTCTAGTCATCCATCAAATTTGCTTCCACAATAATCAGTCTTCATATCACATTAATTCCACACTTCCACAAACTTAGAATTTGTAACTTGACCTCTTACTTATACCATTTAGATTTTCAAGTCAGCCCATTTACATTTTACATTTACCAATAAACCATACATCAGTCGCTACAGTATTATTCTAAACAAATAAGTGTTATTTCATAAAATAGTGAAATCCTTTACTAGTCGACCCTGCTCGATAAATACTGCTTCCAAAAATTTCCTGAGTTAACCTTCCTAACTCGGTTAACATTGAAATATTCTTAAAGTCCTTTGGCTGCCAAGTTTACTCGGTAAGAACTGAATTCCTTCATGAGAGCTTGGTAAGAATTGCTTCTGCCACATTCCCTTTGATGACCGAGTGAGCTCAGTAAGAACTGCTTCAGTCACATTTCCTTTGATGATCGAGTGAGCTTGGTAGATTTTGTCCTTTTGCCTTACTAACCATCTAAGCTCGGTAAACATTATCTTTTTCCTTGCTCACCTTCTAAGCTCGGTAGACACTGTCCTTTGCCTTGCTCACCTTCTAAGCTCGGTAGACAATGTCTTTTGCCTTGCTGACCTTCTGAGCTCGGTAGACACTATCCTTTTCCTTGCAAACCTTTTGAGCTCGGTAGACACTATCTAATGACTGATATGACATTTTTGTGGCATCAAAGACAACACACAATTTGAACAATTGTATCCAATAGTAACACCTTATCAACACCATTAAAATTCTCTCTTGTTGTGTGTGTGTGTGTGTTGTGGTTGGCAGTTTCCCTCTTCCACAATATTTTTTGATTTTATTATTCCCTTTGTTTCTAGTGCTACTTTAGTTTTAATAAATATGTTGCTTATTTATTTATTTTATTATACATTATATGTGTTTCTCCGAAAAAAATAGTATTTTTTCTCTACATTCTTGCCTAAATTTTCAATCATGATTTAGGTTAGAAAAGTCATGTCAGACTTCTAGAATAATATGTTAATAGAGAGTTTCCAAATAAAAATTTCAAAAGAAATTACTACTTCAACAAAATTATACAAAAATTTACTCTTTTTGTACTTTCCAATAGTTCTCTTTGTTTTTACTAGGCTAACATATTGTATTTTTTTTAGTTTTTTTTAAATTATTGTAATGTAATTATAAGATTGAAGTGGAATGTAATTTTTATTAAACTATATAATATTTTAAGTCAAACACATTGAACCATGTTTCATTACCCCTATATCTATGGGTAATGATTTACAAGACTCCATCTCTTGTGAGAATGAATGGACCACTACAATCATTGTATCTATATGATGCTCACATAGGTGAACATTACACCTTTGGGGAGGTCAACCATCACAATACTACTACAACTCATGAATCATGGATCAATAATTTTGACTAGAAAACTAAATAGTTAAATCCTAATAACAATTATCATAAATTTTTTGGAAATCTAATGGGAAAGTAAGATACTAAGAGAGGGGTGAATCAAGATCTCTTTAACACTTTAACATTTCAAACATGAATCATATCTAATAGCTTCACCATTAACCCTTAACTCAATATTATTATAAACCAAAATAGACATTCACTACAATTTAATATCAAATCTAATAACTAATTGCATGGATGATCAATCACAAAAAATAAACAACTCATAACACATGACACAAAGATTTGGTAAAGGTAAAACTGTAGTGGGGATGACATCCATAAAGTCTTCACTACTGCACCAACAAATTTCACCTGTTAGGGCTACAATTTTGATCACTTTTGATGATCTACCCTATGAGAGGTCTTCTCTACTAAGATATTTACAAGACTTATTCAGTCTACCTTGATTAAAGGATTTTACCTCATAACTAAGTGAGTTCTATGCTAGGAGATTTATAAAGGTTTGTTAAAATCTCTTCTATATAGTCATTGATCACTTCTTTAGTATGATTTATCACTAACTCTGTAATTCACCACTTCACTGCAATACTCATTCACTCTTCCTAATTCACCTTCAACTTCACATGCATCCAATCTTTAAACTTCAAATCATCTCTCTATATCTTGAATTTCCATCACCAAATCATGCTTAAATATTTTCCTTAGAAGCTCCCAATTTGGATCAACTATCGAGATTCATCATTTGCACCCTTATTCCTTCCAATTTTTTGATTGGCTAAACATTTGCATAGCAATTAATAATCTTTAATGGATGCATAATCACCTCCATAACCAACTCCTAGATCATGTAAATAAATCTCTAGCTTGGAAAAAATAGTTTACCTCAATGTTTGTGACATTACAAACAATCATGTCAAACTATCTTACTTGGAACTTGAACTTGTTGATGCTTGACCATGTCTAATATGCATGTTGTCACTCATCTTCAACTCTTCTTGACATATTCTATTTTACTCATTCTCTATCAAACTCAGCATAAGAATGAAATCATCTTTTATACTACTTTTTGACTACTTAGCTAATACTAGAGTACTCAATGAGCTCTAACTTACTTGATAGTAACTACTACTCGACACAAATTGAAATCTATATAAGTCCTTCATTACATTTCTTGGCCTATATAGGATGACTTAGTAACAGTGATGACCAATCAACCCTACCTGATGAATGACTAATGTTTTTGCACTAACTAAAAATACCATGATTGCCTTGAGGATCAACAATATCCCCTTTGACATTAGTGGAAAAACACTTTATCATGATCAAAATTTACATATCAAAAGTAAAAAATAAGTACTCCCCCTTAGGATAAACTCTATTATATAACTAGGTCAACACATGGACTTCTATACTTACAAATTTCAAAATCTTTTTCAAAAAAAAACTTTTAGCATACACACCTTTGAGTATCAGATTTCCTGACTCCATATGATTCCCATACTAGGATACACAACAAAATTGAAAACTTTTCGTTTTTGTTATGCTTGGTAATACCTTTGGTCATACCTTATTCATTTATTCCCCTTACTTTTGTCATGGTTGTTCTTGTTTGTAACTAGGGGCCAGGAAGTATACAATACTTCTCCAAAAATGGGTTGTGGGAAATTAACATTATTACCATGGTGTTGTCCCATTTTTTCTTTAGTCCGTCAAGAATTTTTCTTTAAATCTCTAGTGTAGCTACAAGACTTATCATATTATTAGCTATAGACAGTTGTTTTTTACTCTAAATCAGATATTTAACAATTTTTAGATGTTTTTGCATGATTTCCAAATGTGGATTCAGCAAATTTTGGATATTCAGTATCTCAGCTCTTATTTTACTCTTTTCCTGCATGAGTTTAGATTTCTTCCCTTGCAAAAATCTTAATTTTGAAAAATGAATTAAACTTGAAATGACATCTAAGGTCAACATACTTGCACTTCTTTATAGATGAGCATCTATCTTGTACATTTGATCTCTTATCTCTGTTGTAAATGCTAGAACATAACATAACTTACCAAAAAATGAATTAGTATTAGAGATTAACTTTTCATCATCATTAGCTTGGTTAGAGTGTTCAACCATATTTGTAGCTATTTTGGCTGACACTTTCTCCTTGACCTTATTTTCATATTTTCTTTTAGCTCTTTCCGTCAATTTATGTTGAATATCAATGTTAGGTTCAATGATGTTATCAACATTTTTTACCAATTGTGCATGAATGGGGGCCTACACATCTAAATCATTAACAACTATAGTTTCAAGTAAAATATCCTTGATATCATACAACACTTTCTTTTGTTGATGCTCTCTTCTTAGCTTGGCTTGCTTAGCCTTTCTAGCATACAATTCACTCAATATTCTCATTTTCTCTTCACTCAAACTAGATTTATCCCAGTCATGTACAAAAATATCTTCATCTAAGGTAACTGACTTACCTCTTGTGACCTAGGTGGAGCAACTTAGACTTTTCTTCAAATTCTTACCCTTAGAATATGGTGTGCTTGAGCTCAACATAGTCAGTTGTAAACCCTAGGTTTGAAGTGCTAGATTCAACTTGTGTGACTCTTGGGTCACATCACCTTTCTTTTCTTCTTCTAATGTTTTCTTCTTTTCTATTGTCCTCTCTATACTTGGTTGTGGTGCTAACACACTTGATTGATCTTTCATAGTAGTAATTGGAAGTTTGCATGTGGAACTATATTTACCAGCCTCTCTTTCTCCATTTGGCTAAGATCTTGAGGCAATTTTATTACTGATTGTAGAAGACTAATCTTCTTGGTCATTATATTTCTTCTCTCCATCCTCTTCTTCTACATTATCAATGCCCTTTGAGGCCTCAACTATCTTTACTTTCTTAGGTGGCTTATTTTCTATAGTATTAGTCGGCTTTCCTTGTTGCTCAATATTCTCACCTTGTGCATCATCATGAGTAACCTTTTGTTCAACTAAGAATGTAGGAAAGTCAGAGGTATTTGGTGATGTGTATATAATTTGTGCACATACCTATGTTTCTATCTTTGGATAATATTTTATTTGAACCAACACATATTTAACTTCCTTGCATCTTGATAATGCGAGAAAGCATTAACCCTTGATCTGTGAAGATCTGATTGTGCACAGAGATCTGTAGAGCTGCATGTCTAGTCAATTAGATGGGCCAATAAGATCTGCCTTCATACTCTGACTTTCCTGATAGCTGCCACGGAAGACAAGCCACCTATTGATATCCTCTGAGAAGTGGGCCCATGACATTAGCGAGACAGGTGTCGCCAAACCACTTCCCCGCATTTTTTAATTTCCTCACATCTTCATAATGCGGGGAAGTGCCAGCCCTTGATCATCTTAAATCTGACGATGCTCATCACTTGTACTTCTTGGACTTGCACAACCACCCACTATGACATCTCCTGAGACACGCATCAATAGCCTTCTTTCCCACATTGTCAGAAGGTCTGACAAAGCTCAGAATGTGGGGAAGCGGGAAGCGGGCACCAATCAATCTGCCAGCTCAGTCACCACCTGTCCAACCTATGGCCCATAGAAGGAACACAAACCCACCTGCCATGCATCACAAAAAGGCTTTCCCACATTATTTAAAGGTTGCACATCTTGATAATGCGAGGAAGCAGGGAATCATAGATCTATCTCGATCCAATGATAAGGAACTTGCACATTGAAACTTGGTGAAGACCCCACGTGATGTCACTTGTCCATGCGTCAGAAAGGGGGATTCCTGTATTATTTAACTTCCTTGTATCTTGATAATGTGAAAATGTGGTGATCGTCGATCTGGGAAGATCCAAAGGCGAGGAAAGTTGCATGCCAGTGAGACAAAACATTAAATACTTTGGGCATTAAAATATCATTAAAACTAGGGACTAGCCATTGGCGGGCAGGCATTTTGAAATTTAAACTTTGGCAGGGGCACAAAAATAAACTACATTTCTGGCAAGTCATAGGGGATGCTAGCCCGCTATGCATAAGACTAGTGGCCTAAAGTATCCATCGGGCTATATAGTCATAAAATAAGTAGATTCTGAGCACTGAGAAACCCTAACCCTACCTCTAAGAATAAAAACCCAGAAACCATGTCTTTGCAACTAGAACTAGAAAACAAAAACCTCCTCTACAACCACAAAACTTCAAAACGTGTTGCTCACAGAGACAATCCAGTCCTCGTGCACTTCTTGGAAAACATGAAACAAACAAATAAATAAAACTAAACTAACTATGTACATGGAATCTCAAACCCTCAAAAACAAGGCTTGAGATAGATCCCATTGACTGGGATGGGAAAAATCTCACCATCAGGCTTGCTTAACTGGAAAGAATTGGCCTATTTGCAACTAATAATTAGAGAGGGGCCACTCCATAATGCATCAAACTTTGAGTGTCTTCCTAGTTTTGCCCTATCTGCATTCCATTTTAAAACCAAATCTCCCTCCCTGAAGATTCTGACCCTAACCTTTCTATCAAAGCTCCTTTTCACCTGTTGTTGGTGTGTCTTTAGGGTCTACATAGCTGTATTTCTCTTTTCTTCCAGCTCCATCAGCTCTACCATTCTCACTATTATGGCATCATCTTCAATTAGTTCCAACCGATGAGCTAGTTCTAGGGATGGAAATTCCAATGAAATTGGAAGCCTTGCTTCTCTACCATATACTAACATGAATGGAGAGTTCCCTATTGATCTTTTAGGTGTTATCCTATCAGCCCATAGTGCTATACTTAACTTTCTATGCCAACATCTCTAGTTATCCTCTATTGTCCTTTTCATGATCCTGATCAAGTTCTTGTTGGATGACTTAGCTAGGCCATTACCCTAAGGATAGTAATTTGAGGATGTGCTCAAGTAGATATTATGATCAACTACCCATGCACAAATCTAAGCTCCAACAAAAGACTTTGCATTATCTAAAATAATGGTTGAAGGGGCACCAAACCTGGTCACAATTCCATCAAGGAATTCCACAACTAAATATTTTGTGGCATCCTTCAATGCAATTGCCTCCATCCATCTGGTAAAGTAATCTGTAGCAGCTAAAATCCATTTGTGACCTAAACTAGAAGGAGGATTGATAGGGCCTATGAAATCCAACCCCCACTGAGCAAAAGGTTGATCCACCTGGATAGGATGAAGGGGAAGGGCTGCAAGTCTTTGTTTCCCAGAGAAGAAGGCACATTTTTCACACTTCCTCACATACTTATGACAATCATGAAATAGAGATGGCCAATAATAACCAGCCCTCATGATCTTCATTGCAGTTTTTCTAGCTGAGAAGTGGCCACCATCAAGACCATCATGAAGTTCTTTGTTCATTCTTTCAGCCTAGTCCGTATCAAGGCATCTTAATAGTGCTCCATTAAAATCTTTTCTAAAAAGGATACCATCAACTATGACATAAGGAATTGACTGCAATCTATACTGTCTCCTTTTAGTTCTATCTAATCCCTAAGGGTATCCATTTCCTAATAAGAAACTCTTCATGTCATCCATCTAATTACTTGGGTCACCATTTCTCACCTCTTGTTGCTCTGTCAGTATCATATCTGCTTCCTCATCAGGCTCCTGAGATGATAACATCTATTTACACAACCCCCTCCCTCTTACCAGCTTGGTAATCTAAATGTCAACATCATATTCCATTACCTTAGTAATCCAACCAACTCTTTTCTCACCAATATCTTTGCTCAAAAGGAAATCCTTCACACTGGCATGGGGTACTAACAAATGGATCTTATTGTGGGATAAGAGGTGTCTAAATTTCCTCAAAGCTTTGATGACTACAAGGGCCTGTTTCTCTACATAGATGTACTTATCTTCATATTCCTTGAGCCCTTCACTAAAGAAGGCTATGGGTTGCTCTTCATTCTTGTCATTTGTTTGAGTCAAGACAGCAGAGATACTTGACTCACCACCTAAGGTATAAAGAATGAAATCTTTCTCAAAATTTGGATTCATGAGAGTAGGGGCTGAGACTATGGATGTCTTGATCTCTTCAAAACTTTCCTTCCCTTCCTTGGTCCATGCAAAGACCATACCTTTCTTGATCATAGCTTTAAGAGGTTTCACCATGGTAGCAAGATTTGGAATAAATCTTCTCACAAAATTTATCCTGCCTAGGAAACTTTGTAGCCCTTTCTTGTGTTTAGGAAGAGGAAGGGAAAGTATTGCTTTTGTCCTCTTTGGATCAATAGTTAAACCCTCCTCAAATACAATATGTCCTAATAGTTTTCCTTGGTTAGTAGCAAAGACACACTTTCTTGGGTTAAGGGAAACCCCAAACTCTCTACACTTTAGGAATACCTATCTTAGATGATCAAAATGATCATCTACATTTTTTGAATATACAATGATATCATCAAGGTAAACTAAGACAAACTTGTCAATCAATTTCTTGAAGGCCGTCTCCATTGACTTATGAAATGTAGCACCTACATTGGTTAGCCCAAATGGCATCTTACAATAAGCATAGGTACCCTATTTAGTGGTAAATGCAGTCTTGTACCTATCAGACTCTTTAACTAGTACTTGATTGTAACGAGAAAATCCATCAATAAATGAAAATCTCTTTGAACCATTGACCTTGGACAAAATTTTCTCCATAGAAGGGAGAGGATGGTGATCTTTAAGGGAAGCTTGGTTAAGGTCCCTAAAGTCCACACACAATATAATTTCCCCATTCTTCTTCCTAACAGGGACAAGGTTTGCTACCCATGATGAGTGCTTGATAGGGAAAATTATATTGGCCTCAATCAATTTGGATAGCTCTTTTCTCATTAAGGGTTTCATTTTGGGATTCACTGGCCTCTATTTTTTTCTTACTGGTTTTACATTATCAACTAGATCTATGGTATGCTAAAACAACCTTGGCTCAAAACCCTTTAAATAATCATAAGTCCAAGCAAATACATCATTAAATTCTTGACATAGATGAATAAAGCTTTCTTGTTCAATTTTAGAACATACCTTTCCCATGTTTAAGGACTTTCCATCAGCAACCATGACTAGAGTGTAGTCACCTTCATTAGTAGCTAGGTTCATGGCCCTGCCTCTTTCTTGGTCATCAGGATTGAAAACACTTTCTAAGGTAATGAGACCCTTAGGAAACTTGTTAGAACTAAGGTGAATGATTTGATCACCATATTGGTCTTGCAGTCTTGACTGATTTCTCTCTAAAAACTCCACCTCATTCTGCAAGAAGCTCACAATTTTCTCATTAGACTCAAACACTTGCCAATGTATGTTGTTATCATGGATGGCAAGCCTTACTACCACTCTGATTTGTTGCTTTTTCTCCTCCTCTAGGTTCCCTGGCACATCATAAGATGTACCTATTGCTGCATGTCTATTAGCATGTCTATTTTCCTTTCTAGGGATGCTTTGAATATTAAATGCATTAAAACCTTCAATAAAATCCCGTACCCTATGTTTATAAGACTTGAGAAAACTATTCTTGGTGATATTCTGATTTCTCACTTGACTAACCACCAACTCAATATCTCCATACACCCCTAAGGTTTGGATTCCTCTTATTTTGGCAAGTAGTAGACCTTGAATCAAGGATTCATACTCAGCTACATTATTAGTGCAATTGAATTGGAGCCTAAAGGAGTGGTATCTTACTTGTGTAGGAGAAACCAACATCACACCAGCCCCTAATTCATTTTTATTTCTTGAGCCATCAAAGTACATACTCCATATCCCACTCATATCTTCTTTAGCACCCACAAGATTGGGAACTAGAGCATCTCTTTCCAATATACAATATATACTGAGACCTATCTCAAGGGTTTCTGACATAGGGTCAAATTGATATGCATTAGCCCACTCATCCAAGAAAAAATTAGGTATTTGTGCTAGAGAAGTGGTGGGCTCATTCATTATGTCATTCTCATCCATCTCTAGGATAGGGCAGTTCATGTTGATGGAATTAGGGGTGTAGGTTTCAGTATGATGGAGGGCTTGAGGCTCTGCTCTAATTGAAGCATTGGCTCCATATCTTGTTTTAAAAAACATATATGACCAATCAAAAGATATGTAACCACCTATCTGGGCAGTAAAATCTCTTGACAGACAGATGGCAAAATATGGCTTGACCTCAGCAACAGAGATATCTTGGGTTACAGTACAACTAGGGCATGCATGTATGCCATCTCCACATTCCTAAGGATCCCTATAGTCTTGATAGTACTACCATCCAATTGTAATACATCTCTGACAATGGGCTCATATTTCATTCCCAAAGTATCAGCAACACACCTAGGCATCACTGAATTGCTAGCCCTTGAATCAATCATGTAATTATGGACTAGCTTGCCTCCTATAATTAGAGAAACATAGAATGGAGGAGGTCTAACCTTTTTACTTGTTTCTACCTCCCTTGATGGTTTTACTAGGCTTGTGGCACTTTCCATGCTGAGTGTTTGATCCTTAGGTTCAATTCTTTCCAATTCTTGTTGCAGCAACCTCTTTTGCATGGGTATAGTAGCAACAGCATCCAACATGTAGATATTCACATTTGTCTTCTTCATTTTCTCTACCACACTAAATGGCATAGCAGGTGCTTTGGTAGAAACCTTGGGAGCTGCAATTGTATGAGGTTGAGATGGAATAGCCTAAGGATCACTTGCATCCCTTCTACCATGATTTTGCCTTTGCTGCTGAAAGGTACTTGATTGATTATTTTCTACTTGCTCATGAGGTGTTGCATTTGAAGTTGAGGCCTGATTGGGAGGAGGAGGGATAGCATCTTCCATAGCTCTTATTTTTCTTCTAATGTTATAAGCAATGGAATCCTGGTTTACATTACAATGCTCCTCCATTTGATGATTCATAAAAGAGCAATCACCCTGTCTTTGCATATCTAAGGCATCCTTAAATTGGTCCTTCTTGTATAATTGTTTTTCTATAGGTTCTAGGACTGTCAAGGCCATAAAAGATTCAGCCTTCTGACACATTCAATAGGCATAAGAGTAGTTACAAGAGGGACAAAAATCTTGATCTTGAGCCATATTGTTTTGAGGGACTATGGCCCTATTTTAGTTTATATTTGAGGTTGAAGTGTGGCCACCCTGTCTATTCTGATCAAAAGAATTGTTCCAATGATTAGGATTTGGAGGCCTACCACCACTGGGAGCTTAATATTGCAATTGATGAGGTTTACTACCTTGAGCTTGTTGTCTTTCTAAAGTCACCACCTTGTTGCTCATTTTCTGCATCATAGAGAAATTATTCTCTACCCTCTTCCCATGATCTTGCAATCTCTTCTCTAGGATCTTCTCTCTTTTGTCCATGTTCTACATTAGAGATTGCATCATCTCCTTGATTTCATCTATCCCATTTGAAGATGTGGAAGCTTGAGGAACTGGAACAAGGGATTGAGATGTAGAAGTTATGGGAAGGGGAGCCATTGCTGGTTGATGATTTGGAACATCAGGGAAGAAGGGCATAGGAGGCCTTAGAGCTAACATAGCTCCTTCTATCAATATATTTTTTTCCCTTATTGCTATGTCATAAGCATTAAGCAAGGTATCTCCTTCCATAGTTTGGATTGTAGTAGCAATATCACTATTAAAAGCTCTAAGGTAATGCAAGAAGGCATTACCAAGGCTAGGCTTCACTGAAGTAGGTATTCTATCCCATGTCTTTTCAAATCTATAATTAAAATCGGTCATACATTCATGGGGGGCTCTTTTTATAGTGGTCAACTATTCTAAAAGTGACAAGTAGTCACTTTTATCCTCAAAATGTTTGCACAATCCTACTCCTAATCCATCCCAATCAGTTATAGAACCATGAGCTAAACCTCTATACCATTGTAGTGATTTTACTTTCAAGGATGAGGCTAGGATTCTAACTGCAACACCATCTTCTGTAATACCATGGATATTACAAACATTTGCAACTTCTTGAATATGTTCTGAGGGGGAGATAGAAGTTTCACTAGTAAATTCTAGTAGACTTTTGAGTGTAACTACTGGCATGTCATGTCTTTGGGCTAATAAGAGAGGGCTCCCACCATTAAAGGTGTCAAAAGTATGAGCTCTAGGCAATGCCATATAGACAAGTGATTTATTGATATGTATTGATGGTAGTCTAGGCTGAGATCTAATAGCATGAGGAGTAGAGATAGATCTTGTAGGGGTATTTGTTACTACTGTACTCCTAACTAGTGATAAAGATATTCTAGTCTTCCTTCTTCTAGAGTTTGAAAATGAAAGCTCTTGATACTAAAACTTACCTCTAGAAGATGCCCTTGTTTAAGCTCTAGGCATGAATTACTGCAACTTTGGTCTAGAACCAGATATGTATTTGAAGCTCAGAGTTGCCAAGTACTTTGAAGAACGAACCTCTTGAAGGCTTGAACACCAAAGCCAATACTATCTCCTCGGTATTGGTCTTGAAATATTCCCTTTTGACACCAGTAAGCTTGAAGTTTTCTGAGATGTAGTCCCACCGAGCATGTCAAAAACTGTTGGTATGACCAGTGGAGGTTCTGGAAACTGATTTGAATTTGACTATTTGTCCCACCAAGCATGCCAAAAACTGTTGTCACTTAGGTTTGCACCCTTGTCCAAAGCCTATGCATGAGGACAACCTAGTAAAACATGGAAACAACATCCAAGCTATGGGACTTGAACTGTGAGATTGAGTCTCTGGAGAAGGCCGGCTTCCTCTTACTATCAGGATGCACCTAACTACTCTTAGGGAAGAAAAGGGAGAAGGAGAGCATGAAAGCAAATCTACCTAATCTAATCTAAAGAGGTGATGCACCAAAATAGAGTGTTCAAACCAATCTCTGCCCATATATGCACTATTGAATCAGAATGAAACTAAGGATAGTAAACATTCAAACTTTCTTTAATCTAATAATCACATGCAGATCATAAAACCAAAATGAATGACACAAGGAAAGAGAAGATTCACTTATATATCATTCATAGGCCAGAAGAGATACAGTCATGTAGATTACAGACTTCCACAAAATAATGGCGGAGGCAAAGAATTCTTGCACTTTCATACCAATGGTTGAAGGAGATAAAGTAGAGACTCATATAGTTTAGAGGCAAAGAGAAATTTTACACTAAAATTATAGAGCAACAGCAGAGAAAAGTCAGAGAATGATCGACCTTAACAAGATCTACAAAATTTTCCTTTATAGTGCAGGCATAACTGAGATTTTCCCTCCAAAACTATCTTGCAACCACCGCCATCAAGTCCTGCAGGGAACAATCATGGGGATCTAAAGAAAATCTTATCTTTGTTGCAAAAAGTACCTTGAGAAGATTGATATGGTGCCATAACTATGCCCTGACCAGGTAGATGGATCAACTGGGGGGTGATGGAGTGTTCTTTCCTTGTTCGAAATTCACTTCTGGGTGGTTGGAATCGATCGCAGAGATCAAATCATGTGGAAAAACCTAATCTCCTTTGTTTCTAGTTCATGAATCAGCATGATTAGCAGGTCAACCAAACTCTGCAAGAAAAACAAGCCATGTGGACCAACGAGCTTATTTCATTTCATCACCTAGCAAAGTCTTCATGCGGTTGACCATGCCTTTCTTCACTAACTGTGTTGGCTCCTAAAATTCTAACCGTGATGTTATACCAACCGTCAGTTGCTAACTGTTAATGCCTTAACTATCAATACTACCTAAGCTACTGGGACACATGTCCTCTACCCACTTTCTTGCAATATTTAAATTTCTCCCATCTTGATAATGCAAGGAAGCATCGATCGTTGATCTCCATGAGATCAATGATCAAGAAACTCGTTCATGTACTGCGCTTGTTCTTGTCTCGGGCCCATCACTCCTAGTGCCACCTTAGCAATCTGTACCACACTGAACAACACCTGGCATCCAACTGGTGATCCATAGAGAAATTGGTCCCAAAGAGACACATGGCAGCTACCCACTTTCTCACAATATTTAACTTCCTTGCATCTTGATAATGTGAGAAAGCGTCAGCCCTTGATCTGTGAAGATCTGACGGTGCACAGAGATCTGTAGAACTACATGTTTGGTCAATTGGATGGACCAATAAGATCCACCTTCATACTCTGACCTACCTAATAGCTACCACAGAAGACAAGCCACCTATTGATATCCTCTGAGAAGTGGGCCCATGATGTCAGTGACATAGGTGTTGCCAAACTGCTTCCCCACATTTTTTAATTTCCTCACATCTTCATAATGTAGGGAAGCACTAGCCCTTGATCATCTTAGATCTGATGATGCCTGTCACTTATACTTCTTGGACTTGCACAACCACCCACTATGACATCTCCTGAGACACGCGTCAATAGCCCACTTTCTCACATTGTCAGAAGGTCTGACAAAGCTCAAAATGCGAGGAAGCAGGCACCAATCGATCTGCTAGCTCAGTCACCACCTGTCAAACCTACGGCCCATAGAAGGAATATGGACCCACCTATCATGCATCACCATCTTGATAATGTGGGGAAGTAGGGAACCATAGATCTATCTCGATCCGATGATGAGGAACTTGTTCGTTGAAACTTGGCAAAGACCCCATGTGGCATCACCTGTCCACGCATCAAAAAGGGGGATTCTTGCATTATTTAACTTCCTCATATCTTGACAATGCAAAAATGTGGTGATCGTTGATCTGGGTAGATCTGAAGGTGAGGAAAGTTGCACATCGGCGATGCAAAACATTAAATACTTTGGGCATTAAAATATCATTAAAACTAGGGACTAGCCGTTGGCAGGCAAGCATTTTGAAAATTAAACTTTGGTGGGGGCGCAAAAATAAACAACAATAACAAACATCAATATGTTGGGTGTTTGAATGTGCAACTGAATTCTTAGAAATGTTGATTGCACTTTGATTATCACAATAGATAGGAACTGGTTTAGACACTATTACTTTCATATTTGATAAAGTTTGAATCATCCAAAGAACCTATTGACAACAAGAACATGTGGCTATATATTCATCCTTTGCAGTAGAAAGTGGAGTAGATTCTTGCTTCTTACTATGCCAACACACTAGCTTGTTACGCAAGAAAAATATTGCTCCTAAAGTACTTTTTCTTTCATCTAGACAACCTACCCAATCTGAGTCAGTATAAGCAACAAATCTGAAATCATCATGTTTAGGATACCAAATCCAATAATCCAAAGTACCCTAAATATATCTAAAAATTATTTTAACTACCATAACATGAGATTCTTTAGGTGAAGATTGAAATCTTGCAACCAAACATACATCATGCATGATATTAGGACTTGAAGCTGTGAGATATAGTAAACTACCAGTCATGGATCTATAAGTAGTTTGATCAACATTAGGAGAATCATCATTTTTAGTAAGTTTAAATCTTATTATCATTGGTGTTCCCATAGCCTTACAATCTTCCATATGAAATTTCTTTAATATTTCTTTTACATACTTAGTTTGGGATAAGAATATACCATTTTCCAACTAAGAAACTTGCAACCCAAAAAAAAATAGGATAGTTCCCCAAGCATGGACATTTCAAATTCAGATTACATAAGCTTTGAAAAACCTTGACTTAAAGAATCATCATTGGATCCAAATACTATATCATCAACATAAACAAGAACAATGAGAACATCATCACATGTACCATATATGTACAAATTGCTATCAACACCACCTCTTCTAAAGCCATTTTTGATAAGATACTGATCCAACCTAGAATACCAAGCCCTCAGAGCTTGTTTCAAACCATAAAGAGCCTTTTTTAACCTGTAGACATGATTAGGATAGTCTTTGTTTTCAAATCCTTTAGGTTTATCCATATAAGCCTCTTCATCAAGATAACCATTAAGAAATGTCATTTTAACATCATTTGGTACATTTTAAAGCCCTTGAAAGTTGAATATGCATTAAAGATTCTAATTGCTTCAATTCTAGCCACTGGTGCAAAAGTTTTATCAAAGTCCACACCTTCTATTTGTGCATAACCCTTACAAACCAATCTAGCCTTGTTCCTTGATATCTTTCCATTTTAATCAAGTTTATTTCTAAAGACCCATTTAGCACCTTTTACATTTTTATCTTTAGGTTGAGGTACTAATTCCCAAGTTTTATTCTTTTCAATTTGACTTAGTTCCTCTTTCATAGCATTCACCCAAAACTCATCCACACTAGCTTCTTTATATGATTTAGGTTCAATTTGAGATAACAAACAGAGATTAGCACATTCACTAGATCTTTTTTCTATAACCTTTGTACCTATAGGTTCTGGTGTTTCTATTTGATCTTTTATCTCTTCTTCACCTTCATCAACCTTATTATTTACTTATTTGCCTTTACCAACTTTATTGCCAACTTCTTTCAATGCTTTATCACTGTCTTGCAGTAAAGTATTATCAATTTGTATTTCATTTTTATCCTGTGCAACTTCATCCACTTTCACATGTACACTTTCAATGAGTTTATTCAACCTTTTATTAGAACATTTATAAGCTTTACTTTGAGAAGAATATCCTTAACAGATTCCTTCATCACATCTTGAATCAAAGCTTCCTATTTTATCATTAGAACTCTTAATGAAGCATCTAATTCCAAAATTCTAAA
Source organism: Cupressus sempervirens (assembly GCA_028749045.1). NCBI lineage: Eukaryota > Viridiplantae > Streptophyta > Pinopsida > Cupressales > Cupressaceae > Cupressus > Cupressus sempervirens. The sequence goes on along the minus strand of CM053785.1, from coordinate 618,269,068 downwards.
ATGCTTCATAGATATAGGATGTCCATACCATAACTCATAAGGAGTGTACTTAGTTTTTACCCTTAGTTGTTCCCTATTTAAAATATATATTGTTGTTTGAACTGCTTCTTTCCAATACCTGTTTGGTACTTTAGATTCATCTAACATAGTTCTTGCCATTTCTTTCACTGTTTGGTTCTTTCTCTCAAAAACTCCATTTTTTTGAGGTGTCATAGTTGTTGCATATTTTCTTTTGATACCATGTTTTTCACAATAATCAACAAATTCATCTGAAGAAAACTCACCACCTTTATCTAATCGTAAGCATTTAACCTTCATGTCTGACTCATTTTCAACCATTTTCCTGAAAATCTTAAACTTGTTAAATGCCTCTAATTTATGTTTTAAGAATGTTACGCATGTCATTCTTGTATAATCATGTATAAAAAACATGAAATACTTTTCACCATTTAATGACATTGTCCTTGTAGGACCACATAAATCAGTATGTCCTAATTGTAATGGTTTAGAAGCAAAATATTCTTTTGAAGGAAAGGATTCCTTTTTTTATTTACCATGTTGACATCCTTCCCAAATAACATTCTCTAGCTTACTTTTTTATGCTTACTAACTTTTACCAAGTTGTCAAAATTCAAGTGCCCAAGCCTTTTGTGCCATAACCAACTTTCATTCACCTGTCCCATAAGACAAACATCTTCATGATTCTTAGTATTTGTGATATCTTTTAAATTGTATGCATTCCCTTTAGATCTTTTACCTAATCCAACCAACTGCCTAGATTTTAATTTGATTTAGCAACCATGGTCATCAAAAACAACTTCATATCCATGATCACAAATTTGACTAACACTTAGAAGATTGTAATTTAATCCATCAACATAATACACATCATGAATGGGCATTTTTTCACTAAGCATAAAAGAACCCAAACCTTTAATTTTCCTTGCAGAATCATCACCAAAACTAACATTTCCACCTTTGTAGTTAATCAATTTTTCAAACTTCATTCTATCTCCTATTGCCAATTATCAACCCTCATTTGATACCAATTGTTGGTATGTTTGTCATTGTGACAAAAGATTGAGCTATCAATGAATATCACAAATAAGAGACTTACCTAGATCCACAAGAGGCAATTAATCCATGTTGCAAACCCTAAAAGAGGTGTTGACCACCAAGTCAACAATCTCCCCCTTAGCACCAAATGAGGGGTCCACACCAACAGAATGAAGGAGACCTCTCGAGATACGAACCCATGACCTAAGGCTCTGATACCAATTGTTGGTATGTTGTAGAGGAATATATCCTCTACTTATAAACCAAGAAAGTCAAAATTTGGAGGTAGTTACATACCCCAAATTTCCATTAGACAAAAACCACTCAAAACTACCAAAACTATCATAAAAATTTGGTACCCATTTTTGATAAACAAACTTTTTCTCTTTCCATACATGTGTTATGCAAAAACTAATGAAGACCCATTTTAGCTAACTCTGAGACCTTTCATAAACGTTATGATAGTTGGGTTCTATCTGATAAAAAAGCTTGTCAACTTTCTAATAGACTAAAACTATTTTTTTAATACCTGTTTTCAAAAAAAATGTGAACATTAAGTGTTAATTGTATAACACTTAAGTATTTGTCTTGAATATATTTTGAACAATATTGAAGGAAACCAAATAAGATAACTACATGATGTTAGCCATACTATATTCTCATTATTGACATCAATGACAACAATCAAAGAACAAATACCAAGGGTTCAACAAATTTGTCTCTCTGTCATTATGGCATATTGTCACTTTTCATCAATACTATTATACAATTCATTAGGGACATTATTCCCTATCTCCAATGATGTGGTCTTGAATTTTAACATCATATCAACTAGGGCTTCTTCTATCTTGGCTTTATCATTTTTATTTAACTTTTCATACTTGATAAATTCAAAAATTAATAATCCAACAAGACTTCTTATATTGTCACATACCTCATCAATGCTTTTAGGAGGCTTATTTACAACAACTCTATAATGACTAATATCATTAGACTCAGTCTTGTCATCATCTTCTTCTTCAGTTTCAACAATGGGCCTTCTTCATTTCTTCACTTGTTTTTTCAGCTCTACCCTGGCTTTAGTAGGCTTTCTCTTCATTGAACTGTAACCTTCATCTGGTTTGACAATTCTTTCCACTTCCTTATATTTTGTCTTGGCCTTGGCTATAGTGGTAACTACCCTTTTTCTCAATCTTGTCCGACTAGGAGGATTAGGGGTAGATTTATTCACTACTATCTCTTTACCCTTCTAACTATATTGTTAGCCTCCTTCTCTTCACTTTCTCCATCATCGTCATCTTCATTGCTAGTCCTTTCTTCATCATGGTACCCTAGGAATCATAGCTTGCACATATGTATAATCAATGTCTAACAAAAAAAAAACTTCATTATAAAACTTAGCAACTAATTATTTAGGAATTTTGGTCCTTTTCTTCATCTTTTGTTTGAACTCTACAAAATATTCATCCATCACATCCTTAACATTTTTACCTATCTGACGAATAAATTCATTGATATGTTGTGTAATAGGTATTCCTTGATCCCAAACACCATTTCCAATTATAGGAAAATAATTCTAAATATAGAAGAATATACAAACAATCAACGATTGAAACTTACACATTATTTTTTTGGCTTTCCTTATGGTTAATAGATTCTTGGCTAACTAGGTTCATTAGAGCTCGAGAAGATCATAAGCATGATATTTCTTCACAATTTTTCATGCCTAATCAACTACAACACATGGGAAATTATCAGGTTGGCTCAACTAATAAAATTTGTGTGATGTGATGCTTACTCCAAATTCAATTTCAAGATCAGTAATTGTAGAAATTGTTAAACCCCTCTTGTTCTAGACTTCCAGAGTATTTTCTTCAATGACATCTTGGTCGGCTTTGGCATCACATGTACTTATTTCTATCACTTATAGGGTAACCAATTACATTGTGTATGATTTTCCTTGTGATCTTAATTGGTCCATTTTCTAGCCACAATTGCATGCTGTGAATCCTCCTTAGCACTATCTTGATCCATTCAATCTTGAATTTTCTTGGGAAATTTAGACCATGATTTAACCCTGCTTATGTTGTTCCTTCAATACTCCTTCACACAACTTCTCATATGCCAATCTCAACTCATAATCTCCCACTTCTCCAACCTTACACATGTAGGATGACCTTATATCATGAATCATAATCACTCTTGGTGGAATTGATGATAGGGAACCCAAGGAATCAGCTTTCATCACAATTCCAGGGACTACCTTATACTTAGGTGGGGATATGCATCATTCTTGACTAATTGAGTATTACTAAACTCTAGTCCTTTCTTCTTCTCACTTGTTGATGAACTAATTGTAGATTCTTCAAATTGGGGTTTTGATCACAAACTTTTTTACAACTCAGCAACCACAACTTCTTCACAATTTACAATGACTACCAACAACACACTTTCAATCTCCTTGAAATCTCTACTAAAAGCTTCTCCAAATGCTCAAATTCACTCTACTTTCTAAAATCTTGAATCCTTGGTGCATAAAATAACTCTGAAAATTTTCTATACACTTCAAAATTTTGATTTTAGGGCCACTTTAATACTTTTTACATATAGTAAGTGACATACAACTATCACAGTCAACATAAGGTAATTTGGTTATAATACTTCCACATTACACAAATTTAGTCAATGTCATAGCTCAATCACAACTACCATTCCATCTCGACCTCTTAACACTTTCAAAACATCTTAATATTGACACTCGATCAATACTAACATTTCAAGATACATAACTTTGTTCAAACATCAAACTTGCCCTTGTGTATCCTTTAACATGTTGATATGGACTTTAATGCATTCAATCTTTTGTGCATCCTTTAACATGTTGATATTTTACAAGTTGAAACATAGTTCCACACATACCCACCCATGTTGGAAATATAGATGGAGTATCTGAGAAGGGGGAGGGGGGGTGAATTAGTTACCACAAAAACAAATCCACAGATCCCTTAGATGTCTTAAAAACTAGTTACTGCTATCACTCAATAGCCACACAGAAAAATGCTATAACTCGGTTGATGTGCTTTAAGTTATTACTGATCTTTAAACATTCACAAAGATTTAACATGCATGCATAAAACAAATAATATCTACACAAGAGACACCAGATTTAACATGAAAATCCAATATGGGAAAAACCACCAAGTAACTAGCTATTGATTTTCACTCTTCTGAAGTGAGCCCTATTAGGAGCCAACCTTGTTAAAGGTTACAAAACACACTATTAGGTGAGACCTTGTTAGAGAATTTAATCACCTTGCTAGGAGTGGCCTTGCTAGAGGACTTAAGAACAATTCAATAGAACTATCCACCTTGTTAGAGAATTTTAAAAAATGGTTGTTAAACCAACTCTATTAAGAGATTTAGGAATCACTGCTACAATGATGAAAAAGTAACAATGAAGTAACCTGAATGAGATGCAACTGAACTTTGTTGTTACAGATCTTTTTTCTACTTCACTAGATCCTCTCTGATCAAATGCACCTTTGTTGCTCCTCAAGGATATATGATCCTTCAAAATTCACTCACACTTTTCTCTTCACACAATTAACTCACTTGCATGCTCACTCATTCATCCATCCATTCATACATTTGAATTCACAACTTGACCTTCTATTTATACCTTACAAATTATCCAGTCAACTCATTTACAAGTTACAATTACCAATAATCATTACATCAGTCAACTACATTCATTACATGAAACAATTAAACTTCATTTCCCAAAACAATGAAATCTTTCATTGGCTGACCCTGCTTGGTAAACACTGCTTCAGAAATGATTTCCAGTGTTAACCAACTAAAGCTTGATAAATACTATGAATTCTGCAAAATCCTTTGGAGACTGAGTGAACTCGGTAAACATTGTCTTCCCTTTACTAACCTTGTGAGTTTGGTAAAAACTAACTTTTGCCACAGAATCCTTCAATGCCTGAGTGAGCTCGATAGAAACTATTTCCATAGAGTATTTTCAGGAACGCTTGGTAGACTCTAGAGTCTACTTTTCTAACCAACTGAGCTCGGTAAACTCTATAATTTTCTTTGCTAACCAACTGAGCTCGGTAGACTGTATAATTTTCTTTGCTAACCAACTGAGCTTGGTAGACTCTATCTGATAACTGATATGACATTTGTGTAACATCAAAGTTAACACACAATTGAACAATTGTATCTAACAATATCCTTCTTTGGCATTGATGGAAACACATTTCATAGAAGAATAAAATTTTAGAACAAGTCTTTTTCTGACAGAATATTTCTCAAATACAGTAATCTCCCTCTACGAAGGAATTACATAGCTTCTTTTCAAACAGAAAACTCTTCACAAACAAATTCAAATTTTAGAAAGATATGACAGCTTTCTTTGACAACACATGCCAAAGACAACACAAGCCAAATAAGTAACAATGTACCTTAAGTACTAATTCATATGCAATGTTCCCTTGATTATGCTACATCAACTGATAGATCTTCAACTTGGTTCCTATTGATGCATCGCTAAAACTTTATTTTAGTGAGCCTCGGATAGGGGAATGACCCCTAACTTACCTCTTAGATACAAGAATGCATCCTTAGGTAATGGTTTGGTGAATATGTTAGCAATTTTTTCTTTTTTATGGACATATTCTAATTTGGTCTCCTTATCCTACACCAATTCTCTGACAAAATGATACTTTATTGCAATGTGTTTGATTTGTGAATGCATCATTGGATTCTTGTATATATTGATTGCACTTGTATTGTCACAAAACATCACAGTAGGTTCTTTGATCTCCACCTTCATGCCTTCTTGAACCAAACAATATTGGAATAATTTGTTGCTGTTGCAACATACTCTGCTTTTATTGTAGATTGAGATGTGCAATTTTGCTTTTTACTTGTCCAAGAAATGAACCTCTTTCCAAGAAAGAATGCTCCTCCACTTGTAGTTTTTCTATCATCAATGTTTCCTACCCAATCAGCATCAATAAACACTTTCAAATCTAGATTACCTCCAAATTTGTACCATAATCCATAATCTTTAGTGCCTTTTAAGTATCTTGTGATCCTTTTGATTGCCATCATGTGATTTTCTCTTAATTTTGCTGAAAATCTTGCTATAATACCAACTAAAAGAGAAAATAGTTGGCCTTGTATGAACTACATCCTACAACTTTCCAATCATTAATCTATATAAGGTTTGATCCACCTCTTTTGATTCATCATCCTTAGTAAGCTTTAGTCCAATACACATGGGAGTCCCAATTAGTTTACAATCTTCCATACAAAATTTCTTGACTTTCTCCTTGATGTATTTAGATTGAGTGATGTAGATACCATTCTTACTCTGTTGAATTTAATGACCAACAAAGAATTTAATCTCACCAAACATTGACATCTCAAATTCCTTGTTCATTTTCTCTGAAAATTCTTTGCATAAATCATCATTCCCTATAAACAAAGTATAATCCACAAATATTTTTTCCAAAAAAATCTTGTTATCTAGTCCTTCCTTGATATACAAGCTACTATTATCATTAGTTCTCTGAAAATCAATCTGAATCAAATAGTTATGCAATCTTTCATACCATGCTCTAGGGGCTTGTTTTAGACTATACAATGCTTTGTGTAATTTTCAGACCATGTCCTTCTTATCTAGATCAACAAAACCTTCAAGCTATTCAATGTAGACTTCTTCATCTAGTATACCATTGAGAAATGCAGATTTAACATCCATTTGATATACGTTAAATCCTTTGTATGCAGCATATGCAAGTAAGGTCCTGACACCTTCCAATCTTGCAACAGTAGCAAAAGTCTATTCCTTCTTCTTGAGAGTAGCCTTTACATACCAGTCTGGCCTTGTTTCTTGATACCTTACCATCTTCATTCAACTTATTTTTGAATACCCACTTAGTTCCAATCCCATTTTTATCTTTAGGCCTAGGTACAAGAGTCCATGTTTTGTTCTTCTTTATTTTCTCTATCTTTTCATTCATAGCCTCGATCCAACTTTCATTTTCTAATGAATCTATGACATTTGTATGTTCAAAATCAGAAAAAAAACAAATACCTTTAGCTTACTTCTTGTCATAGTACCCTCAGATTTGTCTCTAATGATCTGATCTGGTGCATGATGTCTCTTGACATACTTGGCTAATATAGGTTCCTTGCCTTTTGACTAAGTTCCACTGTCTTCATTTTGAGTTTCAACTTCTGACTCTAGCTGCTCTGTCTACTACTTAGGTCCTTCAGACTTGGTAGGCATTGGCTCAGTAGCATCTAAATGTGCCTCTAGTTCATGTAGCTCAGTTTGAACCTCTTGCAGCTTAGTGACTGAAGACTCAGGAGTAGAAGTTTCTTGATTGACATATGTATCTGGCACTGTGTCAGGTTCAATGAAAAAAAATCTCCTATAATCTTTTGGTTCCTTTTTGCTTTCTTCTTTAATCCTTTCTACAAACTCATCAACTTTCACATGTGCACTTTCTATGACTTTGTGAGTAGACAAATTCAAACATTTATATGCCTTACTCTTACAAGAATATCTCAAAAATATTCCTTCATCAACCTTCACATCAAATTTACCTTTTCTAGATTCTTTCATAATATAACATTTACTTCCAAATACTTTTAGGTAACTTACATTAGGTTTATAGCCATGCCATAACTCATAGGGGTTTTTGAATGAGTCCTTCACCCATACTCGATTCAAGGTATGAACTACAATGTTGATAGCTTCCTTCCAATATTTGATAGCAATGTTCTTTTCAATCATTAGGGTTCTTGCACAGTCCATGATAGATTTGTTCCTTTTTTCAGCTATTCCATTTTTTTTGGGAGTTCCAGGGGCTAATACCTATCTTTTGATTCCCCTTTCAATGCAAACGTTATTGAACTCATGGGAGATGAATTCACCACCTTTGTTTGACCTCAAGAATTTCAGTCTTTTACCTATTTCCTTCTCTACTCTAGCCAAATACCATTTGAACTTCTCAAATGCTTTTCATTTCTCTCTCAGATACATGACAGTCATCATTCTAGAGTAATCATCAACAAAAAGAATGAAAAACTTTTCTCTAGTATAGCTTTCAATTCCAATAGGTCCACACAAATCACTATGCACAATTTCCAAAACTTCTTTAGACTAATAATTTTTATTTTAAAGCTAGTCTTTCCCATCTTACCAATCCTACAATTCTTGCATAGACCAACATCAGGTTTCTTTATACTAGGAATGCCTCTTACTTTCCTGAATTTTCTTATTTTCACCAAGTTATAAATGTTCACATGACATAACCTTTTGTTCCATAACCAAATTTCTTCAACTTGAGCAATAAAGCATGAACATTAACCAAGTTCAAGATAGAACAAGTTACCTTTTGTCTATATGCCTGATCCAATCAGCTTTCCTTTGTCATCCAACATTCTTGCTTTTCCATTCATGAATTCCGATCTGAATCCATTATTGATTAGTTGTGCCACACTAAACATATTTTGTTTTAGTCCTTCAACCCAATAGGCATTATCACATGCAGCTCTTTGGTTAGTGAGATTCTTCCTCTTCCTTGTATGCAACAAGGTTCATTATTATCAAATCTCACACTACCACCATCATAGTCTTCAAAATATTCAAACTTTATTTTGTCACTAGTCATATGATGAGAGAAACTACTATCTATGATCCATGTATCATTTTTCCTCACATGAGATATAAGTGCCATTTTATCTTCCTCATCATTATCAAATTCATCTTTCACAGCAATGTAAAAAATTTCATCTTCACCATCATCAGAATCATTAGAATCCTTAGCCATGAAACATGTTTTCTTACCTTTTTCCTTGAATGATTTGAAATCTTTCTTGTCATTGCACTTGTGACCTTTCTTCTCATCCTTATTTTACTTGTTTGGGCACCTAGCAGCAATATGTCTAATTTCCTTACATGAAAAACAAATTAGAGGAACCTTACCTTTGTAATTTCCTTTGCCTCTAGAATATTTTCTTGCTAGTAGAGTTTCAACCACCTCAAGATCACTAACAGAACTATGTTCTAATTCTTCTTCACTTTATGACTGAGAATCCTTTATCTTCTTGCCCTTTTCTTTGAGTGAAAGCTTGGCTTCAAATATTGATTCAATTTTCTTGGAAGCTAGAACATAATTGTCATAGTTATCTAGCTCAAATGCAAACAATCTTCCTACTATGGCTTCTAAATTTATCTTATGATTTGCTTCACATCTTCTTTATTGAATTGCAGAAACTCTAATTGCATAAATGGGAAGTAATGTTCTAATAACTTTACCTACAAACGTTTCCTCCTCAATGTCTCCTCCAGAAGCCTTGATTACACTGATGACTACTTTGACTCTTTCAACATACTTGGCAATGTTTTCATCCTCTCTCATCCTCATTTGATCAAATTGTCCTCTTAGACTTTCTGCTTTGGCTCTTATCACATTTTCATCACCTCCATAGATATCTTTCATCTTGTTCCACATTTCAAAAGTAGTTTTGTAGTCCTTGACATCATCAAATTCTTCATAGCTTAGGGTAGATGCAATGTTTATCATCATGGTGTCATGAGTCTTCTTCTCAATAATGTCATTGATAGATAGTGTACCAGAAGGAGTTACATATGCTTCATCAAGATATTTTAATCTTGTATCTCCAATGGAAGCCAAATGGAGTCTCATGAGACCTTGCCATGCTGAAAAAGTATCCCTATTAAGCCTTGGAATTTCCCTCTTGTAAGAAATCTTTCTTGCAAGCACCAAAAGCTCTGATACCAATTGTTGGAAATATAGATGGAGTAACTGAGGGGGTGAATTAGTTACCACAAAAATAAATCCATAGATCCCTTAGATGTCTTAAAAACTAGTTACTGTTGTAACTCGGTTGATGTGATGTAAGTTATTACTCATCTTTAAACATTCACAAAGATTTAACATGCATGCATAAAAAAAATAACATCTACACAAGAAACACCAGATTTAACGTGGAAACCCAATATGGGAAAAATCACCAAGTAACTAGCTACTGATTTTCACTCTTCTGAAGTGAGCCCTATTAGGAGAAAACCTTGTCAAAAGTTACAAAACACACTGTTAGGTGTGACCTTGTTAGAGGATTTAATCACCCTGCTAGGAGTGGCCTTGCTAGAGGACTTAAGAACAATTCAATAGAATTGTCCACCTTGTTAGAGGATTTACAGAAATGGTTGTTAAACCAACTCTATTAAGAGATTTAGGAATCACTACTACAATGATGAAAAAGTAACAATGAAGTGACCTAAATGAGATGCAACTGAACTTTGTTGTTATAGATCTCTATTATGCTTCACTAGATCCTCTCTGATCGAATACACCTTTTTTGCTCCTCAAGGATATCTAATCCTTTAAAATTTTCTCACACTTTTCTCTTCACACAATTAACTCACTTGCATGCTCACTCATTCATCCATCCATTCATACATTTGAATTCACAACTTGACCTTCTATTTATACCTTACAAATTATTCAATCAGCTCATTTACAAGTTACAATTACCAATAATCATTACATCAGTCAGCTACATTCATTACATGAAACAATTAAACTTTATTTCCCAAAACAATGAAATCCTTCATTGGCTGACCGTGCTCGATAAACACTACTTCAGAAATGATTTCCAGTGTTAACCAACTAAAGCTATTAAAACATTGTGAATTCTACAAAATCCTTTGGAGACTGAGTGAACTCAGTAAACATTGTCTTCCCCTTGTTGACCTTGTGAGCTTGGTAGAAATTGACTTCTGCCACAGAATCCTTCAATGCCCGAGTGAGCTCGGTAAAAACTGTTTCCACAGAGTATTTTCAGGAACACTTGGTAGACTCTTGAATCTACTTTTCTAACCAATTGAGCTTGGTAGACTTTGTAATTTCCTTTGTTGACCAGTTGAGCTTAGTAGACTCTATAATTTTCTTTGTTGACCAACTGAGCTTGGTAGACTCTATCTAATAACTAATATGACATTTTTGTAACATCAAAGATAGCACATAATTGAATAATTGTATCCAACAACCTAATCCATAGGATTAGGTGATCTCACCATCATTCACACTATTTATTCCTTCTTCCTTCTTTCTCTAGGTTTGATTCATTTGGCTTTTTACTTGTTCAACTCCAACTATTACTTTTGCCTTTTCTTGTTCATGGTTGAATACTAGTACTAGATTCATGCATTTTCTACTTAAGTGACCAACCTTATGATAGTGGTAACAAATGATGCCACCATTCATCTAGCTTTGGGATTTTCTTCTAAAATATGTCCTTATGCAATTTGTTGTGATATGGCCATACTCTCCACATAATTGAAAATTGTACCATGTATTATAATCCCAATTGAGATTGTTACCTTGTCTTGGTACATTTCCTTGATTCTTCGATGGTCAATTCTTCTTTGCATTAGATCTACAATCTTGAAAAATAATAATTCCTTCAAATCTAGGAGCATATGGTGTCTTACTAGCCTTTTCTCTTCACTCATGTACTTGATGTCCTTATTTATTGCATTTGAAATGATAACCATTGAATTTGGACTTAGTATTTGACTTACCAAACTTTCTCATATAGACATTTGTTGTGTGACCTAGCTTTCCAAAGTGGTAACAAGTAGGCTTCTTGTTATTTGGCTTTGCATTCCTTTGTGCAACTTGCTTAGATGACTCCTCACTCAGTTGACGAAATGTGCTTAGTATAGCCTAGTTCAAAAGTATCATGAGGTCTTCTATGTGCTCTCATATGCCCATCAAGCATCCATATTTCTTCTTTAGGTTTGTTCACCCTTTTAATGAACTCCTCAGATTTCAACTCATTCTTCAATCTGTCATTCTTAAATTTCATATTTATGATCTAAAGTTCCTTTCTAGTGTTCCCTTGAGTGTCTCCCAATAGATTATTGACCATGTTAAATTGATTATGGGCCAAATTTTGTACCTCGGTAATCTTTTCGTCCAACCTTGCAGTCATTTTCCTCTTGTCTTCTCCAATCCTACCTTTGTCTTCTTCAAATTTTTCTTCTATTTAATAACTTCACATAACCTTACTAGCATAATTTTATGTTCTCTCTTCAATTCTTTTATTTCTTCATTTAGATTATTGTTCCTTTCTAGTAGATCTAATATTATTGCATCAGTGTCACTAGATTTTCCTTCATTGCATATGTCCCCAACACTTTCTTCCTTGTATTGTGTGTCATTTTTTTAAAATTATCATCTCCTTGTTTTGTTTTAAGAACTTCCTTAGTTCCTCTTTAGCAACCTTGACCTGCTCCAAGGCAATTTGCAAATCAATCTTCTTGTTCTCAATTGTCTTTCCCAGCTTATAGGCTTCCATCTTCAAGATCTTGTTTCTCAAGTGGTTATACTTCTAATAAGAGATCTAAGGCTCTAATACCAATTATTGTAAACCTAATGGGAAAGGAAGATTTAACACATTAACACTTTAAACATGAATCATTTCTAATAGCTCCAGCATTAACCCTTAACTCAATATTATTATAAATAAAAATAAACACTCATTACAATATAATATCAAATCTAATATATAACTACATGAATAATCATGTACAACACATAAACAACTCATAACACATGACACCAAGATTTGATTACGCAAATACCCTCCAAGGTAAAGGTAAAACTGTGGTGGAGATGACACCCACAAAATCTTTACTATTGCAGCAAAAGATTTCACCTATAAGGGCTACAATTTTGATCACTTCTGATGATCTAACCTATGAGTGGTCTACCCTATTAAGATATTTAAAAGACTTATTCAGGCTACCTTGATTAAAGGATTTTACCTCACAACTAAGTGATTACTCTATTAGGAGATTTACAAAGATCTATTAAAACCACTCTATTAAGAGATTTACACCTTAAAACACTTGTTAGCATGTATCATTACCTAATCCTTTAGTTTGCACTATAATTATGATAACATATCTCCTCTCTATTGTCACTAGTCACTTCTTTGGTTTGATTTATCCCTAACTCTGCAATTCACTGCTTCACTGCAATGCTAGGTTTATCTTCCTGATTCACCTTCAACTTTGCATGAATCCAATATTTAAACTTGTAGTCTCTCTTTATATCTCAAATTTATATCACTAGATCATAATTAAATAGTTTCTTTAGAAGCTTCCAGATTTGGATCAATGACTAGATTCATCCTTTTTTCCCCTTATTCCTTTCAATTTTTTGACTGGATAAACTGCTTGCATAGGGATTAATGATCCTTATTGGAATGTGTAATCACTTTCATAACTAACTCCTTGATCATATAAATACTATTGATCTCAAATTAGTTTTAAAAAGTGAGTGTCAACAAACTTGAGTCATTTACTCAGTTCATGCTAAACTAGTAATACATGTTGAGCACAACATGCAAATATTGGACAATGTCGAGTTGCAATGAGAGCCGAGTCACTCAAGTGCCAAGCAAATAGACCATGCTGAGTGCCAAGAAAATAGACCATGCTGAGTGAATCAAGTGCCAAGTAAATAGTAGATGTTGAGTAGTTTAGGTGTTGAGTCAAAAATAGAAATACAATGTATGCCAAGCATCAGAGACTTCATATGCCAAGTGACACAGTTTTGGCATATTTATCTGTAATGGCACAAACAACTATGTAAACCATTTTCAAGCTGACCTAAGGATAGATTACAATCTTTTGAAGATAAAGATGAATCTATATGCAAATTCCCTATGCAATTACATGTAGCCAATCAAAAAATGGGAAGGTCTAAGTGGAAAAATGGATGAATCTTAGCCACAGATTCTACTCAACACATTTTGATTCAGTTAGAAGAGGTTGTAAATAAATTCAGTGAGGACACCTTTGGCCAAGAAAAATTGATTGAAAAGGCTAAAAGAAAATTTGATAATAAGGTGCTTGAGCGCATTTCTCGGCACATTGCAATAAAATAGTTAGAATTGTCCACAATTTTGGTCAATCTTGAAAATTCTTTTAATAATGTAACTTCACTTTTTGCCAAACTTTGTGATGTTAGCAAGTACACCAAGGAAATCAAAGAAAAATTGAATAAAATTGATGAGGATATGAAGGTCAGTGCCCGAATGCTACAACTTGACCCCAATTCAAGTTCATCCCATCATCTCAAAATCAATTTTTTGTCAAAAAAGAAAGCAGAATTGTTGAGAGAGGAAGCAAGGATCATATCTACATTGATTGAGATTCATAATATGATTCTTCCTATCATGGACACAATGTAGAAACACATTACCTACTCCAAAACATTGATCCATGACAACAATTTCTCAGTTGCAGATCATGTGATTGAACTTTCAGCTGAAGTTCAGATAGAACTCTCCACCTGCAAAATTTTGCAAGAAAATTGGGATAAGACTTTGGCTCTTATTCTCAAGGTGCATTCTGAGTTTATCTCTCTTTTTGGTGTTTCTATGTAAATACATATTGTTTACTTTGGCATTATTGTCAAAAAGGGGGAGATAGAGTACCAAAAGAAGAGATAGAGACATATGTAAATAAGGAAGCCACATGTAAAGATAAAGATATTTGCAAATACTATGTGCATATTGTATGGGGGAGATATATGTAAATCAGGACATCAAATTTTGCACATAAACTTTGGCTCATAAGTGTTTTTTTCACTAATGCCAAAGGGGGAGATTGTTGGAATTATGATATATTTGTCATTAGTGCAAACACTTATTCAGTTCTGAATGCTTACCAAGCTCATCACTTAGTCTACAATATATACCAAGCATTCAGTGGTTACCTTATAAGTTTAGCAGGTAAACAGTTGTCACCGATCATTCCAGAGGTTACCAAGTGAATGGGCAGTTCAATAGTGTTCACTGAGCAAAGCAAGGTAAATGAAGAACTCAGTGTTCACTGAGAAAACCAAGGTAAATGAAGAACTCGATGTTCACCGAGAAAAGGAAGGTAAATAAAGAACTCAGTGTTCACTGACAAAAGGAAGGTAAATAAAGAACTTAGTGTTCACCGAGCACAGGAAGGTAAATGAAGGACTCAGTGTTCACCGAGCACAGCAATGTAAATGAAGAAGTTAGCTTTTACTGAGTGACACTATATCTACCAAGTCACCAATGGTTAGTGAGTCCCAAGCAGTAGTGTGTGGCTAGTATGAACCGAGCCTCTACTTCTACCGAGTGCATGACGATGCCGAGTAATATAGTAGATGTCGAGTATCAGAAGGTCACCAAGTCAGCTTGAGGAACCCAAGTTTTCTACTATCTGGCCGACTCAGTAATGTTTTGTTCACTTATGTTTTAGCCAACCTTGTAGTTGTAAATATTGGAATGGTATATATGAAATGTATGATATCATTTGTAGTATGGTATGATGTGTAGAAATAAGATTAATATTCACATATGAAGAAGGTATTGATATATTTTGAGAAAAGTGAAAGTGAATCAGCAGCAGAATAAAAGGGAATACAACAAGGTCAACATAGGAGCAGAAAAGCTATACCTATCACATCAGGTGATCAATGCAACAAGGATCTTATTAGAAAACATTTGTAGGTAGATCCACTGCTTCATCCTAACAAGTGAATCAGTTCATAAATCCTTTAACTGGGTGGACCTAACAGTCTTTTTGTAAATCTCCTAACAGAGTGCATACTTCACTGTATGTTTGTAAATCCTCTAACATGGTGGATCTAGCAGTCCTACTTGCTCCTGACAGGGAAAATCACTAGAAGTGATCATTGTAAGCCTTAACAAGCCAACTTTATACTACAATATTGAAGTTTTGTGGGTACCATCCCCATCCGAGTTTTACTTTCTATTTGGAAGGTTTCTAGGTCACCAAATCTCTATGTACATGTACAATGAATGTTTGTTTCTTCAGTTATACAGTAGTTTAGATGAATGAATGGTGAATGGTTAAAATGTTGAATAGGATAAAAGTTTTATAAGTTACTGATTCACCCCTCCCCTCTCAGTAACCTACCTTATCCTGAATATTTCCAACAATTGGTATCAGAGCTTTGTGGTTCTCAGGATAAAGTTTGATAGCTTGAGAAAAGATCAAGGACAATGGAGATATTCAAACTTGAAAAATCTATTGAAAATGAAAAGCTGGATCTAGAAATGGCCATGGCTCAACTCAAAGAAGCAAAAGAGCATCTTTCTCAACCTCTAAAAAGAAGGAAGGAACTTGCAAGACAAATGAATGATCATCAATATGTTGAAGAAAATATTGAAGACCTTTTACCATCAAGCAGTTCAAATGAAGCTAATGAAGCAATCAAGGAACTCCTAGCTAAAAATGGTTCTCTGCAGGAAGAAGTAAGGAAGCTTAAAAGAGAACAAGAAATCCAATCCATCAAGCTATGTGAAGTTTTGGAATAGAGGAACAAGGCAAATGAAGACCTAGAGGTAAGAAATAATCAATTCCTTTACCATGAAAATCTTGTAGGTCAACTATCTAATGCAAATGAAGAAGTTATGAATCTAAGATCTGAGAATGAAAGTTTAAGAAATGATTTAATCACTGAAAGACAAATCAATGCAAGCTTACAAAGTGATCTATGATCTGAGAGAAAAATCAATGAAAGCTTGGAAAATGACTTGATCACTGAAAGGCAAGTCAATGAAAGAATGATGAAATCTCAAACAGACATCAAACAATTGAATCAACAACATGAGCAGAATCTTCATAGACAAAAAGGTAAAGCTGGTCTTGGATACAAGGAAGAAGGTGAATCCTCCAAACAAGGTGCCCAAGGGAATCAAAGACCCACTTGCAATCACTGTGGCAAGATAGGTCATACATCAAAAAAATGTTGGAGTAATGGAAAAAGATAATTCAATGGCAAATGCTTCAACTGCAATCAGCATGGTCACAAAGCTAATGAATGCAAAGAAAAATCAAAATTTGAAGGCAAATGTCACAAATGCAAGAAACATGGTCACAAGGCATTCCAATGTAGATCCAAATCATTCAATCCAACTAAACAACTTGTCAAAGCAGTCTTTGGATGGGACTACAATACTTGGTGCAGATTTCATTATTGTGGAGAATATGGACATGTTGGCAAAGACTGCTCAAGGCATCACTTGAGGAAAAGAGACACAACAATAAGATGTTATACATGTACAGAACTTGGTCATATAGCCAAGAATTGCATGAATACTGAAAGAATTGAAGATGAAAAGAAAGCTAAAGCTGATAACATTTGAAAGCAAATGAGACAACAATGGATTCCTAAATCTACCAAGCAAGACAGTTCAAATGATGGTTATGTCACTCAAGAAATGGGTGACTCCACCATTTCCAATTAAGATGTAAGAAGAATCAAGAAATGCATCATCAAGCCATATCTCAAACAATTCTAGAGTGAAAGAGTGTAAATGATCAAATCAATATTTCAAGTTCAAGAACCAAAGGAAATTTATCATTCACCATGTTGCATTTACCGAGCAAGGTTGGTTAAAGACTTTACCGAGCTAGGTCAGGATTATCAAAGATTTTGTTTGATCACCGAGTTGCAAAGCTTTACCAAGTAGAGTGATGACAGACTGGCAAGCACTATGTCATCTCATCTACCTTCATACTAAGCATTAATGACAACATTTTCATCAAAAGGGAAGAATTCAATTTCATTTTTCATCGCGACTTAAGAATACTTAGAGCTAAAAGATTTCCAGTGAATCTAGAGAAAATCCCAAGTGATTCCAAGCAAATTTCAAGCGGAGAATTCGTTCAATATTTTCTTATATTTACCGAGCAGTTATGGCATCCATAAGCACCAGTAGTAGCAATGCGAAAAGAGGTTCAGAGATGTTAGTAAAGAGTATAGAATGGAAAGTGCCCAATTTCAAGATTGTTCCGGCCGTTGCAGAATCACTCGACCCAACTGGAGCTCAATCACAAATACCCCCTAAGGTACTTCTTATCAATGATATTCGTACTCATTTCAAATGTTCTATTCAAGAAATCAAAAACCTAAAAATGGATAGTGCCCTAGGTCAAATGAGTGTAGATGGCTCTTTGAAACTTGAATTCAAACATCTTGAAACCAAAGGATTGACTCATATCTCATATATGCCTAGAAACTTCCAAACCAAATGGATTAGGTATATCTTGAGTTGGGTACATAATGGACAATTATGGTTAGAGCAGCCAGTGCTAATCACTAAGAAAATAATTCACAAAATCACGGGTCTCCCTATGCTCAGCAAAGCAAAAACCACCAAAACCCTAAGTTAGGAGGAGTTACAAAGGCAAACCCTAGCCGAATGGGATGGTAGAGGTTTAAAGGTAAACACTATATCTGATGTCAAACTAAGATTTGGCATTCATGTAATTGCATACAAATTATTTAGTTCCAGTGGATTGAATAGTGTACCTTGTGAAGCTGTGGATTTAGCCCTCAAGGTTGTAAAGAAAAACCTTGAACTTGATTTGTCCGAGGTATTGCTGAAACAATTGAATAAAAATATGGACAGTATAAGGACTTCCAAGAATAACTCTTGTAAATTCAGTTCTTTGTTGATTTGTTTATTCTTCTACATTCAAAAATTCTTTCCATCTAAAGGAACTATCGTATGGAGAAAAGACATTCCAATTTTGTATCAAATAAATGAGTTTATAGCAGAGATGGGTGAAAATTTTGATAGCATCATGGACAACTATTTTGAAGATTTCAAGGAGAGAATGAATAATAGGTTCTGGATTCCACCAAAGTTAGTTGAAGATTACAAAGATGATGTATGCTTCATGGTTGACTGTGATAAGGTGTACATCTAGGCAGTCAGACCCCGAGTTGCATGGGTAAAACCTCTTCCCTATCAGGTAAATATTGATGAAGCTAGAGACATCATAGAAGCACTGGTAAATGAGCTAGTATACCCAATGCAACAAATTTTTGGAACCTATGATGAAGCAAAGGCCAAAATTTAGCTTGAAATAAAGCTACCACAAGCCATAAGCAAAGGTAAGAGGAAGATAGAAAAATTGAAAACTGCATCTGGCCCTCTTATGCTAACAGAAGGAAAAGGTGAGGACGAAGGAGATGATGAAGAAGAAGGAGGAGAAGAAGAAAAAGAATAACAAGAAACTAAAGAAGAACCTCCAAAGAAGAAAGGTAAGGTAATAATTACCAAACCTAAAAGGAAGCCTACTGCAGTATTTACCAGAAGGACTAGAAAAGGTAAGCAGGAACCTATATTGGTCAGGCTTACACCTACATTTGAGGAAAGGCTCAAACAATTGGAAGAAGGATCTTGCATCACAAATTTCAAAGCATTGAAATTTGAAACTAGAACAGATGCTGAGAAAATGCAGATAGAGGAACTGGTACTAAGCAAAATGGGTAAACGGAAATACTCCCTGCACCAGCTTGCCTCCCAAATCTCAAAGGAACTACTAGAGAGATTGCAACTGAGATGGGAGTCAACAACCCAAATGGTAAAAGACATATATGAGCAATCTCTGAAGAATCTTCAACCAAGTCTCACTGGAGCAGAAGTAAAAACTGCAATGAAAAACCATGAAGGCAAAATGATGATCAGATTTCACACATGTTTAATTTTGATCAAAGACATTGAGCATGTTGTAAATGATGCTACAAACATGTGGAAAAACATCTATCATCTACATAAGCCCAGTGAAGACCCAGTAGAAATCAAGGATGATGACAGTAGTGATAGTGAGGACATTGATGGCACTCCATCTATCACAATTTCGCCAGGTGAGCTACATTCATTAATGAGAGAAGACAAAGAGGAAGGAGCTGAAGAGGAAGATAAGGAGGAAGATGATCCAGTAAAAATTGTAGTAGCAGTCATTGCATCCCTTCCTCACTTTCCACCTAAAATTGTCACATCATCAAGGTTGGAGTCAGATTCAGTAGGTTTGATAACATCCACATCAGATTTATCATCTGCACTTACCTCATCACAACTCTAGGTATCATCAATGTAAGTGTCTACCACTTCATCTACTGAGCTACAGCCTTCTCCTTTAGCTATCGAGCCAGCCTCCTCAGCTTCATCATCTTCAGTCAGTATAGCAGTAAGTTCCACAATTTTGTCAGCTACATTAGCACCAATTTTTGCACCAATTAGTCCTCCCATTATAAATATTCTAGCTTGTTCTACAATTTTGTCTGCATTATTTACATCTACTTCAAATCTAGTTAGATCAGATACCATATTACTGAGTGTACCATCATTTTTGGGAAATGCTCTAGTTTTTGATCTGATAAATACTCCTATTGGCACTCAATCCTCAAGTATCCCAGTTTTCACTGCTAGTCCTTCCATCTCCACTATTGTGTCTATTCCCAAGGTCAAACCAATCATCAGAGAAGCCATAAAAAAGAAACCATTAAGACTTCTACTCACTGGAAAAGAAATTCTCAAGGATATTGACTTAGACACAGAGATAGTGATTCCAAAAATTGACTACGAAAATGCTACCATTGAAGAAATGAGGTATGCTAGTCAACTAATAGAGATTAAGGCTACGCAGAAGCAGTTAAGGTCTGAAAGGGATAAGGAGTACAGAATAATTGAGAATGCTAGGAATACAATTACAGAAGCTATAGGTGTTGAAGTAGATTCTACTCAACACATTTTGATTCAGTTAGAAGAGGTTGTAAATAAATTCAATGAGGTCTCCTCTGGCCAAGAAAAATTGATTGAAAAGGCTGAAAGAAAATTTTATAATAAGGTGCTTGAGCACATTGCTCAACGCATTGCAATAAAATAGGTAGAATTGTCCACAATTTTGGTCAATCTTGAAAATTCTTTTAATAATGTAACTTCACTTTTTGCCAAACTTTGTGATGTTACTGAGTACACCAAGGAAATCAAAGAAAAATTGAATAAAATTGATGAGGATATGAAGGTTAGTGCCCAAATGCTACAACTTGACACCAATTCAAGTTCATCCCATCATCTCAAAATAAAATTTTTGTTAGCAAAGTAGGCAAAATTGTTGAGAGAGGAAGCAAGGATCAGATCTACATTGATTGCAATTCAGAATATGATTCTTCCTATCATGGACACAATGTAGAAACACATTGCCTACTCCAAAACATTGATCCATGACAACAATTTCTCAGTTGCAGATCATGTGATTGAACTTTCAACTGAAGTTCAGATAGCACTCTCCACCTGCAAAATTTTGCAAGAAAATTGGGATAAGACTTTGGCTCTTATTCTCAAGGTACATTCTGAGTTTATCTCTCATTTTGGTGTTTCTATGTAAATACATATATTTTACTTTGGCATTATTGTCAAAAAGGGGGAGATAGAGTACCAAAAGAAGAGATAGAGACATATGTAAATAAGGAAGCCATGTGTAAAGATAAAGATATTTGCAAATACTATGTGCATATTGTATGGGGGAGATATATGTAAATTAAGACATCAAATTTTGCACATAAGCTTTGGCTCATAAGTGTTTTTGTCACTAATGCCAAAGGGGGAGATTGTTGGAATTATGATATATTTGTCATTAGTGTAAACACTTATTCGGTTCTAAATGCTTACCAAGCTCATCACTTAGTCTACAATATATACCAAGCATTCAATGGTTACCTTATAAGTTCAGCAAGTAAATAGTTCTAACCAAACATTTCGGAGGTTACTGAGTGAATGGGTAGTTCAGCAGTGTTCACCGAGCAAAGTAAGGTAAATGAAGAACTCAGTGTTCACCGAGAAAACCAAGGTAAATGAAGAACTTGGTGTTCACCAAGAAAAGGAAGGTAAATAAAGAACTCAGTGTTCATGAAGCAAAGGAAGGTAAATAAAGAACTCAGTGTTCACCGAGCACAGGAAGGTAAATGAAGGACTCAGTGTTCACCGAGCACAGCAAGGTAAACGAAGAAGTTAGCTTTTACCGAGTGACACTATATCTACCGAGTCACCAATGGTTACCGAGTCCCAAGTAGTATTGTGTGGCTAGTATGAACCAAGCCTCTACTTCTATCGAATGCAGGACAATGCTAAGTAATATAGTAGATGCCGAGTATCAGAAGGTCACCAAGTCAGCTTGAGGAACTCGAGTTTTCTACTATCTGGCTGACTCAGTAATGTTTTGTTCACTTATGTTTTAGTCGACCTTGTAGTTGTAAATATTGGAATGATATATATGAAATGTATGATATCATTTGTAGTATGGTATGATGTGTAGAAATAAGAGTAATATTTGCATATGAAGAAGGTATTGATATATTTTGAGAAAAGTGAAAGCGAATCAGCAGTAGAATAAAAGGGAATACAACAAGGTCAACATAGGAGCAAAAAAGCTATTCCTATCACATCAAGTGATCAATGTAACAAGGATCTTATCAGCAAACAGTTGTAGGCAGATCTACTGCTTCATCCTAATAGGTAAATTAGTTCATAAATCCTTTAATTGGGTGGACCTAACAGTCTTTTTGTAAATCTCCTAACAAAGTGCATACTTCACTATATGTTTGTAAATCCTCTAATAGGGTGGATCTAGCAGTCCTACTTGCTCCTAACAGGGAAAATCACCAAAAGTGATCATTGTAAGCCTTAACAGGCCAACTTTATACTGCAGTATTGAATTTTTATGGGTACCATCCCCACCCCAGTTTTACTTTCTATTTGGAAGGTTTCTGGGTCACCAAATCTCTGTGTACATGTGCAATGAATGTTTGTTTCTTCAATTATACAGTAGTTTAGATGAATGAATGGTGAATGGTTAAAATGCTGAATAGGATAAAAAAATTATAAGTTACCAATTCACCCCTCCCCTCTCAATAACCTACCTTATCCTAAATATTTCCAACAAGTAATTGAATTGGAGAGTGAACAAGATAGTTTGAAGAGCATTTAAGGTGACTTAGAAGTGAGAATGAATTACAGAATTAGTTAGAGAAGAATAGAGGATAGAGAAGGACACAACATTGGTACATCAGATCATAAAGGACCAATTAGAGATTGGATAGAGGTGATCTGTTATCAATCAAGAAAGTGCCAACCATAGGATCTATGCTGAGACATTTTGACAGGTGATTTCAGTTAAATCTCTTAATATAGTAGTCCTAACAAGCTGTATGAAATCCTTTAACAGGGTGCTTACTTAATTATAAGTTGAAGTCCGCTAACCAAGTACACTTCTATTAGGGTGTTGAAATCCTCTAAAAAGGTGGGACTTAACAGTCTCTATAAGCCTTTAATAGGGTAGGCCTTTCATAGGGTAGACCATGATTCATGGTCAAACCATTATAACCTTAATTGGATACACTTTATTACTGTAGTAGTGAAGATTTTTGGGTGTCATCCCCACCCCAATTTTACCTTCTCATTTGGACGGTTTGTGGTTGATAATATCTGGTGTTAAGTGTGTGTGTTTGATTACATGTTTACATAATTGATGCATATTCTTTATATGTCATTTCAGTATATTAATGCATGTAATGTATGAATGGTGAAATTTTTATGGGTCCAAGTTTAAACTCCTAATTCACTCCCCCACACACACCCCCCCCCACCCCCCCCCCCCCCCTCCCTCATAATTTTACTCCTTTTCCACTTGTAATTCCAACTATTGGTATTAGAGCCAAGTTCTCTGAAAGAGAAGCTTTGCAACTTAGAGGAAAGATCTTGAAATGGAAGTCTACAAATTGGGAAAGATTATTGAGAACCAGGAGATTTAAATACATCTCATACTACATCAATTGAATGAGGTAAGAGAGGAACTAAATAAATCCTTAAAGAGAAGGAAAGAGATTGCTATAGAAGAAAATGACACACAATACAAAGAGATAGACACCACCAAGCTATTTGTAGATGGTAACTCAAGTGAATTTGATGTAGCAGTTGTAGATATAATGGAAAAGAACAGAATCCAAGTTGAGGAAATTTGAAGATAGAGCAAGAACCACAAGATATACTACTATGTGAGATGACTAAACAGAAGAAGAAAGCCATAGAAGACAAAGCCATGATTGAAGAAGATAAAAGAATTCTAGCAAATAGATAGGAAGAAAAATCAATAGAATTAACCAAGATCTCCAACATGCAATTGGATATACCCTTAGTCGAATGATGAATGCCAACTATGAATTGAATGTCAAGGACATTGAGATAACTACATTCAAGTTGTAGAGTGACCTGAAAAGAGAAAAGGAATTTTCTAAAAGTCTCAACAAGCCAAATGAAGCCATCAAATACTTTGAGCAATTATTGATATCCCCTAGGTCCAACAATGGTACATCAGGATTGGGGTACACAAGCACTAAAGAAGGAGAGTCATATAAAAGTGCTGAAGAAAGGAACAAAAAAGGTAAGAACTCCAAACCTACTTGTCATTATTGTGGTAAGAAAGGACATACTGCTAATATGTGTAGGAGAAAGAATACAAATCAGAATGTCAAGCCTAAGAACATGACTCATTGTCATAAGTGCAACAAACAAGGTCATCAAGCACATGAATTTAGAACTAGGACCATATATAAGTAAAGATTTGAAGGATATTGCTACAACTATCAAAAAAATGGGCATAGAGCCTTTGAATGTAGATCCAAATCCATGTGGTCATCAAACAAGCCAACAAAGGTAAGAAGCTATGAGAATTTTTATAATTGGGATTACAATACAAGATATAGCTATCATTACTATCAAGAATATGGACATATTCCTGAGAATTGCATTAGGACACACTTCAATGGTAACTACAAAAGGTGGCTGAGTCAAACTACATGTTTTAGCTATTTGAAGACTAGTCATATCAATAATCATTGTCCAACTAGGTCAAAGGCACCAAGTTGTGAATTTGATAAAGGCAAAGGAAAGGTAGATGTTAAACACAACTAAGATGAGATGGACAAGACATGGAAAAAGAAAGATGCTTGTAGCACATCAAATGCAGAAGGGATCACTTCACCCAATGAATCAGGTGATCACACCTCATCAAACTAAGAAACCAAGAGGTATGTGGGATTGATATTCAAGTGTGATATCATACATCAGTTCCAAAAGGAGATAGTACTGAAAATAATATATTAGCATGAATAAAGATGTAATATGTTGTAAATCCAAGTTAAATCTTCAAATGTTTTTATGTTTTTGCAGAGCATGAAATGTTTTCTGTGTATGTCAAGTGGAATGCTAGTTGATGTCGAGTTGCCAAGCTAGCTAGTTGATGTTGAATCTATAGTAGTTGTCAAGTGATGAAAATTTCAATGGATGCCGAATTATCCTAAAATTGGTTGACGCTGAGTTTACAGTTTTACAAGCACTAAGCATTAAATGCAAGGTTTTGAAGGGTATATGATCATTTTTTCATCATTTCGAGTACAAGAAAAGAGATAGTAGAGCAAAAGGAAATTTAGAAACCTATTGACAGCATTTGCAAATAATTTGACAATGATCTCACACTAGTTCTCCAAATTTTACAAGGTATTTATCACAAGCCGAGCTACGCAGTCTTATTTTGTACAAACCCTAGTTTGAAAAATGGCATCTAGTTCGAAGAATGTAGAAGGGAAAGAGGTTTTAAATGTCCAACTTGTAAGAAACAAAGTCAAACAACCCATATTTAAGGTCATCCCTGACATAGCCTATAAACAAGATCCCTCTGGCGCACTTTCAATGATTCTATCGAATGTTATTATGGTACAAGATGTTAGAAAATGTTACAATTGTAAAATTGGTAACATTAGAGACTTAGAAATTAGAGAAGCTTATGATAGATTATGTGATAATGGTGTTCTAAAGGAAGAATATAAAATAGTTGAGAAGAAGGGTTTGATGCGTGCCCTAGATTTTCCTAGTGTATTAAAAACTAAATGGATTAGAATTGTCTTGAGCTAAATACATGATGGATCCTTATGGTTGGAGGGTGAACCAATTAAGATCACTAAGAGAATAATTCATAGGGTTACTGGCTATCCAACCCTAGATCAGCCCAAGACTCTGAAGAGTGATTCCAAGGAAGTGATAAAGAAAAACATAGGGGCAAAATGGAACAAAAGAGGCATGACAATAGATATTGTTACTAATCCATTGTTAAACTTTGTTGTTAGGGTAATTTCTCACAAATTCTATCAATCTAGCAGATTAAATAGTGTACCTTCTATTGCAATAGATGTTGGTTATAAAATTGTAAAGGAAGATCATACATATGATCTGACAAAACTTCAGGTACAATAATTGATGGAGAACTTTGGAGCTATAAGGAAAACCAAGAGTGCATAATGCAAGTTTGGTGCAATACTAGTCTGCATATTCTTTTATGTGTAGTATACATTTCCCTCTTCTGATACTATAAGATGGAAGACAAATAGGTCAGTTGTGGTACAAATCAATGAGTTCATAGAGCAGATGAGTGAAAATTTTGAGACATTGATGACTAGCTAATTTGAAGACTTTAAGAAATCAATGGAGGAAAGAATGAGGATACCTATTTCATTGGTTGAGCACCATTACAATGATATATTCTTTCTTGTTGATTCTGACTACACATTTTTGCAAGCTGCCACACCAAGGGTCAGTTGGTTAAGCCGACTTGGGTATGAAATCAATGTTGATGAAGCTTCAGTAGCCATCACAACACTCCTAGTAGAGGAAATTGACAAGACTGCTAAAATATTTGGAAATTATGATGTGATGAAATGAAATATTGAAATGGAATTGAAAACTACTTCTACACTTAAGAAGAAAGATAAGTTAGTGAAGAAGCTAAAGGCTAAATTTGGTGAAGGTGCAGATGAGGAAGAAGAGGAAGGAGATGAAGAGAATGAAGAGGAAGAACAAGAACAAACTCAAGAATCTCTTGCATTAACCCAAGGCATGGGAGAGGAAAAGGAAGAAGAAGAAACAAAAGGTGCCAAGGGAGAAGAAGCTGAGGAAGCACCTACACATGCCGAGCCAAAGAAGATGAAGGCTAAGGGACAACCTATGGCTAAGGCAAAGAAAATTACAAAACCTAGCTTGGACAAGCCGAGTGCACCTACCACCAGAACTAGCACATGGGCCACAACACAGAAGGCTAAGGAGAAATCCAAAAAAATAGGGCAAGGAGGCCAAGTGAAAAATAAACAAAGAAGAAAATATGTTGCACAATCGGATTCAGATGAAGAAAGGATTGAATAGGGTGACATAAGCCAATTCAAAGTGGTAAGTCACAAACCACTTTTTGATATTGAAAACTTATGTGAAAATGTTAAAAATAATGCAGATCTATCTAATTTTAAACATGTAAATTTTCATGATTTGGGAAAAGAGGAGGAAAAATTAGTAGAAGAAGCCCTATATGCAATGATGTCTAAATTTAAGACTATGCCATTAGAATTTGCCAACTCAGTACCAAAGAAACTATATGACTTAGTTGAGAAAAATGGAATTATTGTTTAAATTTGGAAAAACAAATAAGGGAAACCACTTTAGCCCAAGTAATGCTAGAACTAACAAAAGGGCAGATTTCTAAGGCTACTAAGAAATATGGAGCTAGGTTTACACCTAAGTATAGAGCCTTCAACATACTTCAAAATAATATTGAAGATGTGGTCAAGAAATCTACCCAAAACTTATCTATGGGTTGACCACCGTAAAACAAGGAGAAGTTGGTCCTTTTGAGGGTAAAGATGATAATAAGTGTGAAGATGAAAAGGATGATGATGAAAAATAAGAAGATGATATGAAAAATGATACAATGGGGGGGGAAACTAAAAAAAAAACTGATGACAAGGAAACAGTTGAACAACAACAAGACGAATAGAGTGTGCAAGACACACAAGTGCCAAGTGTCAGTCCCCCACATGATATAGTCAAGTCTACTAAAACTAGTATTGTAAAGGATATGTCTGATCCTTTACCTCAAAACATCAATCCTCTTACTACAAAAGACTTGAAGAAGATACTAGATCAATCTACACTACAAGCTAAGCTATGTGAAAATCTAGTTTTGATCAGTGCAGATGAGCTCCAAAAGGCAATAACTAATATCACAAGGGAAAAGTCAAATCCACAAGAACCACCTTCTTCCATCCCTTCAGTTACTCAAGTGCAACCTTTGATCCAAACAATAGTAGATACACCTACTAAGGTTGATACATTTTTTAAAATTGACATAGTTGAGTAGAGGCAAATTGAGAAGAAGAAATAAAAGTTTGTATTATCAGACAGTAGGAAGTAGGATAGACAGATTCATCTATACCTAAAGCACAAGGACAAAGTACTATTCAATTCATTGTGACAAGAGCAAATCTAAAGAAGATGAGCAAACACCTAAGGTAAAGGAGCAAGAATCGATCTAGGCATTGGTAACTCTATCAACATCTGGTACTTCTCTTGCAAAAGTTCTTTTGAAGCTAAGCATAGAAGCTATATCATTGCATATCTTAGTGCCAGGCTCTAGCTCTTCAAAATTTGAAAAGGTAACTCACTATGGAGATATCACTCTTGATGAAGAGATAGTCATACCTAAGTTTGATTATGATACAATGACATTAGATCAAATAGGTATTTTGCAACAAGTTTTAGACAAGAAAAATCATAAAGAAATGCTTAGGAGCAAACACAGGTAGAGGCAAGTGCTTCAAGACATTAAAGACATCTTTCTGGATCCATTTAGTCTGCCTACTCCTGAAGAGACCAAGCCACTACTAGAAAAACTATGAAATATAGTGGAAAAGGTCAATAATGAAGACATTGATACTAGTGCTAAACCTTTAGAATGGTCTGAAAAGAAATTTCAGAACAAGGTAAATGAAAAGATATTTGGTGAGAGAGCACTGATTCAAGTCACATTAGCAACAAAGGTTGAGGATGTGAAGAAGGTACTTGAGAATATATTCTCATTGTATACCAAATTGCGTGACCCTACACTCTTCCCCCAAGAGACCAAGCATCATATTCTAAGCCTCAAGATAAATCTAAACATATTAGGTACACGGTTACCTCAGAACCCAGCTCAGAGTGAGAAGCATTTTAATACTTTGCCTCAATCCCAAATTCAATTAGTTGTGTTAACCCTAGAAGAAACTAGCGTAAGAGCCAAAGTGACATGTATCCAGGCATCCCTCACCCCTCATATGGAGATATTGCACAAGGAGCTAGGTTATGTAGAAACTTTGCTAAAGAAAGACCCTAATCTTTCTACTCTAGATGGCCTAGTACACCTTGTTATTGAGCTTGCTATCCAAATCAAGTCATTGGATGTTGCATGTGACAAATGGGATTCAGCTCTTAAAATTATAATGGAATTCCATAAATCCTTTTTGGACAAACACACTATATGTGTATAGCCCATTTGACATAAGTGTCAAAAAGGAGGAGAGTTAAAGAAAAGGGGGAGAATAAATAACAGTAGACATTTGAAGAGATAAACATGGGAGAGAGATATAAAGAAAGAAGAAGAGAATAAAGAAAGGGGGAACAAAGAATAAAATAGAGCAGAGTAGATATCAACTAAGGGAGAGCATGAAAGAGTATAAGTTCATTGAAGTCAAAGAGTATCAGTAGAGACAGATCTACTTAGAAAGGAGCATAGATTTTGGACACAAAATAGATATATTAACTCAGGGGGAGTATGAATTTTTAGGTATCTAGGTTATTTCAAAATTTTGAAGTTTTGTATATAAGCCGAGTCATGGATATGTTATGCTTCAGAAGTTAAGTAGAATATTGTATATTTAAATGTTTTTGATAGTCATCTCAAAGGGGGAGATTGTTGATCTCAAATTGGTTTTGAAAAGTGAGTGTCAATAAAGTTAATTCATTTACTCAGTTCATGCCAAACTAGTAATACATGTCAAGCACAACATGCAAATATTAGACCATGTCAAGTTGCAATGAGTGTCAAGTCACTCATGTGCCGAGTCACTCAAGTGTCGAGTATATAGACCATGCTGAGTAAATCAAGTATCGAGGAAATAGTAGATGTCGAGCAATTCAAATGTCAAGTTAGAAACATAACTATACTGCATGCTGAGCATTAGAGACTTCATATGTTGAGTGACACAGTTTAGACATATTTGTCTAAAATGGCACAAAAAACTATGTAAACCATTTTCAAGCTAACCTAAGGATAGATTACGATCTTTAAAGATAAGGACAAATCTATATGCGGATTTCCTATGCAATTACATGCAACCAATCAGAAAATGGGAAGGTTTAAGCAAAAAAATGGATGAATCTTAGTCGTAGATTCATACCTAACCCTAAACCACCAAAGTCTTCTTAAGGAGGATGAAGCCCTAAACTCTTAATGGTGTGGATGGGTGAGTAATTGAATTGGAGAGAGAACAAGATAGTTTGCAAAGCATTCAAGGTGACTTAGAAGTGAGAATGAATTGCAAAATTAGTTAGAGAAGAATAGAGGATAGAGAAGGATACATCAGATCATGAAGGATCAATCAAAGATTGGATAGAGATTATCTGTCATCAAGAAAAAAAGTGCCAACCACAGGATCTATGCTAAGAAATTTTGACAAGTGATTTTAGTTAAATCTCTTAACAGAGTAGTCCTAATAGGCTATATGAAATCCTTTAATAGAGTGCTTACTTAATTGTAAGTTGAAGTCCTCTATCCAGGCACACTTCTAAAAGGGTATTGAAATCCTCTAACAAGGTGGTACTTAACAGTCTCTATAAGCCTTCAACAGGGCAGGCCTTTCATAGGGTAGGCCATGATTCATGGTCAAACCATTGTAACCTTAATTAGATACACTTTATTGTTGTAGTAGTGAAGATTTGTGGGTCTCATCCCCACCCTAGTTTTACCTTCTCATTTGGAGGGTTTCTGGGTGATCATATTTGGTGTTAAGTGTGTGTGTTTGATTATATATTTACATGATTGATGCATATGATTTATATGTTATTTTAGTATATTAATGCATGTAATGTATGAATGGTGAAAGTTTTATGGGTCCAAGTTTAAACTCCTGATTCACCCTCCCCCTCTTAAGTTTACTCCTTTCCCATGTAATGTATGAATGGTGAAAGTTTTATGGGTCCAAGTTTAAACTCCTGATTCACCCTCCCCCTCTTAAGTTTACTCCTTTCCCACTTGTAATTCCAAAAAATCCATCTCCAACTTGGCAAAAAAGGTTTACCTCAATGTTTGTGTCATTACCAACAATCATGTCAAATTTTCTTACTTGGCAGTAGAACTTGATGATGCTTAGCCATTTCTAATCTTTGTGATGTTACTCAACTTCAACTTTGCTTGGCATACTTTTTTTTTACTCAGTCTCTATCAGACTTGTCATAAGAATGACCTCATCTTGTATATTACTTTTTGACAACTCAACTAATACTAGAGTACTCGATGACCTCTGACTTACTCGGTCATAACTACTTCTTGACACATACTAAAATATATACAAGTACTTCATTATATTGTTTGACCTATATAGGATGATTCAGTTGCAATGATGACTGAATAGCCCTGCCTAATGAATGACTAAGTATTACGTACTAACTGACAATATCATGATTGCACTAAGGATTAACAAATTTAACTTACAAAAAATATCTCCTACTTATCAATTGATGAGCTAAAGGGTCTCTATAATGAATAGTTCATAGGACACAACACTTGCGAAAGGACCAACACTTCATCTTTAAGAACATCACCTAGATACAAAAAGCACTAAATTTAGGTGAATAATTTGAGTCAATTTGAAAAAAATCTCATAATGATCCATTGTTCTTCATCTAATTTTTAATTTTTTTAATCTATTTTCTTCAAATAAATTTATTATGAATTCATTGTTAATGGAAAAAAATGACTTTAACAATCACTTCATTGAATTTTTTTTATTTTTAATATTAAAGAAGCCAAAATGAGGGGACCAATCCTTTAAAATAATAAACAAGATTGGTGAGGCTTCTTATTAACATTTACCACACATAGAGAATAAGAGATATAAATGGCCCATTAACATTAAAATTCCAACAAATTATTAGTATATTCCCTCCCTTAATATTTAAAATGCATCCCTAGTCCTAGATGAAAACAAAAAATGGCATAGTCCCATACAATCCCATGTCATCCAAAACTAGACAGAAAAATGTGACGAGAACAAAAAAACCATTGACATAAATCTTAACAGTAATAAGTATAATCCAAAAATCATAAGATCAGTCATAGATAAACTAGTCTAGAGAGTAATTTAAAAATTTTATGTTGTGCCACACATGGATAAACCATTAAAAAAAAATCCACAATGGTCTATGAAAAGCTACTAAATAAAAGAGAGAGAAACCTAAAACTAAAGTAAGCCTCAAAACCTAAAACACCATCCTACAAAAATCCTTGTAGAGAAAAGAGAATCCACATCACTTAATTTTTCTTCTTGGCCTCCCTCAGCTTTGATAGTATCAATTATGTCCAATTATTTGTGAGAAACCTAAACACCTCCTTGGTGACATCTTCACCAATGCCCTCATTGTTCTCTTTGTCTTGTTGCAAAAGGCATAGAGTGGTAGTTGAAGTGTGCATGCCTTTCAACATGAAATTGGCCATCCCAGAGAAGGTTTTGTCTAGAATATCCACCTCCTTTTTTAAATTCTCTTATTTCCTCCCCATTGGTAGCACAATCTCCACAACTACTAGTATCAATATTTTTACCGCCAAAGTCATCAAAAAGTTTTCCACCAACATCATCAGCAATTTCACCACCAATAGATATATATTTGCTTCCATCTTGGGTATGAGGTAGAGAGGTAGCACTCATAAGAGACACATTTTTTATATCCTCCACATGCATGTTAGTGGTGAGGTCCAGGGTTTTATTTTTATGCTCAAAGAGACATGTGTAGAGAAGGTGTTATTATTATTGGTATCTTTGTCAGTCAAAAACTTATCACTACCCTTTGAATCATTTAAATTCTTTTCCTCCACAATGTCTCTCTCCATTATCATCGTATGCTTCATTCTCATTTTATTCACAATCTTATAGATCGACGAGGGGTTTCACCAGCCTCCATTTTAAAATATATCATATGGATTTTGGGCTCAGTTTTAGGTTTCATAGATGCCTTAGATTTGGAAGGCCTCAAAGGTACCTTTTAATTCTTTTTACTAGTTCCTAAGGGGGTCTCAGGCATAAGTGAGTCAAAGGAGATTAGTGATTTCAAGTTTTTAAGTCTTCTTTTTCCCATGATGGTTGATAGTGATACCTAGAGGTGGGTTTGGGGAGGAAGGGGTACCTTGGACATAAATAATTCTAGGTGGACACAAATCATAGTGAAAGTTATACAAATGTATCATAAGGCCTTAGTGAAGAATGGTGAATTTCTTGCCTTGGTTCTTAGACTTCCTTATATCCTTAATTGTGTACTAAAGAGAATGGAGAAGATAAAACATAAAGGAGATCAAATCATAGTGGCATCAGTGATCATGAAAAAGAAAGTGATAGTAATAGTAAATACCAAAACACCCTTCATGAGTAAATTATTTCATAATGAAGATATGAACATGATCTCAATGCTCTGGGAGTTCCTCCCTATTGAACCATCCATGTAATCATAGCCACCATGAACTAAACTATGCCACCTTCATCAATATGCATACATACCCTAGGGTTGGTGAGAATGGTGTCTTCAATTTTATCTGGCTCCACTCGAACTCTTTCACCACCCATATCTAGATTTTCCAGAGTGTTAACCAGGAAATTGCCTTAAACTATAATATGGTAGAGATTGCAGAGCCAAATAACCTTGCAATAGTAGGTGAAAATGCCAACAAAATTTCCCATAAAATATTATGATGGGGTGTAATTATTGCTCGGATTGACCCTTCTCAAAGTAGGTATGACCCAACTCCACAACACACATGGAAGGTCATTCCATATTAATTCATATTTATTAAAATTTGATCTCTGTTGGAAGGGTCTAGAGTCCAACCATGTATCTACATATCCATATTTTTTCTATCACCAATTCCCAATATATGATGGTAAAATAATAATATTTATTTTCTACCATAACTTCCCAATATATTATGGGATTTGAAATCTGTCGAACCAACTTATGAAATATCACAAGTTGACAAGTGGAGTCTAAATCATTAATGTCTAAAAAATGGTGGGTCTCAATTAGTCCCATATTAATGAAATTGAATTGAAATTCATGTCACCTTTCTCATAATAATCCAAAGGAACTAATATAGATTCCAACATGTCAAAAGGACTTGTGTCATTATTGAGAATGTAAAAGTTATTATCTTCCTATAGGGGATTTAGTAGATTCTAGGAGGCTTACTAGCTCTCTGTAGCATAAAAAACCCTACTTATCAAGACCAATTGTAGCTAGGGAATAAACTACATCATTACCTTCTCTAAATATGTATTGAATTCTAAAATTCTCTATTCTTTCCAACATAGATCTTATGTCCAAAAGGATAGTGCCATAGCTAGGAAGTCAACTACATCATTACCTTCTCTAAATATGTATTGAATTATAAAATTATTTATTCTTAGCAACATATATTTGATATCCAAAAGGATAGTGACAATCCTCCAAATGGCCTCCATATTTCCCTTTTTTGTTTCAAAAATCAGCTTCAAGTCCACTTCTATAATTAGCCAATTTACACCTATAGATTGAAAAAACTTAAGACCATAGAGTAGGGCCATGGCTTCAACTTGGTTATTGGAGACTAGACCCAAGTTTCCAATGAAGGCCAAAATTATATTTTCCTTATGATCCCTAATAATCCCACCTCTTGCAACTTTCTCATGTTTGGTAACCCCATCAAAATTTGGTTTCAACCAAGGGAGGTAAGGGGATGACCATCCTATATTCATACTAGTTTGCCTCTTAGAATTGTCATAGTTGTAGAAAGTGCTTGGAAATTTCCACACTCTAGTCAACTTAGCACTTTGAAGATTCTAGCCAACTTACAAGAATTATCTGAAGGAGGATCCACCAAGATCTTACACTTACAAATAAAGATGTTTTTGGACAATAATTTATCCAAGATTGAAAGGACAATTTACTTTTAGTTTTCACAATCCATGAATATGTGGTTGTTCCTCTCTATTTAAAAGCTCCAAAAAATATAGGGATATATTATCTTCCATGTGTGTTTAATTAAATGATGCAAGGATGGGAAATCCTAACTATAGATGAACTACTACAACGATGAGTTCCTGTAGGCATGCAAATTCCCAACCCAACCCCAATGATCATAACTTTTGGAAGTACCACAAAAGATTGGGCCTTGCAAGTCACTGAAAAATGCATGCACATGTACTCGTGTGTGGTGCACCACCATCACGAAGATCATAACACAAGGACTAGATGAGAACACAAAGCAAAAAGTCACTCAACCAAAAATAGACTCGGGAGGACAGATGTGGCATGCATCCCAATGCAACATAAAAGTGCACCAAAGGTCTGACTGACATCCAAATGGATAATCCAGGTCCATGACCAAACTCATGCCAAGAAAACTTGAGAAAACATGGTGGCACGCAAAATGAGGTAAAAGCCCCAAAATTGGAAAACTTCAAAATTAAAACCCATTTTTCCTTTGGGTACAAAAACCTCAAAAATTCAATAATATTTGGGTTTGGACACCATATGCAAAAATTGCCAGCATAACAGTGCAAAACCCAAAACCCCCATCCCAAAAATTAAGAAAATGTTCATACCTGACCAACCAAGCAAAACCAGCAAACAGAAACAGAGGGGAACACTAGTTCTTAGCCTCCAGACAAACAACTATCAAAAACAAAAGTTGAAATGAAGCAGAAATAATAAAATGGGAAAGCCCTACCTAACAGCAAAATGGGTAGAAACTGAAACCCACACAATAAAATAAAATGCTCATTGAATCTACTAAATATCATGGCAAAGCAAGGTCTACTTGAGCCGGATCCAACGAGACCAACCTCCCAAAGATCCCATGCTCACAGCTCTCAAAATGAACAGAAACGTGATCCTCCAAAAGAGGATTCTTAGAAAAGCTCTCAAATTTGCATTTTCAAAAAGTGAGAAGCGAATAATAAAATCCCTTTTTCAATACTTATTCAATTTTTGAGTGAATAGTCAATTAGGGAAAATAGCCAGTTAGATTAGCTAGAATCTAAATCGAGCCAAAGAAAATAGGTTCTTCTTCATAATAGGAATTCACCTAGGGAAAAGCTACCTGAAATTAAATTCGAGAAGATTTAAAGCTCAAAAATCCAAAATCACAAAAATCGCTAACAACTTTCGCAATGATGAAAACCTCTAAATGCACAGACACGCTTACTAGTCTAATCACATAATGCAGATTAGTTTGGATTTAATAATCACTGAAAGGTTTTAATTTAAACAGCTAAAATAAGGATACATTGACCATATAGGGACGACACTGGTAAAATATGAATAGTTGTTCACTAACTCCATGTACCACTGCCACGGATATAATTCCTACACACTAAAATACATGATCAAGTGCAATTGCATATACTACATAGCCGAAGCAATAAATGCATTAAATAACTAATTTAACCATTTATTCAGTTATATCTAAAAATCCATTTACATCACTCACGTTCGCATAAAGCATAAGAGACAAGAATGATGTAAATCGCCATAGCATAATATCCATCACATGACATAATCAGAAACATGTCCAAATACTAGATAATCAGATATCATCATAGATCAACTATCATCTCAAAATGGCATCAACATGCAAATATGATAAACTAAACAACATAGCAATAAAGCATCTATAATACTAAATCAAAGTATAGCATCCAACCCTCAGGTCATCACAAGGTACATATAAAAAGGGTATCAAGTATCTCTCAAATCAAAATAGGCAAGGTATAGAGTGCAAACACAAGAGGCACTACATGATCTACAAGTTATTAATCTTAGGTGCATTATTGCTTGTTTCATTTGATATGCTATGTAATGCAAGAAATCTAATGAATGGATGTAACAAATTGCAAATGAAGTATATGGTTGCTATGGAATTGGTATGTGTTTGCTATGAAATTGGTATGTATTACTTTTTTTTTCTATGGTTGGTTGAATGTAGAAATTATTTTCTTTTTATAAAAATGTTTGCATGGTTTTGAGGCTACAAGAAACCAATAGTAGTTGACATGAAATGGAATATGTCTTCTATTGCAGGAGACAATTACAATTAGATGTTATCAACATACAATAAAGACAAGTATTGCTTTGTGGCCACAAACCATATTAGAATCGATTCAAAAATACCTTTAGAAGAAACTCTTGAAATTGAGCAACTATTCCTTACCAATAAATAGGAAGTATACCAAATTCATAAATATGACTTTTAAATTGTGAATGTATTTTTTTATGCAACTTCTATATACATGGTTAACAATGGGATGTGTTCCCTTTTCGTGGCTTTAATAATAGAAAAGACATAATTTCAACAATCTTTACATATATTTCAAAAAAGCATCATTACTGCCCTTTCAATCTACTAAGAATTTAGATACATTACACAAATGTTTGGTATAGTTGTCATCCTTGTAAACATACACATATTTTGTTGACACTTCCTTTGAAAATTCTTGTTAGGCCATTTTTTCCGTTATCATCTACACGTGGTCAACCATGTCATTTGTGGTCTTCAATTCTAAGAGACCATCCAAGAAACTACTGAAAAATAATGATCTCCATTTCTGTAATGGCATTAGAAAACCATCTTTGAGGATGTTGGCAATACATGTGTAACATCACAATTGAGTTTCATCATATCAAAGTGTAACTTCTCAGTCTAGTCTATGTGTTGTTTCAAGATGTCATGTCCATACCATTCATGCCCTAATTTTTTATGATCATTTGTCTTCATTTCTTCTTTAATTCTGGCCATTAATCTCTCATTCTCTCATATAGCTTCAAAAGTTCCCGAGTAATGGACCCAATGCTTGTCCACCATCTTCATTAACTTGTGACATCTATTTTCAACAATTCCAATTTCCACATCATCCAACTATTCGCATCTTTTTGTAAGTATGCCATCCATATCTCTTTGTCCCTGATCATGGTTTGCAGTTTCAAAATTAAAGCCTTTGCACTTCTCGCCCTCCAACTAATATCTTTTTGTTTCCATGCTTCCTTTTCAATCTTTGATTTTTCAAGAAATGATTTGTTCTTGTTCATCATTCTAAATAACCCATCTACCTGAGCCTGGTTCTTCATTGCAATAGTGACATTCAGTTATGCCATGTGTCTTGGGTCTATTATGTTTAATTTATGAATTTTTATTTAACACAAATCCTCATTACTATCCATCACAATTGATCTTTTATCTATGTGATCTAATCCCCGTGGTAATAAAGCTTTCTCATATAAATCCTTCACTGATGTGTTGCCAAGATTTCTAGAATCCTTTGGTTTACAACCTTTACCTCCATTTTTGTGTTTTTCAAAACATTCATGCACTGCTACACATTGCAAATGGAAACCCTGGTTTATCAGAACACTAGCATTGTTAACTATTTCCTTGGCCTTATGTGGACCTATTTCCTCAAGTTCCTTTTGCACCTTATCCTATAACATTTCCTCTATCATTTCATTGTCCAACTTATTTGAAGTTTGGCATAACTACCTTCATCTATATTGAAATATTAAAGATCCAAACTCACTGGAATATATGAAATCATCATTACACACAAATTGGTTATGTTCAATTTCCCTAATATCAAGTGATCCTACCATATAAAGGGGCTCCAAACTTAGCTCTCAGTGATAACATTCCCTAAAATAGGTCGATGTTTACCACAACTATCTTCTCCTTCTTTTATGTGCTTCGCCTATATGTATTGTTGACATGATAGATGACCAATGGTAATTGCTTGTTCTTACAGCAAACCATCGGGAGCATTACTCAAAATCTCATCTTTCTCTTATAACAATTTGAAATATCTACTAAGTGGATCTGTGATACCACTAAGAAGATCTATATTAATCTTCCCTTTCTTAATTTGTACTAGAAATCTCTCTCCACCTTTCTGTACATCTTCTTTCTGCTTCTAGCTTCATTCCTTTCCAAGTTTCTAATTAGATCATCAATTAGTATTGTCCTATGTTCAATAAGACATAAATTCTAAGAAGCCCTTTCCCTCACTATTTATCCCTCTAGATCGAATGCTCTCCTTGAGTCACCCTGACTTAGTCCATATCTGCTAAGTTTCTTGGTAATATCTAGTCAAAACTTTGTAATGTCTTGACCATAAAATCCCCAAATGACATTTTGTCAGGCAAGAATGATTGTTTTCTCTTTGAAGTCAAGTGTTTTGTATTGGAGACTATCATTTGCCGCACAATTTTAAAATACATGATTCGATCAAGTACTATGATGGGGAGGTTGCTAGGACATCCTTCATAACCATATACTCTAATTCTAGTAAAATTTTCAAATGCAAACCAATCACCCCAATTGTAGTCTATTCAGCCTTGGTCGAGATATGGTTTGGGCCTTAGGAACATTTTTTTATCTCTAGTGACAGGCTATGATTGTACTCCCCCCTTAGAAATTTCATAAGTGGTTTCACAAAGTGCTCTTCAAAATATAAGTAGTCCAAAAATAGGCATCTCCAATACCAAACCTCGATCTATAACTGTACAGGATTCCTAAACCCCTGAAATCATACTCCTAAACTAGTAGTCCTTCTTCCCAAGCATTATTCTCTTAGCCGAAGAAGATCAACATATGCATCAAAAAAGAGTAATGCTTGAAACACAACTTGGACAAATATTTTTTCAATACAAGTAGGTCCTTATTTATCTTGTTAGCAATAAATGTTGTAAAATCAAAATTCCTAGGTTGGTTTGATTGAATGTTTGTTGCAACAACCATCAATGAAATGTCCATTAATGAGGGGTATCAATTCTAAATACATATCTAGTTGGCATGTAAGTAAACTGTAGATGAGGGTGAAACATATTCATATCAAGCAGTGGAATGTCATTTCTCTTTAATATGGCTCTTGCACCTCCAATATTTGGGTGATGGGCAAGAAATAGAGAAACCTTGTACAAGATCTCCATACAAAAATAATCCTCTTTCAATTTTGGTATATTCAAAATTGTTTTGTGACCTGTCTCTAGTTGAAAAACTTTCTCACTTGTAGGTTACGCAATGCTAATTATTTCTTTACCAAACTATAATTTGATTGTCTATATTTCTTGATCATATATGTTTATAGTTTCTTGCAACAGGTCAATATTGACAAATACATATGGAATGATGATTTTTCCTATATTTGTTGTCCATCCTTAACAAACTAGTCATCTTTCCAATCTTCTATTATAATGAAACAAAAAGAAATTAATATCCCATCTTCATTTCTATACATCCCCAGTCTCCCCACACCTATCTTCAACACCCACCTCCCCTGCCTTCACTCTTTTCAAATTTTGAGAAGATGGTGGTAGTAGGTCCAATAGATCTTATTTCAGATGTCTCCCCTTTGCTTTATGCCTCTTATGTTTGCATTGTTCAGTAGACTGCAACATTCGAACATCATTTTTCTTCTTTTCCATTCACTTTTTGGGTGACAAAGGTTCCATTTCATTTAAGTTTTCCAACTTAATCTGGAAAAAAAAAATAGTCATGACCATATTCAAATCTCGGTCTTTCATTGCTAGAAAAACTCTGTTCATTTGTTTTTAGCAGCATAGATTAAGCATTCTTAACACTCATTCGAAAAAACATGAGCAGATTCACATGAAACCCATAGTTTAGTGTATTTCTTAAATCTTGAGTGGAAGGCATAACTCACCTAAAAGTTGCAATTCCAAATCTATTTATGTAACTTCCACAAGCATTGGCAACCCTAATTCAACCAAACATTTATCAGATGATATGAAACCCTATCTTTCATTGTCAATATCTTTCTTTGACACCCTACCTCACTCAAAATTAGAGGTTTGAAAGCATTTAAGGTTACTTGTCATGGTGGACACCTTCAAAAAAAGGAAAATGTTACAATCAATGAGATTTATTTTGTACGGTCGCATTGGAAACCTCAATCAATAGAAATCTACTTTCTTGATTTGATGTTTCTTTTCGATCGCATATCTATGGGTCCCATTCTTTATGGTTACATGTATATGAACCACCAAATGTGAAAATAAAAAGTTTCGCACCTTCATGGCCATGGACAATTGAACTTTCAAATAGGTTGCGAACAAGCAATTTATTTTAAATTTGTTAAATATTTTCAGGCAGTTTGAGTATTATGAGAAATGCATTACAATTTCATCCATATTTGCATACTGTTATCGACCAATTTGGGTAATTTTATAAACACATTCATCCATATTTTTCATTATGTAATACGATACCAGTACACAAAATTTGTTAATTATTTTTGGGCAATTGAGTATTATCGAAAATGCATTATAGTTTCATCCATATTTGGATACTATTGTCGACTAGTTAGGGAATCCCAATATATTTTTCTCACCATTGATTTTTCTTACTTGGCGTAATAGGAAAGTATCTAAGTATGGGCCCTTTAATCTCTAACTTTACCCTTTGTTGCACCAGATCAACAATTCTTACATTTTTGGAAAGCTCAACTAGATGGTCGCAAGAACCAGTTAGGATAATATCAAAAATACATTATAGTTTCATCCATAATCTTAAATTTTTTGTTGTTCTAAAGGTTTTCATCATAGCATACTATTTTTTATTTGATAAAAGGAGTCATTTATTGCATTTCTTTTGTTTTGAAGTTTCTTCAAATCTTGTGAGATGTGTGATTTTTTCATATATCGCTATAGCTACAACAATTAGGCTTCATGAATCGGCATACACTATAACAATCACAATATGGTCAAAAGAAATTGTGGGTACTATATTGCTATAGCATATAGTGAACTCTTCTATCACTATACGGAGAAGGCCTAACATTGGCATAGTGATGAGTGATGAGGAAATTATATCGCTATGATATATAGCGATCCCTTTTATCTTTATGCGAGGAAACTACAAAAATAATATAGCGATGAGCAATAAAGGAAGCTTATCGCTATAACATATAGTGATCATTGATAAACTAAACAAAAATATAACCATTAGAGCATTGAGCAATAGAGATGTTGTATCATTATAAGTCATGGTGATGAGTGTTTTTGATCATCAAAAAGGGCAGATTGCATTATAGCAATCATCAATAGATGATTGTCATCGTTGTGACCTATAGTGATAGTGGAATTAAAAGGTATTTGTGGGTCTCATCCTTTGTTGTTACATAAAATTTTAAATGTGCAAATAAAAGGTTTCACACCTTCGAAGCCATAGAATAGTCAATCGTGGCAACCCATCCTTACATGAACATGCAAACAAATCTAATGAAACCCTAGGTTATAAAAAAACCCTACCTTGAACAAAACCCTAGCTTGAACGAAACCCTTGTCTATACGAAACCCTCACTTCAATGAAATCATTTGTCTATACGAAACCCTTCCTTCAATGAAAGCCTAGTTATATATTTACAAAACCCTATGTTCTTAAATTAAGAAGGTTAAATTTATAAAAGGTGGTGAAAACATTGTTGCATAAAATCGAACAACATTAAAAATATTTATGAAAATTCCTACCGAAACTTCACTCATAATGGGCAATGTACACCAACATTACACATTTTTTGGGTTTTTCTCTCAACTACAGAGAAAGTGGAAAGCAAGTGGCACCAAGCTTTGTTGGGGCTGCAATTTGTGGAGAAATTGATAAGTGTGTTTATAGTTAAATATGCTTAAATTATAATTTGATTGTTAATTTTTAGCATTTGGTTTATGTATTGCAATTTTGTGCTAACCGTAGTTAATTTTGTAGCAACCATAGTCAAATTTTATGGCACGCACACTATAATTTCATGGTTGTGATATTGCATTTTACTGGCATGTACAGTGCATAATCATGGGGAGGAAACAATATTAGCTCAAGTTATCAAGAAGGAAAGCTATCAATTAAAAAAAATGTGCACCCATTATTATGCTTCCACTATGATAATGTTGTGTAAATTATTTGCATGATTCCATTTTTTTTATTCATTATTGAACACAAGTCGTCACAATAATTAGAGATTTTCTATTAGTAACCACAGTTCTTTTTGCGAGAATCATATAACTTTACGTTTCAATTTTGAACAACAAAAGAAATGTAAGAGGGATAGATTTGTTTGCAAAATACAACTCAAATATCAGATGACATAAAATAGAGAGCACTAAAATGACTAAAAAAATGATAATAATATTCCTTCTATCAAAATTTGGACCCTCCACATCCCAGTCTTGGAAATCCTTTTTTATAACATAAGGATTGCAACAATCTTCAAACATGGGATAGTAATGACACATGTCATATTTCTATTTGACAAACTTGTTACATTTAAGAGAAAACAACAAGAAATGTTATTGGAGCTAGATTCCTCCATCTATTGGATTTTTATTGCTTTATTCAAGCTTTGTTCAGTCACTATCTCCATTAGGCAAAGCCTTCATTTCTGCTACAACCTCCCAGATGGTGATATGAGTGTCTATAAATCTCTCTCTCTCTTCTAGGATAAGTCTAAGGAAACAAAATGAAAAAGCACGTCTATTTGTTTATGAGATTTATCTTAACTGGCCATGTAGTAACTAAGTATTACATGTTGATCAATTAAAACAAATTTAAAAAGGAAATTGAATTCATTCAAGTGATTCTGATGTTGACTCTTTAATAAAATCATTGTATTTTTTGATATGCTCCTGGTATTTGTCATCCTTGAGAAAGTCTACATCTGCATTGAATTCCCAAGCTCTGAAATCCATCTTGATCATCTTCTCCAACTACTCATTTGTCTTTTTCAATTCCAGGTCATCGTTTCACGATGCTCCCAAGGCCTCCTCCAATACTGCATGACAAGTCTCAATCCATACATCCTAATTGATAATTTTTCCATCCTAATCATCCCATACTGGTACTCCATTACTAGATCTTCAAACATCTTTAAACTGTTGTTGAATTTTTTTGTAAACACCTTATGATCATGAATTAATCGGTTGGCTTCCTGGATATTAGCGTCTTCAACCAATTCATCCCTTTCCTTGGTCAACTTGTTGTAGATTTCATTATGTTTTAAAGCCAAAGGTTTGTAGCCATTGTATAATTCCCACACATGCCCAAGTTTGTTCAACAATATTTTGAAGCAATTTCTCAATATGGAGCTTCATACTTCTCTCCTGATCATAGTTGTATCCTTTATTTTTTATTTTCCTCTTGCAACCTCTTCAATTCCCTTTTTTTGGCATCATCTAGTGATTGAATTATGGGCTGCATTTGTGGCTTTCCTATTTTGAATAGGCTTTCATACATTTCTCTCTAGTTATCTCTTTCAATTGACACTTGCTTCATCTGAGCCTCATTGAATTGGGCTAAACCCACTTGCATGTGTGCTAATTTATTAGGGTTTGTTACCCCTACCTTCAAAGTCATCAAGTGTTCAAATTCTTGATCAATATCAATACTTTGTGTCTCTTCTGTGGAGGGTAAAGGGCCCATAACAACATAGATCTCTCATACTCAACAAACCTAGAACCAATAATGACATATTTAACTCCCTACACATCAAGCTTCATATCATTTTTCTTGGATTTTATTAAGCTTTCAAATATATAGGATGCACGAAGATCCCATCCAGGAAAAAC
The DNA here is from genome assembly GCA_028749045.1 of Cupressus sempervirens. NCBI lineage: Eukaryota > Viridiplantae > Streptophyta > Pinopsida > Cupressales > Cupressaceae > Cupressus > Cupressus sempervirens. Next base: position 618,224,314 of record CM053785.1, on the reverse strand, counting down.
CGTGACTCCTACTTCATTAAGCCATTCTCTCCCTCTTGTCAGAGTCATGTTCTCCACCTCTTTCTTGATATCTTCTTTTAGTTTTTCCATTACCTCCTTTTCATTTTTAGGAGTGATATGTGGAACACTCTGCTTGAAAATTTTTCCTATATAATTGTATAGACAAGTCATGAATTCCTTTGACTTTATAAATTCATCATCACCAATAAATTTATATGACTCAAGGATTCTTTTATCCTTTTCCACATTAACCCTATCAACTACTTGGACACCATGTTCCAGTGCTTGTATCTCAGGTCTATCCAAAGTTCTAGTCAATGGTACAGGGGAGTTTGGTGCATTTTGTATGTCATCTCTAAATTTCTCCAACTCTCACTACCTTCTTTCTTCCAACTCCTTGTTTTGTTCTTGCAACTTCTGTTGAACATCCAACCACTCCATGTTCTTATATTCTTCCTCATTTCCATAATTTTTTATGAATATAGTCACCCAATTTCTATGGCTTTCTATAGGCATGGATATAGCCCTCAGGATCATAATGGGTCCAGGGATCCATGGTGTACATATGATAATCATTATTCAATTTTTCCCCAATTTTTTCATAAGACTTGATGGCACAAATAACAAAATCTCCAAAAGACAGAGTAGGGGGGAGAAAAGTTTGTTTCCTTTGCTTCCCTCCAAAATGTTTTTTTTCTTGACTCTGACATTTGTCTCACAATTTCCAAATAAACAATCCTATATAATATTGAGGCTGGTAACCGATAGGGCATCCCTTCAAATCAATGTACTCTAATACAAGTGAAATAGTCATAGGCATACCAATCACCCCAATTGTGTTTAATCTTTTCTCGCAACCCATTATCTTTAGGTCTTAGAAATCTCTTTATGTCAGGGCTAATGGAAGAGAAAGCTTGATATCCAAACAACAAATATAAAGGTTAAACAAAATAATCCTCAAAGGTGAGGTAACATGAGGTATATATGTATAGTCCCACATAGAAGTCCACATCTGAACTAGTTTAATTTCTCCATCAGTTTCCTTCATATTTGATTTCAAATTCTATGCCACTTATCTCTCATTTGACCATAATACAAAATTATGTGCATAAGGAGATAATAATGCCTAAAAATAGGAGTATCAACTTCTTTGAAATTAACAAAATTGGTATGAGTATTGTGAACAACATACTTGGCATAATTGTAGGGCCTAGGCTCCAACATTTGGACATCAGAAGCTAGCACCATAGGTCCAGTCTCCATTGGGTCAAGAACCTCCATTTCTCCAACTTGTCCATAAGACTGATATATGTAATGTCAAAGTATGTTTTGAACAATTATATGTTGAATGGCAGCCCATCTACTTGAGTAAGTGGCTCTTTCTTGACCTTGTGTAACATTAGCTTCTATTGCATGTATGATATATTTGACCTCTCGTATTCATTCTTTAATTCCCTAACTAATAGCCTTTTGGTGAGCCCATCTATTAGCATGAAAAATTCATTTAGAGAATCAATTGAAATCTCCATGAACTTTTTCCCTATACCATCATATATACATTTGTCATCAGCATTGTATTTTCCAATGATATCCTTTAGCAATTTGACATTCACAAACACATTTGGCACAGTCAATTTCCCCAAATTCATCACCTACGGATGACATATGGGCCCCCTATGATCCCTTTTGATATAGTGATACAAGAAAATTTCATATCCTCGAGTTCTTGTCCATATATTGTTAACGTTGTTGTACTTGTCTTCCAATTTATCTGGAGAGGCAAATTTACTCCTAGATTTACGCCCGACAAACTCTATTTGTTCAATCAAGTCTTCATTCAACTTCCTTGGAGGAATTTCATCTTCTTTCTTCTACTTCTTTTATGTTTTCCCCTTCTTTACCTTCTCAGGCTTTCTCTTTACTAATGAATTGGAGCCTTCCATTTTTTTGCAAATTGTTACTTTAGGAAGCTCTAGAAAATCTCATAATTCTTTACAAATTCTCTACTTGCAGAATGCACGATGATCACTTTCTTGGTAAAAATGCCTTATGAGTTAATGCATTTATTTCATTTCACTACATTGATTTGTGCAATTAATATTTTTGATCATTGTAAGCATGTCAGCAGTCATTTCTTCTTTTTGGTCATTACTCACCCACTCCACGAAATTCAAATAAATGATTGCAGTAACTCCTGGCGAAAAATATGTGCACACCATTGATTGCTTTATCTCATTATTTCTAATAGTGATCTATTACATTTTTCACTTTTATTGCTATAGAAATAGTGATAACCCTAACACTCATTGCCATATCCATTTTCCTGTAAAAGAGATTCGTGATCAAAATTGCCTTATTGCTATAATCTATAGTGATCCATCTTATATCCATACTGCTTTGTTGTCATAACACATGGCAATATACATCTCTTCATTGCTTATCACTATGTCATGTTTATGCCAAATGTGACATGTGATCTTTTTACCTATTGATATAATATATAGTTACCTATACAACTTTATCGTCATAACACATAGAAATACACATGTCTTCATTGCTTTTCACTATGTCATGTTTACTCCAAACATGATGCATGATCCTTTTAACCCAACACTATATTATATAGAAACCTATACTGCTTTGTCATCATAATACATAGCAATACACATGTCTTCATCGCTTATTGCTATATCATGTTTACTCCAAATGCAATGTGTGATCCTTTTGGCCCATCGCTATATTATATAGCGACCTTTTGAGAGATCATACTTCCATTTCCATAAGGTACGACAATCATATATTTTCTATCACCAATCACCTCAACACAATCCTCCTTTTTTATCACTAAAAACACTTATCTCTAAGACATATAGCAATATAATATCTTTATCGTTCATCACCAAGATGGCTATATTTCATTTCCGCTTGTCGATAATCACTAGGTGTTATAGCGATATATCTTCCTTGTCACTCATTGCTATGTCAATTTTATGCTTTCTCTACATAGCAATAGAAGAGATCACTACATGTCAACAATATAACACCCAAGTTTTCTTATGACAATGATGTCGTCACTATAGTATATATCGATTCATGAAGCTTTCTCTCTATAGCTATAGCAATATATGAGAAAAGTATAAGGCAATGGTTAGGATGAAAAAATCTTTCGAGGGTTGACACAAGATGCATAAAAAATATTAGCATATGAGTTTTGGAGAATTCTTATAAAATGACTATTACATGAAAATAGCTAAAAAAATGTTGCAATGCAGACTTGGTTGTAGCCAATCTTGGTAGGAAGGTAGCGATCATGAAGTTCTATATGTCTAAGTGTGTTTTTATGTGGCTTTCCATATTTTATACTTCACCTTTGCAATTGTAGTCTCTTGCAATGTGGAGAGATTGTAAGTGGCACCTACTTGTCAAACTTGAAGTGTAGGATAGAGGTGATGGAATGAAGCCTTTTTCAATAGACAAAATTTAGCGAGCTCCGTTTCAGTTTGACAAAGATGTGGTAGCAAATTTGCATGTAGTTATTCCACTACACAGACAGAATGTGGTTTCGTCCATAAGAATCATAGGGACAACAACCATGCAAACTACAAGAAAGGCAACACAAAATTGTATTCTAGGTGATTAGAGATGCAATCAATAGTTTGTGTTTGTTATGAAATTGTACCATAAATTTTATGATTTACACTTTGATTGACTATTCTTTATGTGAAATTATTGTTGTTCTTTTAGGCTAGAAGATAACAGGACCAAATCACCAGCATAGAAATGCCATTTTCATTTTATTAAGAAAAGGGGGTGTCGAAGCCACTTCAATGTAAAGGTTATGTTTGGTAGACTAGATGTCACTATTATTAGCTACACTGATATGTTACATGTAGATAATGAAGGTTGAGATTTTCATGGGATAAATGATCCAAGCAATGAGCCATGGGTTCATTTGGCCCCGAACCTATCTGTTGAATGCAAGGCTTACGTAAAGGGCCTTTTGGAAATGGATGTGAGTGTGGATAATGTAATGGATAGACATCTAAGTGATCCATATTTTGTGGCTATGTTGTAGAGGGATACTTTCCTAACTCAAAAAGATGTCATGAATGCTTGGAGGAGAGTTAAGTATTATTAGTATTATTAAATGGATAGAAGAGGACCGAACTAATTTCTTTTATTGGCAGAAGCCACAGAAAGATGGCATGCCTTTCATTATGGGTTTCCAAACCCCGTGGATGCTTCATATGATGGTCAAACACTCTAATAATTCTATAATATCCATGGATTCAACTTTTGGAACAAACAAATATGTGGTGAGACATGTACAATTATTTTTTACCATTAACACTTTGTTCTTCTTAATTGGCAAAAACATGTTGCACACCATTTTTAACTTCTTAGTCGATTGATGTACCAACTATATTCTCTTTTCGTCTTTGACAAACATCAATCAGGGGTTCCAATTGCATGGGTTATCTCGTCTCCCAACAAGATTGAGGACATAGAAGGCTGGCTCTCTTCCATCTATAGGTGAGGAAAGAAGGCTAGAAATGACTAGACAGTCAATGCCTTCCTGACTGACGATGTGAGCACCGCAATACATGCAATTGAGTAAGGGATGAAACTATATATATATATATATATATATACATATCTTTGACTACACATTTGAACTTTGTTAACATTTATATCTCTTTTTAGTATTCCCTCAGAAAAGGCAATGAATTTCATCTTCATGTCCACTAGGGCCGCTTTCAACTTTTGTGTCTTTCTATGCATTTGGCACATTTGTTAGGCATGGTTGAAGAATGTACTGAAGTATGCATCAAAAGATAGAGAGAAGTCAATGTTTGAATAGCTCAGGATGATTATGAATGCAATAGGTGAGAGTGAGGATACCACTTATAGGCTATTGAATGATTTTTTTCCTCAAATTCTCTGATGAGCATGAATTCTTAGTATACTTTTGGAGGACATGGTGCAAAGGGGATGGTCATATATGTAAGGCACTTCACTCTTTTATTTGGAACTATTGTTACATTAAATTTATCTTCTCTTCGCTACACTAACTTTTCATGAAATCTTGTCCCCTATTACACACACAGAAAGGTGGGCCAAACTATTCAGAATCTTCCCACATGCAAACCAGGACACAAATGATCTCATTGAATCTTATCATTGCACATTGAAGATGTCGTACCTTCCCGACCATCAAAATAAATGTATGTGTCGAATGGATCATCTATACTTCACCCTAGTTTATAAGATGGAACCATTCTATAAGCAAAATCAAAAGTTACAAGACTTCAATTTCACTAGGAACTACAAGGCACAAAGTTTGCAGAAAGGTATAGATAAATCACAGGCAATTCCTAATGATGATTGCATTGCTGATGAAACTTGATTAAGATACTATGTTGTCAAGAGCCATACTAAAAGCAATTATTATGTTGTCAGACCCTTCGGTGATCAATTGTATATGTGTGATTGTCCTTGGGCTTTGCAGGGTAACCCATGCAAGCATGCATTGAAGGTTTCAGCTATGATTACACCTATGATTAGTGGAAAGTATATGTGTTCTCATAATCTAATTCATGCATTGATCTAATGCCTCTAACATAACTATTGTAATGTAGGCAATTTATGCACACATAATTATTCAACCAACTTATAGACATATATCCTACCACCACAATTTGTTGTGGAGAAAAGTCCCCCTGTGAGGCTACCTTCAAACACCCCTGGAACAAAAAATGATGCCCAATCCCATGTTCAAACATTGTATGAGTGGAAAGAATCCATGGCATTGTTGAAGGTTGCGACACATATAATGCGATAGATTGGTGAACAAGCGAAAAGATTCTATAAATGCTTGAACTGATTTTGAAATGATCTTGCCATGTTTGGTGTTCTTCCATTCAATCTTACTCCCAACACTATTCCATCTACAAATAGCATAGTACATATGCATCCATGGTTTTGTCTAACCTCGCTACCAGTCCCCTAGAAGTGACAATGGCAGCATGCCTCTCAGCATGATAATCTCAATCACAATTATTATTTACAGCCATTCGTGTTTCCCACTAAGGGACGTAGGAGGGGGAGGACTAAGAAGGACTCCTTGCATGTACCTGAAGTCAACATTCAAGCTGCATCTACTTCACTAAATATTGGTGAACACACATTGGCATTTGGTTGTGGGAAATACGCACTACATATGTTCAATCTTCTTAGTATCTCATGTTTGTTTGTTCTTTTAATTGTCAATATAAACTTTCTCACAAATTAATGTATATAATTGACATGTAGGCCCGACATCTACATCTACAAATCGTCGACATTGATTGTTGTTTCACAATGCAAGTAGCGAAGACGTTATAGAGGCTGGTGTAAAATAGATAGCACATGATTGTTAGGAATAAGGTGTCTCAACCTTGTATAATTCCTATTCTTATTATTTGTTTTGTAAAATGTATTTCTTGCAAATAATGTTGATGTGTCGACATCTTGAATTGTGTGTAAGGAGATCATGACTAAAACGGTTACGACGGATTCCTATGACACGTAAGAGCTATGTTAGGAAGATTCAATGACAGGTAAAGACATGTGGCAACTAAGATATTTGAGTACTGTACACTCTACCCCAATAGTGGGGTTCGGCCAAAAAAAATTTTGGGGTTCCTATTTTCTCGGAGAATGGTAAAACCCTAATATGGTTTACCTTTGGGAGTAGCCCTAAAGTGAAGCGCATGTTATAAGCATTTTTAGACCCAATATGCTGCTGTAAAAAAACCAGAGATAAGAAATGAAAGCAAATGGAGCTGAAAATTTGATTCAAGCCCCACGGTGGGCGCCAAAAATGTACACTCGAAAGTGTCCCACTCTAAACCCTTCTATCCAAACGATTCCATGAGATGGGAATGCTTGGATGCCGGCTTAGAGCTCCCTATCCACGGAGTGCAAGAGAGTGTATTTCAAGTTCAAGAGCTCTCAAATGAGCCTTAGAGATACTCTTCTTGCTAGTAAACCATGCAATGGGAGGTTCCAAAGACAAGATGCAAGAATGCAAATGTCCCAAGGAGTTCCTCAAGAATGCAATGCAAATGAAGATTAAGCTAGAATGAGATGCAAAATGGAGCTATGCTAAAACATGTATGAGAGTGTTACAATACCATTATTAAGCTATGTGAGATTAAGCTACATGTAAAAATGAAAGCTAAGCTAAGATTCTATGGTATGAGAGAATGTAGACAAGAAATAGAAGTTCTCCACAAAGCTCCAAAGAAACCTGTTAGAAAACCTGCAGCATAACAATATTCAAAAGATGGATGGATTGAGGGGGAAAGCTCTCTCCCTTTTAAAGATGTATGGACGGTAGAGATCAAGATGAAGATGGTGGATGATCAACGGTGGAATTTGAAAATAGGAGTGATCCATGTGCACACACAAATCAACCAATAGAATATAAGTTGACTTGTCATATAAGACAAAAGTCACAAAGCCTTTTCTTTTAATTGCAAAATAGAAAAAGGACTTTATGTGTGCACTTTAAGTGGGTTATAAGAATGGGGTCTTTTATTTAATTAAAAGGGGACATGTTCTTTTAATCAAATAATGAACTTAGGATAGCATAGTCAAACTATAGGTTATAATCAAATAAATTGATTATTAGCAATTTGGCTTAGGTAAGTGATTAAATTAATTTAGCCAAAATGTTGAAAAGGGGGCTAATAGTCTAGATGACCATTTTTAGGTGATTACATTTGCCCCTCTTTGACTAATGCGTGATCGATCTGGGAACACATTATGTCAAAGAAAATAGAAAGCCAAGTAGGCGGTGATAGATATAGATATCTGATTTTGAAGAATGAAATGTAGAAAAAGATAGCAAGTCCTAAATGTACAGCCTGATAGCGGTAGTACTGAACACTAGGAAGATGATGTTAGAATTCAAGAAGAATGCTAACACTTAGAAAAGCAAATAGAGTGAGAGCAAGTGAGAAGATCAAACAAATGCTCCTAAGCAGTGATAGATTATTTCTGCCCCCTCGGGATCGAAATTGAAATGAGGTAAGGGGATGCAAAAATTGGCTAGAAATGAGAAAATTAGAATATAGCAATGTCCAAGATGACATATAGATGATTAGAACCCAAGAATGACTATATAAAAAAATTGATAAAATGCCCCAGTTTGAGTAGAGTTGACCTTGAAGGATATAGCATAAAAATAAGGTCGAAATGAGTAGAAAGGTGATTTTAGACATGAAATAGTGAATTTAAGTAGATATGAAGTATGGAAATGATGAAGACATGAAGAAATGAAGATGCCCCAGTGATGATTCAGAGATTCGACCTCAAAAGGTCAGCTAACTACTCAGAAGAAAGTAGAATTTTAAAAGACAATTTTGACCATCAAGATGAACTCGAATTTGGATTTCGATCCCGAAAATGAATCTAGGATGTCAAAATTATTTAAGAGGTCAAAAATTTATATAATGTGATGATAAGATAGAAAAGAGATGAAGTGAAAGATTAAGAAGGTGAAAAGACATGAACAAGAAGAAAGTAAAGAAATATATGAAAGCAGTTAGCCGATATGTCCATGAAAAGATGAAGAGAGAGCTCTCCCCATATGCAAGAATGCAAGACTAAGCTAGAAAATGAACCTAAAATGCAAGCTAATATGCAAAGTGGTTTACCAGCAAGAAGCGCATAACATTTAGACTCTTAATTTCATCATTGAGCATTTATTAGGGACATCATGAGATCATACAACCATCACTAGTATAACTATGAGGATATGAATATGATCGATACCAGATAGGTATGTGGAAATCCAATCTAAGCATCAGAGACATGTAAGTCAAGATAACTACATGATTAGATTCCCTAAGTTTAATTTAGCAAGATTACACCTGTATCAAGGCATAAGCGCTAGGATAAACCCTAAGTGCAGTATTGCGAAACAATCAAGGATGATACATTTATAAGTCAAAGTGTTGAATAGGACAAGCATGAATGCTTACAACACTATAGACAAACAAAAGTATACCCACAAGCAGAAATCAAGAAAATATGTCCCATGCCCCCAGTCTTCTAGTCAATGACATCCTTGAAAGACTATTAGGGAGGGAATACATGGCAAAGAAATCATCATAGACAGCACACAAAGTAGATAAATGTCAGCATAGCTCAGTCATTTAAGTGTTAAAGTGTGTGTGTGTAAATCACTTGGCCATTTCTTCCAGACTTGATTCTGATAGTGAGATATCGCGACATCGGAGACCGTAGATAAACTATCTGTAAAGTGTTAAAAAACACTTGATGTCAAAGTGGGGGAAGTGTTGAGAAACACTATTTTGTGAGTTGTCAAAGAAACCCTAATCCACAAGAATACCTCAATAGGCTAAGTAGCTATGCCCCCAAGATGAGGACAAGAAACAATTCCAAGCTAGGAAATGTGTAGCAAAGTGGATGATTGAGATTGATAGACATAGGTGCAAGGGTTTCAAGTAGCGCCTGTTTCCAGGTTTTCACCACTTTGACAGCTTTTTTTTTTTTTTTTTTTTTTTTTTTTTTGGTGATACATCAAAGTGAGGTTTTCACTAAGATGATCATTTTTTCAGGACATTTTCTGATTTTTAAGATTTTTTCAGGCTCATAGATATATACAAGATAGCTGAGCAGCAAGCCTCTAAGTATAGAACTTCTTCAAGTGTAGGATGTTGATAGGTTCTGCAAGTTCTTCACCCTCTGAAGTAGACAACTGGTAAGCACCAGACCCAAATGATGTTGTGATAATGTAAGGACCTAACCAGTTAGGTTCAAATTTCCCTTTCTGTTCTCGATTTTGCTGATTTTTGGGATTCTCTCTAAGCACGAGTTCACCAACTTGGAACTCACGGGGGTGAACCTTTTTGTTATATTGTGTAGACATGCGCTTCTAATAAGCTCTCATGTGATCAAAAGCAGCCTTGCGTCGTTCATCCAGAGTCTCTAATTCCTGTACTCTCATAGCTCTATGGTCTTCATCGATTATTAACCCATGTAAGGAGATGCACAAAGAAGGTATTTCGACTTCTAATGGGAGAACAGCCTCAGAGCCATAGACTAGAGAAAAGGGTGTAGCCCCTGTAGGAGTACGAATAGAGGTTCTATAGGCCCAAAGTGCCGGATTTATTTGCAAGTGCCAATCTTTCCCAGACTTGTGAACTGTGCGGTGTAGGATTTTCAGCAGCGTTTTATTAGAGGCCTCAGCTTGGCCATTCCCTTGGGGATAGTAAATGGAAGACCAGTGTTGCTTAATTCCAAACTTTTTGCACAGCTGTTTTAAGTCTTTATTTTTGAATTGTCCTCCATTATCTGTAACAATAGAGGATGGGATACCATATCGACAAATGATGTGATTCAGTATAAACAGGGCAACATGTTTGCCTGTAGCAGCAGATAATGGTACAGCTTCAACCCATTTAGTGAAATACTCCGTTGCTGTGATGATAAATTTATGACCGCTGGATGAGCTTGGATGGATCTTTCCTACCAAGTCAAAGGCCCATTGCTGAAATGGCCAATATGTCACAGAAGGGATTAACTCTCGCCCAGGAGCATGTATCAAGTTACCATGGAGCTGACATTTCTGACAGGACTTTGCATAGCGCACAGCATCAGCTTGCATGGTGGGCCAGTAATAACCCGTCCTAAGAAGTTTTCGGGCAAGTGCAAGGCCATTAGAATGCGCCCCACAAATGCCATCGTGGACTTCGGCAAGTGCCTTCTCGGACTCTTCTAGTTCTAAACACCTAAGCAACGTTCCGTCTAGACCCCTCCTATACAAGTCACCAGAGACCAAAGTGTAGTGTGAGGCATTACGAAGGAGTTGGCATTTTTGGTTGCGTGTGAGGGTTTCGGGAATAACCTGATCACGTAGGTAGGAGAAAATAGCCGCATAGCGGGAGGAATCGTGACCTACAACAGTGTAGATCACCTGGTTATCTAAAGAATCATAGTCTGGATGACACAATTCTTCCACCAAGAACTCAAATCGCGATTCATGTTCTTGTAATTGGAGGATAGATGCTAAGGTGGCCATAGCATCAGCAGCCTTGTTTTCTGCTCTAGGAATTTGTTGGAATGTTACAAAGGTAAAATAGTTCCTTAGAGCATCTATCAACTTTTTATAAGGGATCAATTTATCATCCTTTGTTTGATATTCATTATTCACTTGGTTCACAACCAGTTGAGAATCCCCATAGATGTGTAGCTCAGTTATTCGCCATTCAAGGGCCATTTTGATCCCATTTGTTAATGCTTCATACTCTGCAATATTGTTTGTACATGGGAACAATAATTTGTAGGATTTTGGGATCGTATAACCATGAGGGGAAACAAACAACACCCCTACTCCTGCTCCATTCTGTGTATGGGATCCATCAAAAAACATTTTCCATGTTCTGTCAGTAATGTTCATGATTGAGGCATCTAGAAACTCAATTTGTAGAGGTGCTACATCTTCAAGTGGGAAGTCAGCCAACTGGTCAGCTATGGCTTGTCCTTTGATTGCCTTACGTTCAACATACTGAATGTCAAATTCGGAAAGAATCATCATCCATTTAGCAAGGCGACCAGTAAGTGCAGCTTTACTTAATAAATATTTCAAAGGGTCTATCTTGGCAATCAAGTGAACTGTGTGGGCCAACATATAATGTCGAAGTTTTTGGGAGGCAAAAACTACAGCAAGGCATGCCTTCTCTATACTTGTATAATTTAGTTCATAAGCCACCAAAGTTCGACTAATATAGTATATGGCTCTTTCTTTACCCGTCTCATCACTTTGGGCTAAGAGTGCTCCTAGAGAAGAATTCGTAGCTGAAATGTACAGAATCAAAGGTTTTCCCAGAATGGGTGGCATCAAAACTGGCGGTTTTGCCAAGTAGCCTTTGATTTGGTCTAAGCTTTGTTGACAGTCACTGTTCCAAATATGGGTAGATCCTTTATGCAGATTTTTATTGAAAGGTTGAGCCTTATCAGCTAATTGAGAGATAAATCTTCTTATGGATTGTAGCCGTCCTTGCAGACCTCTAAGCTGACTGATAGTCTTTGGTGGAGGCATATCCATGATAGCTTGGACCTTTTCAGGGTCAACCTCAATGCCTTTTGTTGAGATGATATAACCTAGCAATTTTCCAGAAGTGACACCAAAGGCACATTTTTTTGGATTCAACCTAAGTTGGAATTGTTCCATACGGTCCAATATCAAACTAAGGTCTTTGAGATGTGTGTCTCGTTTCTTTGATTTCACCAGTGTGTCATCAACATAGTCTTCCATGTTTTTATGCATCATATCATGAAAGATGGTTGTCATTGCTCTTTGATATGTAGCGCCAGCATTTTTGAGCCCAAAAGGCATGACATTCCAACAAAAGGTACCCCATGCACATGTAAAGGCTGTCTTTTCTTGGTCTGCTGGAGCTATCTTTATTTGGTTGTACCCAGAAAATCCATCCATGAGCGAGTACATCTCATAACCTGCAGTCATGTCCACTATCATATCGATTTTTGGTAGTGGAAAGTCATCCTTGGGGCACGCTTTATTGAGGTCTCTGAAATCAGTACAGACTTGTATGGATTTGTCATGCTTGGAGACAGGTACAATGTTGGAAATCCACTCAGCATAATCAATGGCCCTAATGAAGTTTGCATTCAATAGTTTTTCTAACTCTGTCTTGACCAGTAGAGCCACATGTGGATGCATTTTTCTTAACTTCTGTTTGACAGGCTTGACATCTGGTGAGATTGATAAGTGATGCATGATGAGATCTGTATCAAGCCCTGGCATGTCAGAGTATGTCCATGCGAAGTTGACCTTCTTGTCTTGAAAGAACTGAGAAAACTGTGTCTTTTCTTTGTTTGACAAAGATTGAGCTACATGGATAATCTGAGGACATTCTTCTGTTCCCAAGTTGATAGGCTGTGTAGGTTCGACTAGAACCGAAGATCTATCCTGGAAATAGCTTGGCAGACTACCAAGTACCTCATCCGCAGGTGCCTCAGAGAGGTTTTCACCATTAGATACGTCTTTATTTTTACTTTTTTGAGGGTCAGACACCGCCACAATGTGGTTTTCGCCGTCTGATCGCTTATTTTTTCTTTTAATTTTTTGACTGAGGTACTTGATATCTGATTCCGTCATGTTAACCGCGGGTTCGCTGGTGGAAGAAATGACAGGTTCAATTGCGTTTAGATAACAAGTGATCTCATAGTCATTTTGGAAAGACCGTATTTCAGGTTTTTGATTTTGGATAGACCAATCTATGAGTTCTGGGTAAATTAGCGAGAGTGAGGGAGAAGTTTTAATGTGATTGATATGGAAGGAGTCATCTCTGGTGACCTGTGAAGTTGAGCCTATAGAAAATGTCGCAAAAGAGTTCAGCTCAGGAATAGTCCTAGAGGAACTAGCGTGATCCATTGAGACATGTTGTGAGTCAAACTCATCTGACCTCATACTAGACCATTTGACTACATTGGGTTGGGTTGCATAGGCATGAATGACATCCACCCCTAGCTCACAAGATGCATCAGAGAGGCTTTCCCATTCATACTCATGAGAATCTGTACTTTGACCCCTATTTATGAGATGAGCAATATTCTGCCTAATTCGTCCTCTATTTATGTCCTCAGAAGTAGACCCTTCTTGTTCCTGTTGTTGGGAGGTAGAAGCTTCTTCATTATTAGCAATAACTATGTCTTCTCCCCAAAGGAGGGAAGTGAGAGGAACAAAGTCTTCGTCTTGTGTAGTAGTAGCAATTATGGGAGAGTCATCATCCTCCGATTCACTAGACATGAGTAATATTTGACTACAGTTTGGTGTATTATTGTCTAGCCCAAAGCCTAGACCAGCGGTGTCTCGAGCATCATGACCTTGAGTGTGACTTAAAGGTTCAACTAGAGCATTCTTACAACCAGTTAAGGACCCGTGGCCCTGGTAGCCCATTTTTGTCAAAAATTTATAGTCTTTTCCATATTTTTTGGGAGAAATAGGGGTAGTCATTGTAACCTCCTCGTCTTCCTCTTCTCTGTAGATCCAGTCCCTAATGGCTTGTTCTTCCTTCTCTGCTTCCAGTGGCATGGAAGATTGCACAAAAGTGCCAAAAAGTGTCATAGCAGAAGCAGAAGACTTCTTTGCAATAGTTGGTTTCCCATAAGACCGAGGGGAAATTGGTAAGGCAGCAATAGAGTCCAAAGTGTACTCGCCCATACCAAGGCTCATCATTTTCAATTTTTGTTCACATTCTGTGAAAGATGGTGCTAGCTCATGAGAAGAGCGATTGTGCGGGACTAGCGTTTCGGCAATAGATAATGTGTTGATAGACATGGAGTTGTCGCCGGGGACAACCACTTCAGTACCATTAAAAGGGAACTTAATGCACTGATGGTATGTAGAGGGTACTGCTTGCATATCATGAATCCATGGTCGTCCCAACAACAAGTTGTATGCAAGTGGTATGTCTAAGACTTGGAAAATGACATTCTTCTCAACTGGACCAACTCTGATTGGAAATACAATTAGACCTTTAGAAGGCCTTTCAACCTCATCATAGGCCTTTATAGTGATCTTGCGCTTAGGATCGATGGCAAATTCAGACATGCCCAATTGTTGGATTACATTGAACGAAATGATATTTAACCCTGCACCATTGTCTATCAAGACTCGATGAACACGGGTACGAAAGATTTGAACTTCGACATGAAGAGCAAGGTTATGGGGATGACTAAGAGCTCGGTCATCTTCTTCAGAAAAGGTGAGATAGTGGGGCGAGGAGATGTGGTTCACCATAGCTTGGAATTGTTCCGCATCAATATCTGTGGGAACATTGGCAGAACGTAAAGCTTTCTCAAGGATATCCCTGTGCAAAGGAGATAACCCTAGTAACTCAAAAATGGAGATTTGTGCTTGTGTGCATTGCAGTTGGCTAACAAGATCATAGTTGGAGATCTTGGAAGTAATTGGTTGCTTAGATGATGAAGCATTTTTAGGATCATTAGCAACTTTTAGGACAACCTTAGATTGCCCCCTAGTGACAGCGTTAAGTGGTTCACCCTAAGAAGATGAAGACTTAGCCACTCGGAGTACCACCTTGGGTCTAGTATCAGTATGATCTTGAGGAGTGGATCGTGTCCTTAAGACCACTCTTGTTCGTTCATCTTTAGCGTCATAATTTGGCCAGTTGTCATTGTTGGAGCTTGCCATACATATGTATTCAATAGGCTCAAGCATGCTTATAACATTATCAGTGTTAGCGTAAGCATAACTAATTTTGGCGTCATGATTCTTTTTGGCAGCTACCCTTGAGGTCTCACCCTTTTCGTATTCAGGTAATGGTTTTTGGAAAGCCTTATGATCAGTATTCTTAACAAGGCCATCTGTAACAACTTTTCCAGCTTCGATGAGGTCTTGAATTACATCTTTGAGTTTGAAGCAATTCTCTGTGTTATGTCCTTTACTTTGGTGATAGCTACAAGTATGATCTTCTCTCCATCATGGAGGTCTAACAGGTGGATCGTAAGGACGTGAGTTGTTTGGTAAGGTAACCAATTTGTTTGCAATTAAGGTTTTTAAAACCACTTCATAAGGTTCGACCATAGGTGTGTAAACACGTCGCTTCTTCACAAATTTAGAGCCTTTGTCAAAGGGTTGTGGTTTTGAACCTTCTTGTTGCTTTGCTGCATAGATGGCATTGGAAAGGTTAAACGCAGGCTCCTTAGTCTTAGGAGTGTCCACTACTCCGTCATTGACAACATACTTGTTTTTGTTCCAAGGTTTGCCTTTGTCTTTATTGTTCCCATTGTTAATTCTATCCTTGTTTATGGTAATATCACCTTTTTTGATAGCAACATCCTCAATGCGATATGCACTTTCTACCATGGCGTTGAAGGATGTGAATAACTGTTTTCTTAGATCAAAGTATAATTCAGGTACAAGCGTGTTGACAAAGATGTCAATTTTTTCAGCCTCGGGCACTTGCCGAGGATACCGAGAGTATAAAGATCTCCATCGTTGAAGGTATATTGCAAAAGACTCTCCTGGTCTTTGTTTGATGTTGCATAAGTCTAGCACTGTCACAGGATGTTGAATGTTGTACGAATATTGCTGGATGAAATGTTGTGCAAGTTCGTCAAATGTTTTAAGAGGAGGACTCAATTTTGTGAACCACTCCATAGCTTGTCCTCTTAGACTTCTAGGGAACAAACGCATAAGAAAGGTGTCTTCATGCATAAAGTCCATGCTAATAGCATAGAAATGTCTCACATGGTCGTGAGGGTCACCATTTCCATCGTATTTGTCATACTTAGGAACCTCTATATCCTTAGGAAATGGTAGCATGTACAGACCCCTATCAAATGGAAGAGCGCAAATTGATTCAACAAATGATGTCTTAGGTGGCTCTTTTGAAGTTTGCAGTTGTGTAAATTGTTTTCTTAGTTCTTGTATTTCTTCCCTTAAGATTTCAGCCTCAGTGGGCTCTCGTTTTGGGATAATATGTTCAACATTAAAACCTTTAGGGAGTTTCCATCCCCTAGCTGCCATGTATCGAAAGTATTGGTCTCCATTTTCCTCTAAAGCTCTGAGCATTAGTTTTTGGGCGAAGCCATCTTGTTGAAATTTGATCACATCTTCGCTAGTTACTTCTTCATCACTATCATGATGAGATGGTTTAGGTGAAGGACATGCACCAGTGGCAACTGTAGGAGTCCTTGGAGGTGTGTGATTACCATCATTATTTTCAAAGGGATTTCGAGGACAAGTTCCTTTATATCCTTCGTAGCGTGCCTGATTGTCAGTTTCAGCTTGTTGATTTTCTCTCTCCGTAGCGTATATAGCCTCCAAAGTCTTTTGGGTTTCACGTGCTTGTTCTTCTAAGCGACGTTTAATTTCATCGGGATGCACCATTGTGACTATACCACTCGTACCCTCGGGTGTCTCAAAGGGTGTGCCAAAGGGATTTTCAAAACTATAAAGTGGGTTGTGTCGAACGTTAGCTGTTTGTGTTTGATCAAATTCGAGGTTCTTATCACAAGGTTGTTTGCGAGGACGTTTGGGTGGTGTTTCCAATTGTTTGAAAATGAAAGGCGTGTGGCTACCGTTACCACCTTGATATCTAGTTGTGACCGGCATGTAAAGAGTTGTCTTTGTTTAGTAGGACAAGAAGAGCGAGCCAAATTTGAAGCTTTTACGATCAGGACTAGTCACTTGTCAAAATGTGATTAGATGGCTTGTCAAACAGTGCTCAAGATCTTACAGCACGGGTGACTCGAGCCGAGCGGACGAGCGAGAAGCTCAATAGTGGATAGCTAGAAAAATAATAGCTGAATTTTGACAAGTGATTTATCAAGACGTTTCAAGACTTACATTCGACGGACTAAACCCATCTTTTCAACTTAAGATGAATTCTTCACACACTGATACGTGGCCAGGATCAAGGGTGACTAGCGTGACGCTCCTTAGACCAAACAAATCCGACGGAAAACTCTGTTTTTGACCCAAAATGACTCCGATACTTTCTCAAAAGGAGGGTGACATAAGTTCAGCAAATAATGTCGTGCAACAAAATTTTAGGAACAGTGCGATACTTTTTGTTCAGGTGACATATATTTATACCAAGTGCGACGGAATATAAGACATAGTGTGACATAATTTACTACTGACGTGCGACATAATTTTTGAAAAAAAATGTCGCGCAATAGTTCTCATGAAAGCGTGCAACAAAGTGCCAGTTTTGTGTAAAAAAAAAAAAAATCAATTTTTTGGCTTGGAGTTCGTTTCAATTTTTCAATCAGATAGTTGTTTCAATCAGACAGCATTTCGTCTCAACTTGTATCAGTAAACAGCAAGGTTTGCAAATAGTAAGTGTTGTAACATGTCTTCAAAACAATTGATCAAGGGTAAAAACAACCTTGTCAATACGCACTTGGGATATCAGAACAGCCTTCCTAACAAATCTTTATCGGAATGTTTATGTTGCAAGAACGTTAACACTGGTCAAAACATCGAAAACAATAGCCAAGCAATCTACCTTAGAGTCATGGTTCATTACTCAACAACTTAGCCCACGCTTGATGCTCCTTCGCCTCACACCAAGTGGTTGCCCACAAGAGATATTGGCTTTGTCATGGAAATGCCATAAGCATAACCAAGGGAACACATATGGTGAGTGTAAATCTTGGGGTGATCCGGGTAGTCCACTAGGATCAATCCTTGCACCAAGAAGTTGAGCGGCTAAAAAAAAGGTAGTTACTAACTTAGAGTTTTTAGATCGGGTTTCCGTTCATAGTGTTCCTCTTGCTCCCAATTACGGGACACCTCACCTTGCGATGAGTAACCGATCTCACGATCACAAGAGTACCTTAAGCATTCTTGCCTAGTGATCTCCCTATGGTCGAAATCCCATAAGCGATCACACTAGACGAAGATAAACACTACGTCTACCAAGGTTTTGTGTCCTTGATAGCCTTGAGTTTATAGTGGGTTGGAAGAGCCAGGTAATCGGCTTGTTCCCACTTGGGTCGTTCCTCTCAGGTTGTCCGAGAGCAGGCCCTCTAAAGGATTCTAACTACACAAAGTGGATCAAATTTTGGAAGTCAAGATTTCTGGTTCACCACAAGGGTGAAGAGTATACTCTCCTATTCCAATCATTTTCTCCCAAACACGCCAAGAAGATTCAGTTACCCCTTGCTTTTGAAACCAAATGGCAAGTCAAGATTTCTTATTCACCACAAGGGTGAAGAGCATACTCTCCTATTACCAAAAGACTCCAATCACAAGTTTTATGTGCCTATGAAAAATGAACAATTATTCAATGCCACACATGAAAACAAAAAAGCAAGAAATTTGAGTTTTTATGCTTTGGGCAGCCCTGCAAACAATCGTTAGTAGCCCTTGTGTATTTGAAGCTTTGACATGCGTTCTTTTTATGCAATGTTTCAATTTTTTTCACAAGGATGGCAACCTGAAATCACAACTTGTTAGCAACAAAAGTTAGTGTGAAATAACATAAAAATCTGCAATAAAAAGTGGTGAGTTGCTTCAAAAATCTAATTTATCCTCCAACCAAGTACATGCAAAGAAAGTGCAAGTTAATCACAAATGCTTTCATATTTACTCTTTGGTTTTGACCTAGTCAACAAGATTGGACTTTTTTGCTATGATTTCGTATTCAAAAATAAAAATGAAAAAAAGAGACCCCTGTTAAAAATCAGAGAGCTTTCCAAAAATGCAAGAAATTTTTTTTAAAAAATTCATTTGCTCCCTAGAGATTGATTTTGTCAAAACAGGCCAAATTTATCAAATCGAATTTTTTATCCTTAATACGATCTCAAAATTCAAAACACAAAGAAAGAACCCCCATTAGAATTGAAAAAGCTTTTTGAAAATGTAAGTTTTTTTAAAAAAATCGCTGATTTGCGATCAGAAACGACTTTTTATGAAAAACAAAGAAAAACTCACAACTCCCGAAAATCACATCAAAATGCTCTGCAAATCGGAGTGAGACATTTTGAGCATATATCCAACCTGCAAAAAAAATTTCAGAACCAAACTCCAAGCGGTTTAAAAGATATGATCAAATCTTTAAACCAACTAAGTTTTTGGCCTTCAAACCAATTTACTTATGGCTTGGCCTTAAAATCAAAGTGATAATTCTACAAAAGCATTTGATTAGACCCAATATGCTGCTGTAAAAAAATCAGAGATAAGAAATGAAAGCAAATGGAGCTGAAAATTTGATTGAAGCCCCACGGTGCGCGCCAAAAATGTACACTCGAAAGTGTCCCACTCTAAACCCTTCTATCCAAACGATTCCATGAGATGGGAATGCTTGGATGCCGGCTTAGAGCTCCCTATCCACGGAGTGCAAGAGAGTGTATTTCAAGTTCAAGAGCTCTCAAATGAGCCTTAAAGATACTCTTCTTGCTAGTAAACCATGCAATGGGAGGTTCCAAAGACAAGATGCAAGAATGCAAATGTCCCAAGGAGTTCCTCAAGAATGCAATGCAAATGAAGATTAAGCTAGAATGAGATGCAAAATGGAGCTATGCTAAAACATGTATGAGAGTGTTACAATACCATTATTAAGCTATGTGAGATTAAGCTACATGTAAAAATGAAAGTTAAGCTAAGATGCTATGGTATGAGAGAATGTAGACAAAAAATAGAAGTTCTCCACAAAGCTCCAAAGAAACCTGTTAGAAAACCTGCAGCATAACAATATTCAAAAGATGGATGGATTGAGGGGGAAAGCTCTCTCCCTTTTAAAGATGTATGAACGGTAGAGATCAAGATGAAGATGGTGGATGATCAACGGTGGAATTTGAAAATAGGAGTGATCCATGTGCACACACAAATCAACCAATAGAATATAAGTTGACTTGTCATATAAGACAAAAGTCACAAAGCCTTTTCTTTTAATTGCAAAATAGAAAAAGAACTTTATGTGTGCACTTTAAGTGGGTTATAAGAATGGGGTCTTTTATTTAATTAAAAGGGGACATGTTCTTTTAATCAAATAATGAACTTAGGATAGCATAGTCAAACTATAGGTTATAATCAAATAAATTGATTATTAGCAATTTGGCTTAGGTAAGTGATTAAATTAATTTAGCCAAAATGTTGAAAAGGGGGCTAATAGTCTAGATGACCATTTTTAGGTGATTACAATTAGTACCCAGAATCTTTTTTGACCATACTACAATCGCTATAGTGTATCCCGACTCATGAAGCCTAATCATTGTAACTATAGCGGTATATGAAACATCGAACAAAGAAACAGAATCTCTATCGATTGAGATTTTTGATGCGCATGTGCTAAATAAATCTCATTAACAGTTAAACGAAATGTTGAATGACAAATTCCAATGCTTATTCAATGGTTTGAGTGACACAGAGCGTCGAAGAAATATACAAAGAAGTCAAGGCAGGGTTTGGATGAAACTTTTATGCGTATAAATGTATCAAATTACATAATGAAAATATGGATGAAACTATTATACGCTTTGGATATTATGACTCGTTAACAATATCAAAACATGGATGAAACTGTAATGCAGTTTTGATAATACTCATAATGACCAAAAACACTCATCAAGATACTAACCCTAACCAGACTGCTCGATAACAGTATCCAATTATGGAGGGAATTGTAATGTGTTTTTGATAAAACTAAAGCTACCCAAAAACATTCAACACATCATATAATTGTATCGTATTACATAATGAAAGTATGGATGAAATTGTTATGTGCTTTCGATATCTCCTCTTTTTCGATCACCAAAAATACTCATCGCCTTGACTTATAGCAATACAACATCTCTATCGCTCATCATTGTAATGATTATATTTGTTTTCCATTTGTCGATGATCGCTATATGTTATAGCGATAAGTCTCCTTTATCGCTCATCCCTATATTGTTTTTGCAGTTTCTTTGCATAGTGATAAGAGGGATCGCTATATGTCATGGCAATATACTTTCCTCATCACTCATCGCTATGTCAAGATTAAGCTTTATCTGTATAGCGATAGAAGAGTTCGCTATATTCTATAGCGATGTAGTACCCAAAATCTATTTTGACGTAGTACCCAAAATCTCTCTTGACCATACTGTGATCGCTATAGTATATCCCGACTCATGAAGCCTAATTGTTGTAACTATAGCTGTATATGAAACATCAAATGAAGAAACAACATTTCTATCGATTGAGATTTCTAACATGCCTGTGTGAAATAAATCTCATTAACGGTTAAATGAAATGTCGAATGACGGATTCCAAAGCTTATTTAATGGTTTGAGTGAGGCAAGGCGTCGAAGAAATATACAGAGAAGTCAAGGCAGGGTTTCACAGCATCCACTAAATGTTTGGTGGAATTAGTGTGGCCAATGCTTACACAATTTCTAACCACAATGTCCAAGTGAGTTATGCCATCCACCCTTAAAGATATAACAATAAAGCTGAGCCCAACGTTTTGTATGAACCCACCAATATTTTGTCGAATGAGGGTTACAATGTTCGCGCCTTTAGTGCTTCAATTAACGTGACTTGTACAAAGTAGCGACGGTGCAAAATGCAGCTACTTGCGCGTTCACCGGTTCACTTAAAGTTTAAATGTCAGGTGTTATGGTTACGTGATCATAACTCTATCGTTAAAGCATGGGACACGCGATTGGGCGATCGAAAGGATAAGTCAAACGACAAAATAACACTTTTATTGATGCAGTCTTATGATGTGACAATCATTTGAATTGGGGTATGTGCCTTCACATGTGAACAATCAAATAACATAGTGACAACTCACAAATGATACAGTTAAATCACTTCAAATGGTTAACTCTTCAATGAAGTAATAGTAATGGCTAATGTGATGAAGGTTTTGTAGTTATTGAATTTCATGTAACATCATGCCCACAAAACCGTATTGAATGACAAAAATTTTCAAGTAACAATTCATACGAAAAAGGTCCACGGTGACAATTCCATCGTCAATCCATTCCTTCGCATCAAAATCACCTATTGGACACAAAACGAACACAAGAATGCAAGTCATGGACTTTGATTGACAAATGACCGTGACTTTTTTATATATATGTATGGTAGTCCTTTTTTATGTATGTATGGTGATTTTCTCCATACGATTATGGTACAACAAGACGATTTGTAGCAAGGATAGTTGCATCCCATCATAGGTCCTGACTGAAACATTATACGATTGCTCCCATGTTAAAAAGACATTGTAGTTTACTTTTGATTATGGGGTCCTTATATTCCGTGCGAACAACCACTTATCCAGAGACCCATTTTTTAAAAGCTCATAAATCAAGCCTATGCACAAAATCCTCTAAGCCTTACCAGATTCAAATGGCTTATACTGCCAATTGCTACATCATCTCTAAATTCCTTATATCCTTGTCTTGGCCCATCTAGCTTTTTCTAGCATTTTCACTGCCACTTTGTTGTGTTGTTATCTTTAAGAATGCCTTCATAGACTAGACCCAAATCCCCTTGTCCCGAGAATTTTGCCTAAGTAATCAAGGGCTTCCTTAACTTCATGAAATGTAAATCTTGGGGAAAATACTTGGAAGGGTTCTCGAGAACGAGAGATGCAGAAGGAGCCTTGTTAGGGCAGAAATTCTGTTGTTTGGAAGGGCTACTGGTGAAGGAAAGAGCCAAGTGCTTGTGTTGTGTGTGCCCACTCTCTTCACTCTTACTCCGTACATGAAATCCTTCACACTAATCCACCGTTATAATCCAGATCTCCCGATTTTGGCATCATTTTGGGCTTTGCGTTCTTCAATGTCCTCCAATTTAGAGGTCTCCAAGGGTTCAAATGCGTTTCAGAGAGTAAGAGATCTTGTTCTCCTCCGCTGAGACACGACTTTCTGTGGCCCCCTTCCTCCGTTTCCCTCTCCGCCACCGGAGCCCTCAGAGGAATCTGTTTCTGACATATGTTTTGTGCCGCCATGGGCTTTATCCAGCCACTGAAAAGGGGGTCATCTGCCGGAACAACTGGCTCATCAGAATCAATGCAGAGAGGGCACCGAATTCGAACTCGGGGTTCAAATCTCCAATTGGATTCTCTTCTCCGCTCATCTGGGGTTGACCCATTTGGCGTGAAGGTGAACCGTGGCGGTTGAAGAAGAAACGCCCCGGACTCGAAGGACCGCTCATGGAGGACATGTTGCATTCCAGAGGCCTTCCATTATGTGTTAAGTCTGCAGGTGAAGATTATAAATTTGGATGATAAATTAATTACCCTACAGAGCTGCAACGACTCTGCAAAGGTGAATGCAAAGAAAGTAGTTGGATTGTGCGAGAGCAATCCGAAAGTTAAGAACTCATTTCTAGAGACAGACAATATTAAACACAATTCTTTAACATTATTGGCTCACGTAGTCGGTTTATTTGCATGTAACCGATGCATTAGCATCCTGGAACCAATTAAATAATACAAATAATTAGGGAAGTCGCTCTATAAATCTACCCTACATTGTGAATAACTTTCTATGGACGAAACTATAAATTAATTTTCAGTAAGTTTATCGATGGCACTTTAGTGGAACGGATGCCGCTTTCTCCATTTAACTCAGATCGATTTAGGCCAAACACAATACCACATTAAAAATTTCACAGAGGTCAAATATTTTGGTTAAAATAATACTTCAGCATTTCAGCAAAAACCAGGGGAAAAAAAACGAGCAACAGCAGCACAAATGCCGTCGAAACGGCATTCATCAAAGTCCTAAGCCAAAACCCTAAAATGTCAGTACTATTCATTGGAAAAGAACAAATAACTTTTTTATAGAAAAAAATGATCTGAGAACGGAAACAGTAAAAGCTTTCCAAAATAGTGATTCATCCACCATACAGGCTGCACAATAAAGAACCAGATAAACGAAATGGAAAATGGAAACATATCTTCAATGAATGCCATTAAGAGCAAGTCGAACTAAACGTTTATTATAAACCCTAACCTATGCAGGATGTAAAAACCAATGCCAGTCAGAAATCTCGTGTGGAAAAATAGTGGGATCATTGCACGTAAACGTGCTTCCCCATTTCGAGTTCATCAATCTGGATTCATAGATATACACTGCAAAATGATTCATTTCATTACTACCATCAATTCAGCCGTTAAATATATTTTTGCCGGCCATGATCTCATACATGCCAGAACCCTAATCGAATCACGCAATTTTAACCCTAATCCGCAGGAGCGTATTTCAAAAGTGAACGAGCCTTCTCGTTTTCTTAGGATTTTCTTCTATTTTACGATGGTTTAATGTATGACGGAAAAAATTTAAATACTTGGATGTGGGTACATGTGGACTTGAAAATTTATGTAAATTCTTTTGATCTAACTTGTAATCAAATAGATCAAGGGGATTTCATTCTAATTTTTTTTTAATGAATAGTGATCTTTTCTATAAATAAAATGTATTCAATTTACAATTCACAAAAAAGAGGTCGAGGGATACAAGATCACCATGCGAAAGAGTTCACACGGCCGAAGCCGGACTAAAAACACGGCCGCAATCGGAATTAGAAACTATTCGTAAAAAAAAAAACATATAAGGCAACCTCACGCTGCCAAAGCAGTGCTAGCCGAGGGTGGTGGATCATCTTTGTCTTGAAAACCCCAATCATCTTTAGGACTGGGGGGTGGGTTGGGAACAGTCCAACCATCATCAACAGCAGCAGCAGCAGTGGCAGCCTCCTCATCTTTAACCTCTGGCCACAGAGGAGAAATCGCCAAGTCCAGGCGAGGCCACTTCCCAGAGTGCACACAATGAGAACCAGGAGGAGGAACTGAGGACCAACCAGTACCACCATGAGGTGGGGAAGCTGAGCGACACCTCCATCCACCATCACCACCGTTGGGAGAGCGGCGGCAAGAAGCTTGGGAGCACGGGGTGTGCGAGTGGCAGCTGAAGGAGTGGCGCCAAGGACAGCGGCCACAAGGCATCGAGGTCTCCGTTGAGGCATCAAGAGGAACTTTGGCGACAATACAAGGAGCATTGTCTCAGTAATTGAGCAGCTCCTACAGGTGAGCAACTTCGAGTGCAACTTTATTAGCTTGCACATGAATCTGCATAATTACATTATTACAAATGCATGCTTTAGTATACATAGCAATGTTAACATCCAGAAAACTGTCTGAAAAGAATAGCATTCCTATCTTTCCACAGAGAAAACAGGATCTCCAACCTAAAGGTATGCCAAATCTGGGTGAACTTCCGAGGAAATCTGGGAGAGTCACCCAGTAAAATCATATGCCAAGAGAAAGACTCAGGTCTAAATGGCTTGGAAAAATCATGAATCCAGTGCCAATAATTATGAGCATGCTTGCAAAACCAAAAAATGTGCAAGAAAGACTCTGGTTGTCCACAAAAGGGGCATCTAGGGTCAGGAACCCCAATGTGTTTGAGCCGAGGCCCCAGGGGAAGACCTTGGAAGGCCAGTCACCAAGCAAAATGCGCAATCTTGGGTTCAGTTATAGCATTCCATATGGTGTCAAAGTGTTTTCTCCATTGAGAAAGAGAAGATTGCAAATGCCATCTGTGGTTTAGCATATCCACCATGGGAAGATGAGGCAAAAGCCATCTGTAACCCAAACTTGGCTTGTAATAGATAGCATCAAATAGATAGAGTGCCTCTTTCTCAATTTTCAATTTTATATTCAATACAAATGGACCTCGTTTCT
The DNA here is from genome assembly GCA_028749045.1 of Cupressus sempervirens. Lineage (NCBI taxonomy): Eukaryota > Viridiplantae > Streptophyta > Pinopsida > Cupressales > Cupressaceae > Cupressus > Cupressus sempervirens. The sequence continues at coordinate 618,198,065 of CM053785.1, read as the reverse complement.
AATTTTCTATTCAATGATAAATTTTAATGGAGTTTGAACCCTTGATGGCAAGAACAAGAAGGCTACAATTTAATATCCCAACATCACAATGTTAGTTTTTAAAAGTCTAATTTGAATGATAAGGTTATTTGAAATTTATAAAGGAATTTAATATTAAATTTAAATTTAAATGAAAATAATTTGATTAAATAGTTTGGTAAATATTCTACCATTATATTTAGTGGATTGTAGCATAAAAATATACATTTAAATTGGAAATTGTTGATGGATTGTCATTGCAATAAAAATCAATTCAATTTTAATTAAAAGAAGATGAGAGACAATATTACTCTTTAAAAGATGGCATTTACTTCTTAACACATTCATGTAGTTGCTATGGTCTCCATCTTATCATTATCCCATTTAAACTTGTTATTCCATCAAATCATGTGTTTTACAATCTCTTTTATGCTTCTAAGGCCACACTTGAGAGTGTTAAGACTTGTTTAGCTTCCAAGTTAACTCCAATTCTTTATGAGAAGGCTCATGTGATTAATATGTATAGTTTTTCACGTGATTTGGGGAATCCTTCAAGTTCCATGATCTCATAAAAAGATGTTTAGAGCTCTTATATATCTAAGGCTTCTTCTTTAATCAACTACTCAAAACTTTCTAAGATGTCCTTTTCAATATTTTTAGCATGCTTCTAAGAAGTACAACATTTTCACAAGATATGCAAGAGTATTGATCCAATCTTTTAAAGTTCTACAACGTAGCAACTTGTTTTATATTTATGTTAATAAAGGTGTAAATTTCAAATATTGAAGGGACACTATATTGAAAAAAGGAAAAATATCATGTCCCAAACAAATTTAGAAAAGGTTGAAGTGGATAGGTGGGGAAAATATTGATACAACATTCTTTAATTGGTAAATTCAATGGATTTAGGCCTTGCCTTATCTTATTTTTAAATTATTTTTGAATGTATGTATACCTTTGTTGAAGAATTGGATTAATATCCTCCCATGTGTTGAAGGTTTCTTTATAGTCAACCTTGTGTCTTAAAGATATAGGAATGTTACCCTCAATCTGATGGTTTTGAGAGGATAACACATTGAGATTGAAACCATAAAACCCCTCCTTTGTTTGTTTTAAAGATTATTTCTCTCATACACTTGTTTGGATGTGTCTTCTATAATTTTTGTTATAATACTGAAGTTATCTTGTTATGAAGTTGTTGAGAATTCTTTGTGTAAATTTTGGATGTTGGATAGGAATCTGTATACCAATTGGAGACCACTTATGTCCATATTTGTGTGGAAGTAGATTTTGATTAGGGTTGAATGAAGAAATGATTCCAAAACAAGTAGAAAACCATGGGTACAAAAACCAAACTATGCAAGCATCTCCTTTATTTACTACTTATGTTAAATGTATATGGTACTATGACATTTCACTACCTTAATAAGGCTCACATCCAGCCCAATATTAAGAAGCATTAATCTCTTCTAACTTAATTGAGAGGGATTTACCCTCATCAACTCACTATTTTTTCATAACAAGGTGCAAAAACTTCTAAGGTTGCTAGGCAATGTTTAGATAGACAATGTATTTTGGAGACCTCTTCAAGTAAAATGTCTTTACACTATCAGGGAAAAAACAAATACTCAGAATCTTGAAAAAGAAAAGAGAGGCATTGGTGAAATACAGGATAGATAGAATGTAGGGGTGGGGGTGGGGAGAAGGTGGGCAATCAGTATCCTTTAAATATTTTAACCTTAAGCAAACTCAGTACTCTCTTTGCTTCCTCCTATTACTCAGTTAGCATTTAACATAAATTGGTTTGCTTAAAAATGGAAGTAAAATGATTAATTGTACATCAACACATAAACTCATGAAACGCAACCCATAACATAGTCATTTGGTATCGCAAAAACCCTTGGTCAAAGGGAAAACAAGAGTGGGGATGGTACCCACAAATCCATCACTACTATAATAAGAGGTTTCCCTATTAGGGCTACAATATTTGTCACTTCTAATGACTTAATCGGTTAGGAGTATAGAATAAGATCTATAAGGATCTACCTTTTATAAGGATATTACAATACTCTTCAAGCATGCACTCAGTTAAGAGATTTACATGTCGATTGTTAAGTCGACCTCTTTCAATGATTCAAGATACTACTACAATGATTAAGCAATAGCAATAAAATGATCTTTATAGTAGCAACTTACTTTTCTTGATTAGATCCATCTTCTTCTCTATAATTATCACCTTCCTATGATTTACTCTGTATTTGTCTCTGATCTCTAACCTCTATACTGAACTCTGACCTTTCTATTTCGCCTCAATACTTCATTTATCAAAATTCACTTCTTCGCAAATACTCTTCACCATACTATAACTATCAACAACTTCAAAATTGTTCCCGACATGTCTTTATATATTTTTCTTTTATCATTTTCATGTCTAACCTAATTAGGGTTTTAGAACTTTCTAGAATTGATCACTAATCATGATCAATGGTTCTATAATCATCTATCCTTTCCTTCCTTCTCATCTTTATTCTCATTGGTTTTTTCTACCTTGAAATCATCAATAGTTATTTCACATTCTTCAAGAAAATCTTACTAAATTTTACCTTGATTAGTGTAAACCATTTTTCTTGCTCATTATAGACACGTCACATCAGACTTTGTGCAAATTTAGACTTTGATGTCACATTTGTATTACTTGTTAAATGCAATGTTCCTTCATGTTGTCACTCGATGTGAACTTCTCTTGGTCTCCTCTGACTTGCATAGTGTGGCTTTATCTTGACTCAAGTGAAGCTTTTGCTCAATAGATATACAATTACTCGATTTGAACTTGATCTTGGGTATAGTTGTAAGTTTTTTTCATCTCCTCCTTCATTTCTTAGACAATATAATGACTTAGTTGCTATGCACATTTTGACACTAATTGGCAACATTATAATCCATAGCAGTAACAATCTCCCCCTTTGACATTAGTGTCAAAAAGAATGTGTATAGAAAAAATTACATGTCCCCCTAGACATGCACTCCCTTGATAGACATATTCATTTTTATTTTTTGAAAATCTTTTTCAATTTTATTTTTTGTATTAGATCAATCAACTCCTTATAACTTCATGATTACATTTATAACGCAAACAACCATATACAACGACAAAAACATATTATCATATTATCCCCCTTTTTTGAAACTTATGTCAAAATAACTTAAGACATAGATAACTTATTAGGGGTGTAATCCATAAGGATAAAGAAAATCTTCATGGTATATCTTCAAAATTGTTATTATGTTGTCTCAATTATTTTTTATCAAATTTAGTGTTTGCACTTCAATCAATAGCTTGGTTGCTAGATCTATCATGTAATCTACAATTGATAAGCTTGGGGCCGCAAAAATTTCTATAGCAATCTTCAAATGTGTCGATGCAATAGTAATAAGGCTTGAATTTCATTTATCTTGGCTCTTATGTTTCCTTCTTCCTATAGATATTCATGTTATAAACTAGATAAATACCTCACTTGGGAATAATGCATAGAATATGTACTTGGATTATTCGTCAACTCTTTTGCACTCTTCTTTATGTATTCAGTAACCTTCTATAACTTTGTCTTTATGGTGCAGGAGCACCCACATAAAGTATTTAGGTCAAAGTTTTATATAAAGTATTTAGGTCAAGTTTTATGCACGAGCCGACTTGAGAAATTTATCTTGATTTTGTCATTAGGATAAGATAATTTTCTTAGGATTTGTATAGATCATTGTGGGGTCATTCTTCCCCATTCTATACTGATCTAGAATTTTCTATAAGTTGTTTTTCCTATTTTGTAATAATCTAGAAGGTTTTGTAGATTATCTTAGCAAGTATAAATAGAGTTTTAGGTTTAGGTTTAGGTCAAGTTGGAGAGCAAAGTTTCTGGATACTATGTTACAAAGAGAAGAAATCTACAGGACAGCTAGTGTATGTACTATTCATTTGATAAATTAAATAGAAGAATTTTATAATCTATCTCTTGCTGGTGTTGGTTCCTATTGATATTGCTTCTATTGAATTTATCTCTGCATCACTTTACTCTGCTTGTTAAGAATGGTATATCACACAACTTTTAAAAGAATAATGAAATAATTTATTTCTTTATTTCTAAATTGGTAATGGAAGTAGACAATGCTACTTGCTTGATTTTTATATCGGTGGAGACTTTCTCTAATACTTTGTTTTAAAATTTATTTTCATTGCTCTTAGGTAGTACTGAGTGAGTATCAATGTTTGGATCAGTTAACATTTCAACACTTTGTACTAGTTGATCCAATATGGGAGTCTTGTCATTTAAAATAGTATCTGGCACCACCTTTAGAAGTATATCCTTAACATCATGCAATACTTGCTTCTTCTTGTGTTCTTTCCTCAATCTCGTTTGTTCCTTTTTTTCTTTCACACAACTATGTATAGATCGTCATTCTCTCATCATCCAATATGTTTGGATCCTAGCTCGGTATAACAATTTCCTCCTCTAAAGTTACTAGGCTTGACCTGAATAAATACAATTTCTTCTTCTTCTTGAGCTTCTTGCCTCTACTAGTGTTGGGTAAGACATTTTGTTGCATTAGAACATGAATTTCCAAATTATGGTCCCTTTTCTTTTTGTGACTCTTATTCTTGTTTCATGAGTTTAACATTAGATAGTGTTGTTGTTGGCACAAATGGTACTATTGCCATGCTCGGTGATGTATCCAAATCTTCATTGTTCTTTTGTTCTACACTTGGTAGTTCTTGCACTTAAATTTCAGGTAACTTTAGAACTGGTGTTTGTAAAAACATGGAATGAATAGAAAAAAATGATAATGGACTGAGAAATCTAAGTCGTCCAGTATTATATTCCTTTCCAATAATTAGTTGGCCATGCCTAATTGTTCCCTCACTCAAAGATCTATGGGTTGGTTATTTATCACTTGTAGCAGAAATGTATGTATTATGCTTCATAGAGTCTCCTCCAGTTTGAGCATGTTTTGTATCAATTCCCTCATCTCCATTACTCTAATCTCCTTGTCCTACTTGTATTTGTTGAGCCTATTGCTTGATATTTGTACTCATCTGTTGTCACTCAATACTCACAGTGGTGTTTGCTAACATATGTAGAGATCTAATAGGAATATCATCTACATTTTGATCCTTAGGCTTTAGGAACTCTTTAATCTATTGAATTACTGGATCAAATCCAAGTATGTGAGCATGTGTAGATTCATCAAGTGTTGTTCCCTTCATCTTTGACTCGATTGTCACTATGAAATCCTCATCCTTCTTTAACTGCTTGGCGGGATCTTCATTAGGAATGTCTTCAATAGTAACTATATCTTATTTTTTAGTAATATAACTCACCATTTCATGAACTAAGTCTACAATATCTTGTAGCATAACAATATCAAACTCATCATCTTGATTATCAAGTTCTACTTCTGCTCAGTTTATTATCATCAACATCAATAGTTTCATGGGGATCTTTTACGTTATAAATTTATTTACAAATCATCTTTGAATCTTCATCCACCAATTTTAAATTGTGATTCAGAATATAACTAGCTTTATGTTTTGGGACAAATATATTCTTGTGCTTCTCTAGAGCTTCAATCATATCTTCCAAACTGAATTCGGGCATAATAGTTTCTAATGCTTTACTTCTTATTTCTTTCTCTATTCTCAAATAATATTTACACCAATTGTTAATCCTGTCGTATAATTCATCTGGAAATTGATTTCCAATTTCTAATTGGGCATACTTGAATTTATTCATCATTACAATTAGAGCATCTTCTATTTTCTTCTTACTTTCATCACTCATCATTTCATACTTGTAATTTTTTAAATGTTGCTAAACCACTACATTATTGGTATATATAACCATTATTGTCTATTAGTGTCAACCACTTAGTCATTTACAAGGTAGAGTCAAATGGTCATCACTACAACTGAGCTACTCTATATAGGTTGAGTCATGTACATAAGCAAGTTTGTATCGAGCTCTATAGGAGCTAAATAAGTTTTTTGGTCACAAAGTATTTTCTATATGAGTCAAGCTCATCAACGACCAAGAAAATTCCAAGTATATAAGTGTCAAGTTATATAATGTGTGTTGAGAACAATACACATCGAGCAATCAGAAGGGTAATACAGAATGAGCAACAACAATGTCGAGCATAAGTAAATATTAAAGTTGTGAAGAAGGAATATTTAAGTTGTGAAGAGGTTATTATAGAACATTTAATACTTATAGAGGTTGTTACAGAACATTTACATGATGTGGATCATAGATCCCTATGTTATGTGTTCAATGATCAGGATGAAGAGGCAAAACATGGAACCATCTAGAAAATGGCTTACAAATCACTTTAAATAATGATGATCTTAACCTAGATTATACATACATACATACACACTGTTGGGTGATTATGTCCAAGGGGATTTTGGGCTTGTTTATTTGGGGGATAATGAACCCTGTCAAATTGTTGGAAAGGGAAAAATTAAGATTAAGTTGCAGAATGGGAATCATTGGCTACTACATGAGGTAAGACATGTTCCAAAGCTGAGTAGGAATTTAATTTCAGCAGAGCAACTCGGTGATGAGGGTTGTGTAATTAAATTTAATGATAAAAATTGGAAGGTTTCAAAAGGTTCCCTTGTAGTAGCAAAAGGTGTGAAAGTAGGCACCTTATATCTTTGTACAGGTCATATTGTTCCTTCTACTTTGATTGTTTCAGAGAAAAATGAATATTCAGGAACAATTACTGCAGTTGAGCAGGGAGAACAAATAGCTGCCGTAGATTCTGATACAGCGCTGTGGCACAATAGACTTGGGCACATGAGTGAGAAAGGTATGAAAGTACTTCATTCAAGGAAATTTTTACCAGGTCTAAAATGTGTGAATATGGATTTCTGTGAAAGTTGTGTGTATGGAAAACAAAAGAGAGTGAGTTTTGTAAAGACAGGGAAGGAAAACAAAAAGGAGAAATTAGAGCTTGTGCATACAGATGTATGGGGACCGGCTCAGGTATCTTCCCTTGGTGGCTCTCATTATTATGTTACATTTATTGATGACGCAACTAGAAAAGTATGGGTTTATTTCCTTAGACAGAAATTTGATGTATTTCAAACTTTTAAGAAATGGAAATGCTTGGTTGAAAATGAGACTGGTAAGAAACTAAAATGTCTCAGATCTGATAATGGTGGTGAGTATTGCAGTCATGAATTTGAAGATTATTGCTCCACTAATGGTATTCGTAGACAAAAAACTGTTCCAAGGACTCCACAGGAAAATGGAGTGGCTGAACGCATGAACAGGACTATAATGGAGCGCGCAAGGAGCATGAGGTTGCATGTTGGGTTGCCCTTACACATGTGGGCGGAGGCTGTCAATACTGCAGTATATTTGATTAATAGAGGTCCCTCTACTCCTTTGGGTTGTGGTATTCTAGAGGAAGCATGGACTGGTAAGAAGGTGAGTTATTCTTTTCTCAAGACCTTCGGTTGTGAAGCTTTTGCTCATATAGACTCTGAAAATAGAACCAAGCTAGAAGCGAAATCAAAAAAATGTGTCTTTGTTGGATATGGCATTAATGAATTTGGCTATAGGCTTTGGGATTTTGAAAATCATAAAATTATAAGAAGCCGGGATGTCATATTCAATGAAAAAGTGTTGTACAAAGATCTGTTGCAGCAACATGAGAAGAAAGAAGATGATTATGTAGTGTTGGATGATACTCCAAAAGCTGATGTTCCAGCCATTCCTCATGATGTGCAACAACTGCAACAACAAATACCACACACACCAGTGAATGTTAGACGGTCAACAAGGCCAATTAGACCTCCACAAAGGTTTTCTCCCTCTTTGTATTCTATTTTACTTACTGATGCTGGTGAACCTAAAAGTTATGATGAAGCTGTGCAGGTGGATACTAAGATTCAGTGGGAGTCTGCAATGAAAGATGAAATGGACTCTTTGCTGAAAAATAAGACATGGGATTTGTGCAAGTTGCCTGCAGGTAAAAAGGCTTTACAGAATAAATGGGTTTACAGGTTGAAAGAAGAGGAAGGAGGTAAGAAAATATTTAAGGCCAGGTTAGTTGTAAAAGGATTTGCACAGAAAAAGGGAATTGATTTTGATGAGATATTTTCTCCTGTTGTTAAAATGACTTCTATTCGTACTGTTTTAAGTCTTGTGGCTACTGAAGATTTGCATTTAGAGTAGATGGATGTTAAAACAACCTTTCTTCATGGTGATTTGGATGAAGAAATATATATGGCTCAGCCACAGGGTTTTGAGGTCAAAGGTAAGAAGAACTTAGTGTGCAAATTGAAGAAAAGTTTATATGGCCTGAAACAAGCACCTCGTCAATGGTATCTGAAATTTGACAGTTTTATGCATGAGCATGGATATAACAGGTGTCATTCAGATTACTGTGTTTATTTTAAGAGGTTGGATGATGCTAGCTACATTATTTTATGTCTATATGTTGATGATATGCTTATAGCTGGGTCTAACATGCATCATATTAAGGGGCTAAAATGCCAGTTAGCACATGCATTTGCTATGAAGGATTTGGGGGCAGCAAAACAAATCCTTGGTATGAAGATTTGCAGAGATAGGAAGAACAGAACATTGACGCTATCTCAAGCTGATTATGTTGAGAAGGTGTTGCAACATTTCTCTATGGAGAATGCTAAAGCTGTCAGCACACCTTTACCTGGTCATTTGAAATTGACTAAGGAGATGTGTCCCAAGACATAGGAAGAGGAGGATAAGATGTCCAAGGTACCCTATGCTTCAACTGTAGGAAGTTTGATGTATGCTATGGTATGCACTAGGCCAGATATTGCACATGCAGTGGGAGTCGTTAGCAGGTATATGAGTCATCCAGGTTTTGAGCATTGGCATGCTGTCAAGTGGATTCTCAGATATTTGAGAGGAACATCCAATAAGTGTTTACACTTTGGGGGCTCTACTACTGATTTACAGGGCTATGTTGACTCAGATTTGGCTGGGGATATTGATACCAGGCGAAGTACTACAGGTTATGTCTTTACTGTTGGTGGGGCAGCCGTGAGCTGGGTTTCTCGGCTACAGAAGATTAATGCTCTCTCCACTACAGAGGCAGAGTATGTTGCTGCTATAGAGGCAGCCAAAGAGATGATATGGCTTCAATTCTTCTTGGAAGAATTGGGACATCCTCAGAAGGATAATTATTTGTTCACAGATAGTCAAAGTGCCATTAATCTTGCTAAGAATTCAGCTCTGCATTCTAAGACCAAACACATACAGTTGCGGTACCATTTCATTCGGTCAGTTTTGGAGGATGGACAGTTAAAGCTGGAGAAGATACATACCAATGAAAATCCAGCAGATATGTTGACAAAGATTGTCACAAGGGAGAAGCTGAACTTCTCTTCAGCTTCAGTTGGTCTTTTAGACTAAATGTGAATAAAAGAACAACAGAGTCCAGGGTGGTTTGATCCAGTGGGAGCCCCATGCGGTAGTTGTATTGCTACAGGATCAGTCTCCAAGTGGGAGATTGTTGTTTAGTGTGGAGACAAAGAGGCAAATGTGGTAAGTAATAAATCCGAAGAGGATGCTTTGCTTCTGTCTTTAGAGAGTGTTGATGATTCATGGGTTTTAGATTCTGGTGCAACGGAAAATGGCCCCCACAATTGGTATCAGAGCCTAGTTTTGGCCTGGTTATGGGTTCAAATCTCTCTGGTGCCTTCTCGACCCGTGTAAGCACCTGGTATGCGAGTCGAGGGGGAGATTGTTGGGTGATGCAACGCGCTCCCCTGCCCACAGGTGGTTAATTATGTGGTGTTCCATGTTCACTAACAGTCATGGCTTTTGGTGCAACGACAAATGGGCCCCACACACACACACACACACACACATATATATATATATCATGAATGCATGTCAAGTAAGAGAAAAGGAAGAGAGGTGTATGCATGCAAACAAGAAGGTTTGAGAACAGATCATAAGTCAATGAAGGGTTATGTTATCATCGAATAGAGAAAGTGACCTAGTCATGGAAATGAAGTGAAATGGAAAGACAAGTGATATCATATCAAAGGAGAGGATCAGTTAGCAATGAAAAGACTCAAAATCAGCTTGCAAAGAAAATTGAGAGTTAGGTACTGAATTAGTTTTAACATACTTGAATCAAGTTAATCTCTTAACAAAGTGGTCTTAAGATATCTATTTAAATCTCCCAACAGAGTCATTACTTAGTTTTAAGTGTAAAATCCTCTAAGAAGGTGAGGCCTAATAGTCTCTTAAGCCTTTAATAGGACAAACTCCTCATAAGGTAGATCATATTTTATGATCAAACATTGTAAACTTAACTAATTAACTTTATTACTACAGTAGTGAAGATTTATGGGTGTCATCCCCACCCTTTTTCAACCTTCACCTTGGAGGGTTTCTTGGTAACAAATATTGCATTATGTGTTTTATTTTCATGCATGTGATTGATTAGATTTATATGTTACAACAAATTTACATTATAATCTTTACATGCACAAGTTATTGATAGCTATGAATGTATTCATGAAAAGTATAAATTGTTAAAGATTATGATTCCCCCCCCCCTCAGTATCTTTTTTATCCTATTTACTCCTCCATAAATCAACAATTGGTATCAGAGTATGGTTTCTTTGAGAAAATCTTAATAGCTTGGAGATGGAGGCTTATAAATTGGACAAGGTTATTGACAGTCAAGTGATTGACATCCAGCTCACACTATAGAAACTTGAGATGGCAAGAAAAGATCTGAAAGATTTCCTAAAAAGGAGAAAGGAAATTGTCATCCAAATAAGGCAATTTTTGTATTTAAGAAGTTGAGATTGAAGGATTGTTTGAACCAATTAATCCAAATGATAAAGCATCTGATGATCTACTTGACAAGAACAAACTTCACAAACTTCTAAATGAAGAAGTGATAGCACTGAAAAGAGAACATGAAATTCAATTAATAATAGTGTGTGAAGTGACTAAACAAAGAAAGAAAGTTGAAGAAGATGGGACTATGGTTGAAGAAGACAAAAGGATAATGGATATCGGACTTGAAGAAAGGACATCAGATATATAGAAGCTCACTAATACTCAATTGGACATGATGAACCAACTAATGCTTGCAAATCAAGAATTGAATCGCAAGGGTGCGAAAATTGTAAATCTTAAATCACAAAATGACATATTCAAGAATGAACTAAAAAATGAGAAGGAATCTATGGAGAGATTCAACAAAACCAAAAGAAGCAATGAAGTACTTTAAAGAACTTATGAAGTCATCAAGCTATTTTAATGGGTCAGGACATTCATGCACTAAGAAAGGAGAATCATCTAGGAATGGAGATCTGAGGAATGTAAAGTCAAAGAAAAAATCAACATGTTATTATCATGGAAAACTTGGTCGTACTACAAATATTTGTCGAAGAAAACATGGTTTGAAAAATTCTAAACCTAAGTTTACTTGTTACCATTTTTACTGCAATAAATAAAGACATTAAATACATGAGTGTAGATCAAGGCTGAGGAATACACCTACTATACTTCAATTTCAAGGATATTGCTATAACTATTAGAAATATGGGAATAGAGCATATGAATGCATATCGCATACAAAACCCTACAGGACAAATCAGAGAAAGAATTATGTACCTAACAATGCATGTTCTAAATGTCACAAGTTTGTACATCAAAGAAAGAATTGCAGGACTCAAGTACATTCAAAAAATTAGAAAAAGGACAAAGGCAAAGACAAAGTGGACATTGAGAAAGTTAGGAATGAAATGAACTAGAAATGAAAAAGGAGAGTAGAAGATGGAAATAGTGGAGCTAATGGAGCTAAGATCACCCAATCCAATAGAGAAGCTGATCACATCATCTCAATCTAGGCAAGATAGGCATGTATGGAACTATACACTTAATTGATATATCATACATCAATTCCTTACATGTAAATGTGCCAAAATTTCATATATGCATGTGTGAAGATGCATAAGAACAAATTTGTGTAAGATTTTTGAGTGTCAGCAAAAATGTCTATTTTGACCGAGCATTGCAACATAGACCGAGAATTTTAGAAGAGGAATAATAGAGGCTAAATGGAATGATAGAGATCAAGTAATTTGGAAGAGACTGAGTTGTAATTCAAAGACCTAGTTGAAAGGCATCAAAATCGATCAAGATAGTTGGCTTCCACCCACCTGAATACACAACATTAATGGAGACCCTAAATTGATCAAAAGAATGTATATAATGAAATTCAAAATCATTATTTCATACCTTGCATTCGGATTTTTGAGAGCACAAAGTGATTTAGCAATTTTAGAAACCAAAAAAGATTTAAAGAGTGATTTGATCAAGAAGCTTGAACGAGTGGAGAATCTGAACTACGTTGAGTATCCAAAGAAGAGAGAACTTCAAACCCTAGCTATGAACATGGTAGCTTCATCAACCACTAGAATGAGTGAAGAGGTTAGTAAAATCCAATTGGTGAAGAGTGACACTTGTCCTCCACCTAAATTTTATGTTATTCTAGAGATTGCTATGAAAGGAGACTCAGTGGGTGTGTTATCTTTGATACTAGCTAAAGTCATTATGATCCTTGATGTCAGAAGCCATTATATGTGCAAAATTAGAGAAGTAGGAGATTTTGAAATTGGGGAAGCTTATGAGAAGTTGTGTAATGAAGGAATCTTGAAGGATGAATTTCAAATTGTTGAGAGGAAAGGGTTAACTCGTGCCCTAGAGTTCCTGAGAAATTTCAAAATTGAGTGGATTAAAGTTATTTTGAGTAGAATTCATGACATGAAGTATTGGCTATAGAATGGACAAGTGGAGATCACAAAGAAAGTGATACATAGGGTTATAAGTTATCCAACTCTAGATAAGACAAAAACCATGCAATGTTTAAGTCATGAAGAAATTGAGGCAAATACAGGAGCTAAGTGGAATGGACGTGATCTGTCCATTACAAGCATCTCTGATCCACTAATTGAATTTTTAGTGAGAGTCATTGCTCACAACTTCTATCAGTCGAGATGATTGAATAATGTCCCTTGTATGGTTGTGGATCAAACATGGAAGATTGTGATGAAAGATCATGAGTATGATCTTGTTGAGCTATAGAATTTACAACTTACAGAATATATGTCATCAATAAGGAAAGTGAAGAACTCAATGTGTAAGTTTGGATCCCTTATCATTTGTATTTTCTTTTATATCTAGAAGTATTTCCCCTGTATTGGTAATGTTGTATGGGAGCAAGACAAACCGATGACAAAGAAGATCAATGATTACATTACTTAATTGGGAGAAAATTTTGAAAATGTAATGAATGCTTAATTTGACGAGTTTAAGAAAAGGATGAAAAGAAGAGTGAGGATTCTTGAAAAATTAGTCACCAGATATTATAGTGATACAGACAACACTTTTGTATAGGCAATTAAGTTGAGGAAGGCTCAGTTACAAATTTTTGATTATGAGGTAGTGATATATTAAGAGCAAATATTGAGGCACTACTGAAGGAAGGGATAGACATCAAGGTTGAACATTTTGGTAGTTATGAGTAAGCCAAAGAAAGAATAAGTATGAACATTAAAATAGCTTCCAAGGAGAAGAAGAGGAACAAGATGATTGAAGACCTAGAAGCTAAAATAGGCAACCTAGGAAAGGGAAAGGGACCATTGCAAATTATACAAGGTCTTGATGAAGATGAAGAAAATTACTGAATTAAGAGAAAATTTTGAAAATGTAATGAATGCCTACTTTGATGAGTTTAAGAAAAGGATGAAAAGAAGAGTGAGTATTCCTGAAGAATTGGTCACAAGATATTATAGTGACATATGTTTTCTTGTTGATATGGACAACACTTTTTTACAAGAAGTTAAGTTGAGGAAGGCTTGGTTACAAAGTTTTTATTATGAGGTAGATAGTGATATAGTAAGTGCAAATATTGAGGCACTACTGAAGGAAGGGATAGACATCGAGGTTGAACATTTTGGTAGCTATGAGTAAGCCAAAGCAAGAATAAATATGAGCATCAAAATAGCTTCCAGGGAGAAGAAGAGGAACACGATGATTGAAGACCTAGAAGCTAAACTAGGCACCCTATGCAAGGGCAAGGAACCATTACAAATTACACAAGGTCTTGGTGAAGATGAAGAACAAGACAATGGTCATGAGGGAGAAGGAGGAGGAGGAGGAGGCAAGGAAAAATTCCTAGTTGTTGTCATGCCACCAAGAAAGAAGGCCCAAGGAACACAAAACAAGCTGATAGTGACACCTCCATCACTAGACAAGCCAAGGACCAGAGCAGCTGCTAATGTTGACCAGTCTACAAAATAGAAGGTAGTAGAGACTACTGAGCCCAGTGCCCCCAGAACTAGAAGAAGGAGATTAGTTAAAGGACCACCTATCAGAAAGATAAAGACTATTGATGAGGTATGTGAAAACTTGAGAAGATCTATAGGTTTATCTAGTTTTAGATATGTCAAATATGACACACTAGATAATGATGATAGAAATAAAGTTGAGGAGGTTATGGTAGAAATGATTGCAAATTAAAAACTAGCTCTTAGTACAATAGAGAAGAAGATACCCAAAGGTCTTTATGATAGACTAGAGTAGAAGATGGCAACAGGCTAAAGTAGTAGAGAAACACATAAGAACTGACACATTACTCAGAGTTATGCCTAATCTATCACAAGATCAATGAGACACATTTTTGGAAAAATATAGGAGTAGATTTTTTCCTAAGTAAAAAATGTTTTTGGTATTACAAAATAAAGAGGAAGTTATACTACAACAAAGTGTGTTGCTATGAAGAAGCATTTTTGGGTTAACATCAAAGACTATAGAGACAAACATTGTAAACATCAAAGATGATTATAATAGTGGAGAAATTTTAGGTCTCTTGAGTCCACAAGGAATCATGTCCCCTATATGTGTTGACATCCCTAACACTCCAAAGGCCGACAAGTCAAGGCTCACAAACATAGAGGCAGATGATGAAGATAGAGAAACAAATGTGAATGATAACATTGTTTCAACACCTTGTATTGAGGAAGACAAAGAATCAAATAAAGTTGAATCGAGTGTGACTATTATTTTCTTGAGCATAGATGTACAAGAAAGATTGGGTGGTGACATCCCCACACAAACTCCTAAGGTAGTGATGAGCAATAGCATTCCCCCAACTAGTAGAAAGAGGAAAGCAATAAAAGATATTTCACCAGATATTGAGGTTAGTCTTGATGAAATCATTGAGATGCCACAATTGGATCTGGCAAATCTCACCTTGGAGAAAAATATTTTCCTACAAGAAATTTTGATGAAGAAAAAGAGACAAGAGGGGCTCATAAGAGAGTACAAGTAGAAAAATATACTATATGATGCAAAGCATATTTTTGTTGATGTTTTTGATATTCAAAATTTTGAAGAAGATACACCAATCATAAACCAAATTATAACTATAGTTGAACAAGTAAATGCTAGAAATATGGAGTCAAATGAGAAGCTAATGGATTGGTCTACTAGAAGATTTGAAACCAAGGTTGTGGACAAAGTTTCCATAACTACTACCAAGCAGAAAGTGCTACTACAAGAGAAAGTATAGGTTATGATTGAGCTTATACAGAACGTACAATATTTGTACACAATTTTGTCATATGTGCCAAGATTTACTAACAATATTAAAGTACAAATAAATACAATTTAGGCTGAGATGAAGAGATCCAGTAGCATTATTTCAGAGTCAACATGATCAAGCATTGATCACTACAATAGTCTACTATATGCTCGAGGCATATTGGTCAAGCTTTAGGTAGCTGTCAGCAATATGAGATCCAAATTGATCTCTATTTAGGTGATGATGATACATCATTTGGAGGTCATGCAAAGAGAACTAAAAACAACCCAACATCTTATTATAGGAGATCACAATTTATCAGTGATTGATAGTTTAATTGATTTCGTTGCAAGGCTTCATTTGCAGAATCACATTTTGGAGGTAGTAAGAACCACTTGGGATCATGCATTATTTATGATTACTAGATTTCATTTGGAATTTATTGAAACATATGGATTACTTCCACCCATTTGACCCCAGCAATAGTGACATATAATGTTAAAAAACAAGTGGGAAATAGAGTCAACAAGGGGGAAATAGAGTTGACAAAGGGGGAAACAGAGTTGATAAGGAGAATGTGATGTGAACGAGATGTCACACAACAATTTGAATAAAGGTGAAATTGATTTTTTATTCATTTTTGCATTGTTTATTCATTTGCATAAGACTTAGGGGGAGCTCATTTATCAGATTGTATTGTATAGATGTAAATATGCCAAAGTGATGTAAATATGACAAAGTGTTTTTTCCACTAATGTCAAAGGGGGAGATTGTTGGTTTCCCTACCCATTGTTATCTATTATTGTCAACCATTTAGTCATTTACAAAGAAGAGTCAAAGGGTCATCAATGTGACCAAGCTAATCAATATAGGCCGAGTCATGTACATAAGCAAGTATGTACCGAGCTCTATAGGAGTCGAGTAAGTTTTTTGGTCATAGAGTTTTTTTTGTACAAACCTAGCTCATCAATGATTGAGTAAGTTATTAGCGACTGAGGAAATTCCAAGTACACAAGTGTCAAGTTATATAATGTGTGTTGAGCATAATACATGTTGATCATCAAAAGGTAATATAAACCAAGCAACAAAAAATGTTAAGCATCAGGAAACAATAAAGACTAAGCAATGCAGAGTTTATATAAGTCAGGAATGGAACAGAGTTTGATGCAAATTAAATATCAAGCTAACTTGTAATAAATATTTAAGTTTTAAAGATGTTGTTACAGAACATTTAATACTTACAAAGGTTTTTATAGAACATTTACTTGATGTGAATCACAAATCCCTATGCTATGTGTTTAATGATCAGGATAAAGAGGCAAAACATGGAACCATCTAGAAATTGGCTTACAAATCACTTTAAACAATGATGAGATTAACCTAGATTGTACACACACAAAAACACACACACACAGAGAGAGAGAGAGAGAGAGAGAGAGAGAGAGAGAGAGAGAGAGAGAGAGAGAGAGAGAGAGAGAGAGAGAGAGAGAGAGAGAGAGAGAGAGAATGCATTTGAAGTAATAGAAAAGGAAGAGAGGTATATGCATGCAAACAAGAATGTTTGAGAATATATCAGAAGTGAAGGGTTTTATTATCATCTAATAAAGCAAGTGACCTAGTCATGCCAGTGAAATAAAAGGGAAAGACAAGTGATATCATATTAGAGGAGAGGATCAGTTAGCAAAGAGAAGACTCAAAATCAATTTGTAGAGAAAACTAAGAGTCGGGTACTAAATCAGTTTTAACAGACTTGAATCAAGATAAATCTCTTAACACAAAGGTCTTAAAATATCTATGTAGATCTCCTAATAGACTCCTTAGTTGTAAGTGTAAAATCCTCTAACAAGGTAAGACCTAACAATCTCTTAAGCCTTTAGCAGGGCAGACTTCTCACAGGGTAGATCATATTTTATGATCAAACATTGTAACCTTAATTGGTTAACTTTATTACAGTAGTAGTGAAAATATGTAGGTGTCATCCCCACCCCATTTTTACCTTCACCTTGGAGGGTTTATGGGTAAAAAAATATTGTGTTATGTGTTTTATTTTCATGCATGTGATTGATCAAATTTATATGGTACATCAGATTTACATTATAAGTTTTACATGCACAAGTTATTGATAGGTGTGAATGAATTGGTGAAAAGTATAAATTGTTAAAGATTTTGATTCACCCCTCCCCCCCAGTATCTTTTTTTATCATGTTTACTCCTCTATAAATCAATAGACATTCAGTAATAGATTGAACAATTTCATCTATAGTCTATGGTCTTTTCAATGAAGTAGTTCGGGCATTACTTACCTCATCAAATTCAATTTGTTTACTATCATCCGCTTCATATTCTTTCAAGATCAACTTTCTTATTCTCCGAGCTGGTCTCTTAACCTATTTTCTTGTGGGCTTAGGGGATTTCTTCCTTTCTGATAATTTTTGACCTATTGTGGAGTAATCTTTGTGATCTTAACAATACTTTTCTTTAATGTAGGGGTAGCCTTCTATGTAGCTCATGTTCTGGACTAGGTATTCTTTAGGATGATGGGGGTAGCTTTAGGTCTTTTCTTCCCTTTTTCAGTTTGTGGCTCAGTAATAATAATTTCTTTGCCTTTTCCCACATCATCTATATCATCTCCACCATTCCCCTTAGTGATCATTAATGGTTTATTGCCATCCCCTTCACTAAATGCAATCTCCAACTTCATTATTTTCTTAGCTTTCAATTCCATTGTTTGTATAACAAGATTCATAGTGATCTTCTTCTTTGCTATTTCATATGTCCCAAACTCAAGAGCACCTGGGTTGACGGGTTCATTTCCCAATGCTTTAATTGTCGTAGTGCCTTGATCAATATTGATCTCATAGTCCATTGGTTCCAGCCATGCAATTCTGAGTTTAACAACTATTACAATAATGTTATTAGTATCAACTAAGAAATAAACACCATCATAATACTTATCAATTAGGATTGAGGGTATCCTCTATCTCTAAGTCATCCTCTCCTTGAAATTTTCAAAATATTCATTCATAACACTCTCAGAGTAGTTTTCAAGCATTTGAATATACTCATTGATTTGGTAGATGACTAGGGTATCAATTTTCCAATTAACTTCTCCAACACTAGGGAAATATTTTTTAATGTCAAAGAAAACACATACTAGAAGTGAACCAAATTTGGGTGTATTTGTGTTGGCAACTCAAATTGTCTTCATGTTGTCTGTTAGTTGCTTGAGTTGTAGCTCGATGATATCATACTTGTGACCTTTCATTACAATTTTATAACTTAAATTGACTATCATGCATGAGACACTACTGTGCCTACTAGATTGAAATATTTTGTAGGTGACTACATACATTTTGAACTTTGTCTCCAAATTGGTTATAGTATCTACTTTCATGCCTTTTTAATCACATTTTTCTTTAGTGTTCTCAATTTCTCCTTTGAACATCATTAAAATGGTTTTAACATTGTTAATGATTGGGTATCCAATAACCATATGAATTAAATTTTAAATAGTGATCTTTACTAGTTTGTCTAACCACATGTGTATATCATGCACTCTTCTCAACACTACCCTAATCTAGCTTGTCTTGAAATATTTTGGAAAATGTAGGGCATGAATGAGGCCAGTTGATTACAAAGGCTTGAACTCATCTTTCTATTTCCTATCCACACACATTTCATCATATACCTCACATAATTAAATGTCTTTGACTTTGCCAATTTTACTATGATAAAATTTTGATACATAATTTACAAGTAAAACCCTATGTGGTATAATAGATAAGGCACCCACCTTATCTATTTGTGCAAAAAAATTTGGGTGCACTTTAAATTTTTACTCTTTACATGCATCATTTTAATTTAACTTGACATAACTCACCTTTGCCTTGGTTTTTCTTTTCACACTTGTGGAGTTGGAAGCCATTTTCATTCTATAGGGTTTCGACAAATACTTTTCTCTTCTACATTTTTTTGGGAATATTTCTAGTCTTGAAAGTAAAAGGCCTGTAATTTCTAACACCAATCTAATGGGAATCAGGGTTGAGAAGCTAAAAGATAATTTTCTTGATTAGGTTGATGAGGTTAAAGGTTGTTTAGAGGTTCTAACTAGTGGTTTTCTTGGAGCTTTTGCTTTCCCTCCTGCTCTTTTAAGCCAAGAATTGCTTCACTTGTGTATTGACCATTATGATGAAAGAACTAGAAGTATTTTGAATACTAATGGGGATCCAATATTGTCCATTACTAGGAAAACCATCTCATTGGTTTTGCATCTAACTGAGTGCACTTTTGTTGCTTTTGGGCCTACCTAGTCTCTAGTTCAATACCAAGAGAACCTAGCCAAGTATCACAACCTCATGGCTAGAAAATGGATGGAAACAAACTATAAAAGGTGTTCAAGGTTACCAAAAATAGTCACCAAAGACCATATGAAACCTCATATCCATGACCTGATGGTTCTACTACACTGAGATAAGGGGTCTAGTAATGTCTTACTCTTTGAAGATTGGATGTACCCCTACATAGATATTATCCTAACAAGGAAGTGGTTTGGCAAAATTGATAGCTAGCTCACTAAGGAATCAACTTAAACATTCTAAGATCTCAAGGGAAGAATTCCATGTCCTCTTACTTGACTTATTGCATTGCATGTGTCAGTAATATCACTTCCATCCCCCATGAGCCTTGGAGCGAGGATATTATCAATATTGCCCCTTGCTATAGAAAGACAAAGTGTTATAAGAGTTCAAGAAAGTGCATGATGTTTTGATAGAGAGTGTACATCTAAATCTCAAGAAATCTCCAATGCTGAGGATATCCCTAGCAACCCAAAAGCTAGTCTAAACCTACGAAAGCTTTTACATCCAATTCCAAAGGTTCACATACATGTGAGTGGGTAGATTTGAAGAACAACTAGTGAAATTACCTTGGTATGCCTCAAAGTGCTTTGTTGTAGTTGAAATATGTAGACAATTATTTTCTGTAATTAAGGATAACCTACCTTAAGAAAAGTGGGAGTTTGTTTTCCCTATCAGACTCGTCTCTTTGACCTATAGTACTATGATCAATGCTTCTATAATTGGAAGCAATCTACTCAGATTTAACCTT
The DNA here is from genome assembly GCA_028749045.1 of Cupressus sempervirens. Taxonomy (NCBI): domain Eukaryota; kingdom Viridiplantae; phylum Streptophyta; class Pinopsida; order Cupressales; family Cupressaceae; genus Cupressus; species Cupressus sempervirens. The sequence goes on along the minus strand of CM053785.1, from coordinate 618,177,281 downwards.
AGATTCTATCAAGGGAGGAGGGATTTTTATAGTAAAATCTTTCCAATGGAAGTGCTCAGTTTGAAAGGTTCTCAAATAATTCCTCATTTAGAAGATTTTTGGGAAAATTGTGGCGACAAGAGAGAAGTGGTTAAGAGAGATCATTCAAGGTTGATGCTTCTCCAAATTACCTCGTTGAAACTAAAGTTCAAGTTGGAAGGAATGACTAAAGATGATTCAGAAGTTGTTGAACCAGGATGGGAAGAATCAAATAAGGAAAACAAATTTGAAGTGGATTGGAACAGAGCTGAAGAGGATGATGTAAATCTCAAAATTAGATCCATTTTAGGCTGTACAAATAACTAGTTAATAACAAAGAGTATGACATTAGTCAATGAGAAATAAATCGTAAAGTCCCCAAAGGCAATTTCTTTCTCTAAACCATTAACTTCTAACATCCCATTTTCATCTCATGTTGCAAGTGACACCTTAACTCCTAACAAGCAAAAAGAAGTAGCATCCCCTAAGAGAATCATGACTCCTAGGACTAGGTCTAAAACCAAGTCTGCAACTCTCACCCAAAAAAAGTTTTAAAGAGAGAATATCATGGCTCAATAATAGAACAAAGGAGAGGAACTTACTTTGTTAGAAAATCAAGATGATGACGTGGAATTGATAGAAGCCCCAAGTGCAATGTAGTTTAGATTCATGACCCCTCCCAAAGGCAATCAAGGAGCAATGGTCGCTTTCACCATACCACCTTGGCTATCTAACTCAATGAGTAAGAAATGCAGTCTCCAACTTGTGTCCATACCCGTTAAAGATATTGTAATAAAATATGTAGCCCACATCTCTAAAAAAAAGAAGGTAAAAAATGATGTGTGATTAATTAAGGACCTAGTAACTGGAAAAGTTACAAAATAAGTGGCCACCTACAACTAGAAGGAAGGCTCAGGAGAAATCGATGCTGAAGGTTTCAAGGTCACTACCGTGGATTTGGGGGCTATCTCTAAGGACACTGGTTTTCATTTCTTCAAGTTTTCAGCAAACCACATGTTGACTCAGTCTAAAAAGAATAGTAAGGAAAAGAAAAAGCCGAAGAAGCTGATAATTACCATGGTTGAGTATATACACTCTTTGATGAATGAAGCTCTCCTATTGATTCAATCACCACAATCTTTTGATCCTAATTCATCAGATAGTCAGCAATTGATCAGGAAAATGCAAAAAATGGAGGTTACTCTTAGAGGCGATGAATGAATGGGTAGAATCCATTATTAAAGAAGGGAGTAAATTCATACTATATTTTACTACCACATATGCAAAGGGATAAGTATTATTGGGTGAAGTCTAGACCCTCATTCCAGTATGGGAGGTAGATCAGAGTCTATGCCAGATAATAATGTTTCAATCACACAAATTTGAAAGGTATGGAGAGTTGAAGTTCCTGCGTGAGAACCCCATAAAAGTCATGGACTTGTGCATGATTTTCATTCTTAAAGAAACATGACTTGGAAAGATACAATCTACAGGGTAGCCATAGAAGAAATATGAGCAGTGAAACTTGAAGTCACAAGGATGCACAAAGAGATACTGAAAGATATGCAAATCATTAACCCCATAGATATCTTACAATTTGATGATGGAAGCATGAATTCTTATACCTTAACTAAAAGTTTCTACAACACCATGTCTGGGATTAACAACAATGACACCCCTACTTCCCAAGACTTTACCACCCTGGATAACATCAAATTGATGTTGTACCTGAATAAAGAACTTATGTTGAGGCAAAGTTAGAGGATCAAGGAGATAAGGTGGAAGAAGAATGCCTACAACTCAAAGTTGCTCAGTTTGAAGAATACTCATTCTCACATAATGTAGGAATTTGCGAGCACCTTCAGGAGCTAGAAGTTAGTCAAGTAAACCATGGTAGATGGAGAAAAGCCCAACAAGGAAATTTTGTTATGGACAGTTATCTTGTGCATTCTAAGCTTTTAAAAATTGTTTTGAACTGTTTCACCTAACTATTTTTAACTAAAAGGTTGTGTTTTATTGGAGCTCTTTTTGGGTTTGTAAAAAACTATAAATGCTAGAGCATTAAACTATGAAAGGGTTAGCTTTTAGTTGCATAGAAGAACATTGATAGATTAGTATTGTTAGAAGTTTCTATTTTGTGGAGCTAGTAATAGACAGAAGGTAGTGATAAATGCAGAGGTTGGTTATTTAAAGACTTTGTGCTTGGAAAATTTACTCGAATATATATCTATCAAAACTTTGTTGTATTTTGAAACATGGAGTTCAAGCTAAACCATAAGTAGTTACTTTGAGGGCTGTGATGATTAATTGTAAATGATATCTATTGTTGTTTCTCCTAATTGTTGTATCTTTTCTTTATTCATAGAAATTAATTTAAGTTACTGTAGGATTCAATTTGTTATCAAATCTTTCTCTATTGTTGAAATATTGTGTGCTTTTCAATTACTTGTTCAATTCCTAAATTTGTGAAACTACACCTCCGTACCTAAGAGTATGTGAGATATCCTTAAGCACTTTTTGGCAAAAGTGTGTGGCCATCATTGTTGGAAACAATTGATTAATTGTGTATTGTCATTGATGTTAAACAAAATGTCATATCAGTTCCAGCTAGTATATGCCAAGCTCACTCAAGCATTGAAGATAGTTTCATGTGTCTACCGAATATTCTAGAGTTTGCCTAGTTCAAAAGATAGTGTTTACCAAGTTCACTCGGGTGACAGAGAAAAGTTTGTAGAAGTTGAGTGTTAACTAAGCTCACTATGTTAGTAAAGAAAATATTGGATGAAACTAGTGTTAAGCAAGCTCACTCAGTTACCAAAGGAACTTTATGAATATGCAGCGTTAACAGAGTTCACTTGGTTAACATAGAAAAATTGCTTTGAGTTAGTATCTACCAAGCAGGATCGACTAACGCTGGATTTTCTTGTTTTGGCACCTTGAGTTCAATTGATTTGTTTGTTGGTTCTATCCGATTGAGAAGATGAATATTAATTATTCTAAGTTGTATTCAAGCCAACTTGACAATGTGTAAGATATAAATATAAGGTCAAGTTGAGGATAGAATATGTGGAATATGATTGAAGATTTGTTGATGCTTAGAGGAAGCAAATTAGAAGGATAAGCAAAATATCCTTGTTGAGTTGCAAAGATACATTTGATCAGGAAGGATCAAGTATACAAGATAGAATTGAGATTCATAATCAGAATTTAGTTGCATTAAAAATTAGGTCATTTCATTGTTACCTTCCAACCATTGTAGCAATGATCTAAATCTCTTAACAGAGTTGGCTCAAAAGCTATTTGTAATCCTCTAACAATGTGGCATTTCTATTGAAGTGTCTCAAGACCTTTAATAAGGCCACTCCTAACAAGGTGATTAAATCCTCTAACAAGGTCACACCTAATAGTGTGTTTTGTAACCTTTAATAGGGTTAGCTCCTAACAAGGCTCACTTCAGAAGAGTGAAAATCAATAACTAGTTGTAGTTGGTGCTTTTTCCCAAATTGGGTTTCCACGTTAAATCTTGGTGTCGATTATGTTCATGATATTTCTTTTATGTGTATACAAATAAGTTAAAGTAAGATTAACCATAGATAATATCTTAAGATTTTCATGTTAAGCATTTACTGAGTTATTTTAGTGTTTCCCAAGTTATAATATTTTGCCTGTGTGTTTGTCGAGTTACAACAAAGTTTAGTTTGCTCAAAGTTTTGATTTGTAGTGACATCTAAGGGATCTAGAATTTATTTTTGTGGTTGTTGATTCACCTCTCCCCTCTTAGTTACTCCTCTTATATTTACAACAATTGGTATCAAATATTTTGGTGCTTGTAGAGAAGGTATGAAGGACCTAAGCCAAAGATTAGGATGTCTTATAGAAGTGAGATTCCCAAGTTGAACAGAGACAACTTTGCAACATGGTAAGGACTTATGAGGTTACATCTAGCAACTATCAGTGATTTAGGTTGTAAATATATTGATAGTGAATACAAGACTCCTATTGGAACATTATCATTTGAAGAAATTTCTGAAAGAAAAATCATAACATCATGATGATTGACATTGCTTCTGCTCTTAATTATGCTCAGTTTGATGAAGTCAAAAGTTACACTATAGATTATGATATGTAGATCAAACTAAAATTCAACTATGGAGGAGATGATAATGTAAGAAGGGATGAAGCCAAAAGTCTTAGAGGACAATTTGATCAGATGGAGATGAGAGAAGATGAAAACATTACAAAATATATTAAGCGAATTAAATCAAGTGTGAGTGCAATCAAAGTATCTGGAGGAGACATTGATGACAAATTTTTTTAAGAAAGGTACTTAAAACCCTTATTCCTATCTATGCAATCAAAATATCTGATATTCAAGAGATGAGATGTGATCCAAATAGCAATATAACTTTGGATGCTCTAGTTGGAAGCTTGATAACTTTTGAGTCAGATAACTATGATAACGATGTCCCTAGTTCCAAAGGTATTGAGTCAACATTTGAAGCCAAGATTTCACTCAGGAGAAAGGGTAAGAATTCAAAATCCAATCAATCAGAAAGTGAAGAAGAGGGAGAAAGTTCAAACAATGATCTTGAAGTTGTTGAAGCCCTACTTGCAAGTATATTCCAAAGGCAAAGAAAAGTACAAAGGTAGGATTCCTCTCATCAGTTTCTCTTGTGAAGAAGTTGGACACATTCCTGCTAGGTGTCCAAATAGAGAATTCAAAGATGAAAAGAAGCACAATAATTTCAAAGGCAAGAAGGAATTCAAGAACTAGAAGGACTACAAGGACAAGTGGTGTAGGAGCAACTAGGCAAACATCTTGGAACACATTGGATGCAAAAAAAAGAAAAGGATCTATGGTATCCTTGAAATTGGATTGGAATGTATTGAAGCCTATAGTGCCTAAATCTAATGAACAATTTAATGTTAACTTGAAAAGTCCTAAAGATCATGATAAAGGATTTAGGCATAAAAATGATGTAAGGGTGGCCATAGTGCCAACAAGGGATCTAGATTGGTTAGAGGGATCAAATAGGTCCTAGGAGGTATTAGAATAAGTCCTAAGTGGTATAAATCAATAAAGTATGAGTTATGGCATTTTAATAAGGTTTTAAATTCAAATTTAAAGTCTTAATGACTATATTTTGAATTAGGAGGGAAAACTAGTGTTTGAGTGTTTTAACCTTTGTTATGGATTTCAACCAATAGAATATGGTTGGGGAAGTTGTATTTAATCCTATAGAGCTTGGTAAAGGCATAGGATCATCAAATTGGAGGCATTGTATGGATTCCATTAGCACTGTACGGATTTAGCAGTTGGAATGCAATAAAAACTCCATTTTTGAGCATTTTGCATTAGATATTTTATTTGGATTGGTTTCTAATTTATGTTTTGATGTTTGAAACTATTTTGATTATATCTAAATCATTTCTAGTTCATTAATACAAATAGGTTTTCATTTTACCAAAAGTGCTAATTTCAAGCAACTTTTGCAACAATTTGTGCAAGTTTTGGGCACTTTGGAAGTATTTGGTCATACCATGGATGTAAGAATATGATTCCCATGGAATGAACCTATATCCTATTGTAAATAATCATTATAAAAATTATTGGGTAGGATTTTGCATGAATGGAGGCTTCTAATGGGTTTTTGGTGGTTGTAGGTGCATGAAATGCATGCCTGGAGTGTAGTAGCCGAAGATCTATCCATTGGAGAGGGGTATTTTATTGTAGATATAATATAAATATAACTTTTACATGCTGATGAAACCTTTAGTTGGTTGATATTGGATTGGGAGGTCACACATTGAGAAAGCCCTAAATTTGAGGGTTTGTAAGAGGCCAAATTGGGGATTTCTTATTTGCAAAGGTTGGTGAGTCAAATTGATTTTATTTTCCTTTGATTGGGATCATTTTGGAGGACTTTTGAAATCTTGAAGCTTTGGGTGTATGAGAAGCATATAATTTCTTTCTAAAATCACCCTATTTTATGCCTAAAAGGGTGCCAAGTTTGGGGATTTGGTTGTTGGTCCAAAACAACCTATACTAAGTTTGACATATGTTGAAGAAGGCCAAAATGGGTATCTAAAAACTTTTTTTTTTTTGAGTATTTATTTCAACAATTTTGGAGAAAACTTCACATCTTTCTCGTTGCAGACCTAGTTGGGGGCAATTAGGCCTACTAGGCAATTTTGAGGGATTTGAGTGCTAAGATTAGGCTGGGGGTCTGAAACCACTTGGAACCTCTTGAATCCATCTTAGATAAGTGAAATAAATCCACCATAGCCATTGGGAGGTTATAGGAGTTGTAGAGTGGATAGTTGTTGTTTGTGGACTTGGGGAACATAGCCTTTCCCTTGCACATTTTCACTTTGTGAACTTGGTTGCTCCACATCACACTTGTGCATTGCATCAATTGGTATTAGATCCTAGTAGCATCCTAGGCTGAAAGAAGAAAAGAGTTATTTGGGTCATTTGTGTATTTGATCCTTGTTGAAGCCTTTGAGCATCCCTTACCTTTTGAGCATTCCTAGTGGATCTTGGTACTTGAGAAGATTTCAGAAGGAGAAGATGAGGGGATCCCTTAGAGGGTCACTAATGCTAAAATTTCAAAGCTTGTGAAGGAACAAATGGCAGAGAATAGAAGAATAGGAGCAACCCTTGAACAAGAAAGAAGGGAAAAGCTTGAGAAGGACAAGGAAATGAAAGCCTTGTTTGGTAGATTGACCATACTGAAAAATAAAGGAAGAAGTAGACTAAAAGAGGAAGATGAATTTGAAGATCAGGATGAAGAAGATTTCCCTTTGAGAGAAGAGGCACAGTTAGATCCTAAGGAGGAGAGGATGACTAGGTTTGTTAAAGCCATAAGGAGTGGTGATACAAAAGGAAGATCAAACTTACCTTTGTATGCAGGTAAGAAGGATGATGAAGAACTCATTGACTAGTTCAACACTATGGAGAACTACTTTGAGTTTGAGAACATAGAGGACAAAGAGAAATTAAGCATTACTAAGACTAGATTGAAAGGCCATGCCTTACTTTGGTGGAATTGTATATAGGCTGAGAGATGGAAGAATAGTATACCCAAGATTACTTCTTGATATACTATGATGGAAAAATGAAGGAAAAGTTTTTACCTAGTGACTACAAGGTACATATGTACAAGAAAATGCTAAGTCTTAGGCAAAGAGACTTGGATGTACAAGGGTACACTGAAGAATTCCATAAGTTGGATATCAAAGTGGGTCATGATGAGGATGTAGAAGAGAAAATGAAAAGATACTTCGGGGGCTTAGATTCAACATCTAAGATGAATTGAGTCTTACAACCCCTAGATCTATTGAGGGTTGTGACAAGTTGGCCATAAGGGCTGAAGAGAAGTTGAAGAGAAGAGAAAAGAATAGTGGTGGTAGAGGAAATGCAAACAAAGGTAGAGGAGGAAAATCTATTGATGAGAAGGAACAAGTTAATGAGGAAGGGAGAAAGAATGTTGATTCAAAACAAAGAGGAAGTGACATAACTAGTTATGGTAGAGGTAGTGGTACAATCACTGGTAAGTATTTTAATTGTGGAGCCATTGGGCATTAGTCTTTTAGGTGTCCTAAGAAAGAGGTTGATCACAAGAAGGTTGAGAAGAGAGCTCACTTAGCACAAGAAGGCTCCAATATCCATCTTTAAGACAAATTGCGTAAGTCATCGTAAGGTTTTTAAAATGATCATTGATTTTGGATCATTTGAAATTTTGGTTTCTTATGAGATGGTAAACAAACTAAAATTGCAAAAGTTCCCCATTGAGAGACCATATAAGGCTTCATGGGTGAGTGATGAGAAAAATATTGTTGTTAGAGAGAAAGAATTTGTTGATTTTTCAATAGGATCATATGTTGATAGAGTTTTTTGTGATGTGATTCCTATGACATGTTGTCATATTATTCTTGGAAGGCCTTCGCAAGCCCCTAGGGATACTATACATCATGGATTGGCAAATGTGTACATTGTGCATAAAGATGGTCAGAAATTTCATCTTAACCCTTTACCAAGTAATAATGATGATGGTGGAAGGATTGTATGTGTTGTTGAGAAGAAGTATATCACCTTAGAAGATCAAACAACAAGTAATGCTGATCTAAAACACATGGCTTCCTTGGTAATGATGAAGAGTCATGTTGTTGATCAAAAATGTCCTAATTTGTAGTAGATGGTGTATGAAAAGAGAATATTAACTAGTTCTCTTTGGTGTCCATTAGTAATAATAAAAAAGGATAGTGATGGAGTGTCCATGAAGGGTAGAGACAAGGGTCTTTTGGATCCTCAAATGAAAGAGAAAGGGCAGATTAGGTGGGCAAATGATAAATGTCCTAAATCTAATGTTTTTATTTGTTCTAACATTTTGAATGTAAGAAGTACATGTGGCATAAGTGGAGGATTTCTGAAGAAGGGTTGCATACATCCATCTAGGAGAATGGGTGGCTTGAAGATAACTCTCCTTCACTCTTGTAGCAAGAGTCTTTTTCGAGGTGGGGTGTATGGTGCAAGAGCACCTTGGAAAACATCTAGGCACACCTTGGATGAAAACAAAAGCAAAGGATCTATGGTATCCTTGAAAGTGGATTGGAATGTATTGAAGCCTATAATGGCTAAATGTAATGAACAATTCAATGTTAACTTGAAAAGTCCTAAAGATCTTGATAAAGGATTTAGGCATAAAAATGATGTAAGGGTGGCCAATAGTGCCAAAAGGGGATCTAGATTGGTTAGAGGGATCAAATAGGTCCTAGGGGGGTATTAGAATAAGTCCTAAGTGGTAGACATAAATAAAGTATGAGTTAAAACATTTTAAAAAGGTTTTAAATTCAAATTTGAAGTCTTAATAGCTATATTTTGAATTAGGAGGGAAAACTAGTATTTGAGTGTTTTAACCTTTGTTATGGATTCAAACCAATGGAATATGATTGGAGAAGTTTTATTTCATCCTATATAGCATGTTAAAGGCATAGGATCATCATATTGGAGGCAATGTACAAATTCCATCAGCATTCTATGAATTTGGTAGTTGGAACGCAATAAAAGCTCCATTTTTTAGCATTTTGCATTAGATCTTTTGTTTGGATTGGTTTCTAATTTTTTTTTTTTTGATGTTTGAACCTATTGGGATGATATATAAACTATTTTTGGTACATTCAAACAAATTTGTCTCTACATGAATCAATTTTCCCCTTTGTGGAAAGAGATGAGAAAAATGAGAGTGCCAGAGGCATTTGAGTTTTAACTTTGAGGGAAAATTAAGGAAATGATGAAAATTTTGTGGGGGATTTCAAGTGTCCATATGCAAATCAATTTACCCCTTTGGAGGGATAATGAGAGCTAATGAAGATGAGAAACATGAAATGGAAGTAGTCCCTACACCAATCAATTTTCACTTAAATGTGCAAATCAATTTTCTCCCTTGGAGCAAATGAGATGAAATTTGGTGAAATGAGAGGGAAATGACTTTAAATTCAATATGCATAATTCCAAAGAAGAAAAAAAATTATCCCACATTGGCCATGTTGCAAGGCATCATGATCTAGAATCTAGGACAATTAAATCTATGGAGAAAGTGTTTGCATTCCTAGCAAAAGACGTGGTGAGGGAGACCTTCAGAATTCCCTATTAGCCAAGGATGCAAATAAGAACTAAGGAAGAGATACAATCCCAATTTGGAAAGAAACTTGAGACTTACATGGACATCATCAATAAAATTTGGACCAATTGAACCAAGAAGACACCATTCCAAGCTACCTAAGAAGTTTGTAAGTACATATTTTACAAATGAATATAGTCATATTGGTGGAGAGGCACCTAGGCAAACATTTAGGCACACCTTGGATGCAAGAAAAATCAAAGGATATATGGTATATTTGAAGGTTGATTGGAATTTATTGAAGCCTATAATGGCAATATGTAATGAACAATTTAATATGAGCATGAAAAGTCATAAAGATCTTGATAAAGGATTTAGGCACAAAAATGATGTAAGGGTGGCCAATAGTGCCAACAAGGGATCTAGATTGGTTAGAGGGATCAAATAGGTCCTAGGGGGGTATTAGAACAAGTCCTAAGTGGTAGAAACCAAAGAATGAGTTAAAACATTTTAATAAGGTTTTAAATTCAAATTTAGAGTCCTGACGACTATATTTTGAATTAGGAGGGAAAACTAGTATTTGAAAGTTTCAAATCTCGTTAATGATTCCAATTGAATGGAATATGGTTTGAGAAGTTGTATTTCATCCTATATAGCCTGGTAAAGGCATAGGATCAACAGATTGAAGGCATTGTACGGATTCCATCAGCATTGTATGGATTTGGCAGTTGGAATACAATAAAAACTCCATTTTTTTGAGCATTTTGCATTAGATATTTTGTTTGGATTGGTTTCTCATTGTTGTTTTGATGTTTTGAATCCATTGGAATGATATCTAACCCTTTTCTAGTGCATTAAGGCAAGTAGAAGATCATTTATCCATAAGTGTTGATTAAAAGCAACTTTTGCAACAATTTGTGCAAGTTTTGGGCATTTAGAGAGCATTTGTTCATTCCATGGATGTAGGAACTTGATTCCCATGGAATGAACCTATATTTTGATGTAAAAAAGCATTCTAACAATGATTGGGCATGATTTTGTAATGAAGGCTTCTAATGGGTTTTTGGTGGTTGTAGGTGCATGAAATGCATGCTTGGAGTGTAGCAGCCAGAGATCTATCCATTGGAGAGGAGTATTTTATGGTAGATATAATCTACATATACCTTGGATATGGTGAATCAACCTTTAGTTGGTTGATATTGGCTTGGAAAGTCACACATTGAGAAAGCCCTAGATTTGAGGGTTTGTAAGAGGCCAAATTGGGGGTTTCTTATTTTCAGAGGTTGGGGAGTCAAATTGATTTGATTTTCCTTTTATTGGGATCATTTTGGAGGACTATTGAAAGCCTAAATATTTGGAAGTGTGGGCAGCATATACTTGCTTTGTACAATCACCCTATTTTATGCCTAAAAAGGGTGCCAAGTTTGGGGATTTGGTTGTTGGTCCAAAACAACCTATACTAAGTTTGACATATGTTGAAGAAGGCCAAAGTGTGTATCTAATTTTTAATTTTTTTTGGAGAAGTTATTTTGAAAAATTTGGAGAAAACTTTAGATCTTTCTTGTTGCAGACTGAATTGGGGGCAATTAGGGCTACTAGGCAATTTTGAGGGATTTGAGTGCTAGGATTGGGTTGGGGGTCTGAAACCACTTTGAACTTCTTGAATCCATCTTAGATAAGTGAAATACATCCATCATAGCCATTGGGAGGGTGTAGGAGTTGTAGAGTGGATAGTTGTTGTTTGTGGATTTGAGGAATGTAGCCTTTCCCTTGCACATTTTCACTTTGTGAACTTGGTTGGGCCACATCACACTTGTCTATTGCATCATCAAAGTTAAGAAATTTTGTTATATGGCTAAAGATTCTAATAACAGTGAAGATGAAATGATATATATTGCTATAAAAGATGAATTTGATGATGAAGGAGATAAAATGACACTTATCTCTCATGTTAGCAAAAATGATACATGGATTATTGATAGTGGTTGCTCACATCATATGATTGGTGATAAAACTAAGTTTGAATACATGGAACATTATGATGGTGGTAGTGTGAGATTTGGAAATAATGAACCTTATTGCATAAAAGGAAAAGGTTGTATCTCACTAACCAATGAACTTAGATGTAACAATGCTTATTAGGTTGAAGGACTAAAGCATAATCTACTGAGTGTGGCATAGTTAAATAATATTGGCTTCAAGGTAGAATCCATGAATGGGAATGCCAAACTGCTGGATGGAAAATGAAATCTAGTTGGGTCTGGCAAACAAACAAAAGGTAATGTATTCTATCTAGATCTCAATGAAAGTTCATGTTTTATTGCTCAAGTAGAAGAAAGTTGGTTATGGCACAAAAGATTATTTCATGTGAACTTTGATAATCTAGTGAAGATAATGAAAAATAGAAGAGTAAGAGGTATTCCTAGCTTGAGGAAACTTGATATGGGTCTATGCAGAAATTGTCAAATTGGTAAGATGGGAAAAACTAGTTTCAAAAGCAAGAACTATCATTCTAAAGAAGTCTTAGAGCTTGTACATATGGACTTATGTGGACCTATTGGAATAGAGAGTTACAATGGAGATAAGTTTTTCATTCTTTTTGTTGATGATTATTCTAGAATGATGACTATAATGTATCTAAAAGAAAAGTCTGAAGCATTTCAAAAATTTAAGTGGTATCTGGCAAGAGTAGAGAAGGAAACTGGAAAGAAACTAAAATGTTTGAGATCATATGGAGGTGGTGAATTTATTTCCAATCATTTCAATGAACTCTACATTGAAAAAAGAATTAAAAGACAAGTATTAGCCCCTAGTACACCACAACAGAATGGTATAGCTGAAAGAAGGAACAGATCCATCATGGATAGTGCAAGAATATTGACAATAGAAAAGAAAGTTGCAATCAAATATTGGAAGGAATCAATACTGCAATGCATACCTTGAATAGAGTATAGTTGAAGAAAAACCCAAATCAAACTCCTTATGAACTATGGTATGGCTACAAACCTAATGTAAGTTACTTGAAAGTATTTGGTAGCAAATGTTATATCTTGAAAGAATCTAGCAATGGTAAATTTGATGTCAAATGTGATGAAGGCATATTCCTAGGATACTCTTGTAGAAGCATACAAATGTTTGAATTTGTCTACTCATAAAATCATAGAAAGTGTACATGTGAGAATTGACGAGTTTACAGAAAAGAGTGAAGAAGAGAGCAACAAAGAACCTGCGGATTATAGAAGATTTGTTTACTTTGAACCTGATATAGTACCAAATCTCCTCCCCTCCCAACTCTCCAAAATCTCCTAAAGCTACTGAGTTACATCCAGTGCAACCTAAGTCATGGTCTAAAGGACCCAAGTTGTAGTCAGAGGCTATCAAGTTGTTGCTAGAGCAAACAGAGTCTGATGGACTCGAGTCATAGACAATGGGACCCAAGCTTAATATAGAAGATCATGAAGAGGTCAATGGAACATGTTCTAAATTCAAAGTACTTGTGTTAGCAAGATATACCATACCACATCATGCACTTGATCATATCATTGTAGATAAGTCAAATGGAACAATGACAAGAAACAAATCAAAAGGTACATGTTTGCTTGCTAAATTTGAACCTAGAAATGTTAAAGATGCTTTGGATAATAAAAGTTGGATTGAAGCTATGAATGAAGGAATAGAGTAGATAGAGAAGAATAATACTTGGACTCTTGTTCCAAGACCCAAGCATAAAAATGTAACTGACACAAAGTGGGTATTCAAAAATAAGCTACATGAAGATGGAGAAGTTTCCTAAAACAAAGCAAAGTTAGTATACAAAATGTTCTTCTCAAGAAGAAGGTATTAACTATGGCGAAACTTTTGCTCCTGTTGAAAGATTAAAAGGTTTTGTAACTTTACTAGCATATGCAGCTCACAAAAGATTTAATGTTTATCAAATGGATGTAAAATCTGTATTCTTGATGAGGAAGTCTACATAGAGAAACCTAAAGATTTTCTAGATCCTAGAAAAAGAGATATGGTCTACAAATTACACAAGGCTTTGTATGGTCTCAAGAAAGCTCCCATAGCTTAGTATGAAAGACTTCATAACTACTTGATAAAGATTGGTTTTCAAAGAAAAAATGATAACAATAGTCTGTATATCAAAGAAGGACCAGACAAGAAGATTGTGTTGGAAGAAATATTTGTGGATGAAACTTTATTTATAGGAAATGATGACTTGTGCAAGGCATTTTTTAGTAGAGACAAGTAAATAATTTGAAATGTCCTTGTTTGGAGAGATAAAATCCTTTGTTGGATTGCAGATCCAATAGGAGAAAGATGATATCTATATTACTCAATCCAAATATATCAAGGAGATACTAAAGAAGTTTGGAATGGAAGATTCAAGACCAATTAGAACTCCTATGTCTACTGGACATAAGATTTCCAAAAATGATGATTCAAAGGAAGTAGGTCAAACCACATACAGATCAATGATTGCAAAATTGCAGTATGTAGTGCATACAAGGTCTGATATTGCATTAGTAGTCGAAATGGTGGAAAGCTTCTCAGCAAATCCAAAATAAAATCACCTGATCGAAATCAAGAGAATCATGAGGTATCTAAAAGATACTAAAGAATATGGTTTATGGTACCAAAAAGGAGGCAATTTGGATTTGAAAGTATTCATAGATGTTGATTGGGTAGGAAATGTTGATGACAGAAAGAGTACAAGTGGTGGAGCATTATTTCTTGGTAAAAGACTAGTGTCTTGGACAAGCAAGAAGTAAAATTATTTTTCTCAGTCCACGTCAGAGGTAGAATATGTGGCAGCAATAGTTAATTGTTCTAATATTGTTTAGTTCAAGCAACCATTGGCAGGTATGAAGATAGAGATCAAGGATCCAGTGGTTATATACTATGATTACACTTGTGCAATTAATATATCAAAGAGTCCTATGATGCATACCAAAACAAAACACATTGCTATAAAATATAATTTTTTGAGAGAATTGGTACAAGATAAAGAGGTAAGATTAGAATATGTGAATATTAAAGAACAAATTGCAGATATATTCACTAAGCCATTACCTAAGGGTGCATTTCTATATCTAAGAGGTAGGTTAGGGGTCATTCCCCTATCTGAAGCTCACTAAATGAAGTTTAGTGACGCGTCAACAAGAGCATGTTGAAGATCAGTTAGTTGATGCAATACTGACAAGGGCACATTGCAAATGAATAAGTACATAAGGTACATTGATTTTCAATGAATATTTTCATTGGCATGAGATGTCAAAGAAGGAGAAGTTTACTATCATATCTCATAGAAATTTTTATAAAGATAAAGAGAAAGAGATGTCAAAGAGGGTAAATGAACTTGGTTTGATATCAAAGACAGAGTTTGATATCGAAAGAAGATATTGAAGGCAGAGTTTTTCTGACAGAGGGAGAAACTGAAGGAAAAGGGAGTTCACACTGATAGAGGGAGTTCTCATGGATGAGAATCAAAATGATGCTCCTTATTTTATTCTTGCTCTAAAATTGGATTGCATTATGGCATGTTGTATTTCCATCAATGCCAAAGAGGGAGATTGTTGGAAACAATTAATTAATTGTGTATTTTCTTTGATGTTACAAAAAATGTCATATCATTTCTAGTCAATGTATGCCAAGCTCAATCGGGGATTGAAGATAGTTTCCTATGTCTACTGAGCACTCTAGAGTTTCCTAGTTTAGAAGATAATGTCTACCGAGTTCACTTGGGTGACAAAGAAAAGTTTGGAGAAGTTGAGTGTTAACCAAGCTCACTCAGTTAATGAAGGAAATGTTGGATGGAACTAGTGTTAACTGAGATCACTCATTTACTAAAGAAATTTTGTGAATATGTAGTGTTAATCAAGTTCACTTGGTTAACATAGGAAAATCACTTTGAGTTTGTATCTACCGAGTAGGGTCAACTAACAAAGGATTTTCTTGTTTTGGCATATTGAGTTCAATTGATTTATTTGTTGGTTCTAGCCAACTAAGAAGATGAATATTAATTATTCTAAGTTGTATTCAAGTCTACTTGGTAGTGTGTAAGATATAAATATAAGGTCAAGTTGAGGATTGAATGTGTGGAACATAATTGAAGATTTGATGATGCTTAGAGGAAGTGAATTAGAAGGATAAGAAAAATATCCTTGTTGAACTACAAAGATACATTCAATCAAGAAGGATCAAGTATACAAGCTAGAATTGAGATCTTTAATCAGCAATTCAGTTGCATTAGAAATTAGGTCATCTCATTGTTACCTTCTAACCATTGTAGTAGTGATCTAAGTCTCTTAATAGAGTTGGCTTAATAGCTATTTGTAAATCCTCTAACAAGGTGACATTTCTATTGAAGTGTCTCAAGACCTTCAACAAGGCCACTCCTAATAGGGTGATTAAATCCTCTAACAGGGTCACACCTAACAGTGAATTTTTTAACCTTTAACAAGGTTGGATCCTAACAAGGCTCACTTCATAAGAGTGAAAATTAATAACAAGTTACAATTGGTGGTTTTTCCCAAATTAGGTTTCCACGTTAAATCTTGGTGTCATTGTATTTGTGTTATTTCTTTTATGCGTATGCAACTAAGTTAAAGTAAGATTAACCATAGATAATATCGTTAGATTTTCATATTAACCATTTATTGATTTACATAGGGGGAGAAAGAGAGAAGGGTATTCTTGATGAAAATTTTGAGCCTTTGAAAATTTTGAATTTTCTTCACCATTTTAATACTCTGGGAAAATGAAAGACTAAATCTTGTAGTAGACCTAGTTCTCCACCTAGGAATTCCCCTATTTCACCTCTAGTGCAATCTCTCCTTCAACTAAAATCCCTAATCCCATCGCACATTAATACCCAACCTCTGCATTTTAGGTTACCCAACATGGTTGTCAACCAATCCTAGGGACAAAATATAGGTCATTTTAACCTCAAGGCTAGCCCTATTGCATTTCCCAAAGGTGCAACCAAAATTTTGCCCAAGTTTAGTGGTGATGGTAAAATCTCTACATATGACCACCTAAGTGCCTTCCACACAACATGTGGAGTCATAAGTATTCCCACTCAAGAAATAGCCATGAGGCTATTTGTTTGGACACTCATTGATGCTGTTGTCGACTGGTTCAATCACCTACCCTAGCATTCCATAGCCAGTTGGGATGACATGAATACAACATTCAAGAGTAGATCAAAAACTCCTAACAATGAGTGCTCTTTGTTGTCAATTAAGCCAACTGAAGAAAGAAATGCACAAACCCATGAGGGAATTTGTAGCTAAATTCAATAGATTAATTCAAAAGATCCCAACCACATCTAGGCCAAATGGTGAAAATCAGAAGATATTCTTTGTAAATGTCATCCTGCCTGACATAATTTTTCACCTACTGAAAGATGCAGTAATTGATTTGGCTACCACCTAGAGACTAGCTATCCATTTGGAAGATGCACTGATTGCTACTAGTAAATGGAGAAGAGAAGTACAATCCTCTAGGCTTGCTTCTACCTCTACCCAACCAATCCCTTCATGCAAAGATTGATGAATGATATGGCTATGTTGAAAAGATGGTAGAATAGAGCTAATGGTCCTTACCAATCGCCATATCAAGATGTTAATAGAAGGAAAAAACACCCATGCCATGACAAAACCCTTTTCCTAACAACCCCTTAGCCAAGGTTACAAATTGAAGAAGTACCTAAAGAGACTATGTGTTCATTTCATCTAACATGGATCACGATGGGTAAACTTATATCAACTGTTTAAGATGTATTCAGTTGATGAAAGATGCTCTTGACGTAGAGCAACTGGTCCCAAGAGCATCTAGTCAAATGTAAAATGGGCAAGGCCAAGAGCTTAGGTACCTATTTTCTTGAATATGAATCTGGCACAAAAAGGGGAGGAGACACTTTTGTAACACTACAAGATCCTATCTACACTATCTTGACTAGAAATCAAAGAAATCAAAAGACTTATACAGGGGCCTATGCTGCCGCCACAAGCTCCAAAGGGAAAGAGCATGTGCATACTGACTTAGCAAGGAATGTAGATTTTAAAACATTGTCAAGAATAGAGTCAACAACCACCACTTCCATTTTTGACATTATGGAATTCTGTAAATCTTACTCCATCTCTATCTCTCCAGCAGAATACTTGACAATGAATCCTAAGGAGTTAGATAAACTAGTCCAATATGTGAAAAGGAAACCTCTCACAAATGCTTAATTTAACGATAATGTTACTGAAACCAAGACGACTCATGAGAAGCCTATCTTTGCATTGGAGGGCATTAAGAAAGTCCCTAATGTAGACCCTTGTGCTCATGCAATGGAAGGAGAAGTCAAAGAAAGGAAACCCAACCTATTTTATGTATCTTTTTTGTTAAATGGAGAAAAGCTTAGCAATTGCATTATATATTTGGGGGCTTTTGATAACATCATGCCAACTTTAGTAGCCAAAGCCCTTTGTCTTGATCTCACTAAAACTTTTGGGCACTACTATTCTATGGATGGGAAGCAAGTTCCCCTTGCTGGTCAAGTCAAAGATGTACATATTGTCCTTTACACTTTCCCAGACAAGAGATTGAAGTTAACCATCTTGGTGGCTGATATCCCCACCAGTTATGGAATATTGCTATGAAGAACATTTTGTAAGGACATGGGAGGGGAGATCAAGATGGATGGTCTGAAGCTTTGATTTTTGTGGGTAAAAAGAACGTTAAACTTGAACTAAAATTGAAAAAAAAAAACTCTTTGGTGCCTTTGGACAACCCCAAAGCCGAAATATTGTATGAAGAATGTCAATTTGGAAACTATGTAATTTTGCCTGATAATGAACTTGAAGAAGGTAAGAAAGAAGCATACATAATAGCCCTATGGACAATGGAATTTAATGGCAGTTGCTCTAATTTAGGATCAGGTGTTGGGGTGGTTTTGATTTCTCCCTCAAGAGACTTGTTCCTATTCTCCATTAAATTGGATTTTCAAAACACCAATAATACGATGAAATGTGAAGCTTTTCTTTTAGGGTTGGAGGAGGCCAAAGAAAAAAGGATAAAGCAACTGAAGGTAAAAGGTGTTGTAGAACTCTTCATAAAATAGGTAAGAAATCAGTTCTCTATAAAAAAAGATAGACTAAAACACTATAGGAGCCTAGTTTGGGATTAGATAGAACCCTTTGATGCTTTCTCCAGTGAATTCATTCCTCATTCGCAAAACTCTAGCGCTGATAGCTTAGCCATCTCTGCCTCATTACTCCTCCCACATCCTAATTTCAAGAATGATAATTATAGGATAGAGATGATTTATAGGCCTAGCATACTAGATAACATAAATCATTGGCAAGTCTTTGATAATGATTCACAATTAAAATATTTTATTGGATGTATAGGAAACTTTGTTGATGTTTTCTTTGAAGGGTCTAAAAAGTATTAGGCTTAAACCAAGGATATAAATAACAATTACATGCAAATATAAACAATATAAGAAAATAATAGATCACATAGAAGAGAATACAAGACACCAAGATTTAACATGGTTCACCCAATCCCAGGCTATGTCCACCAAACACTAAGTCCAATATTATTATGATCCAGTGATTACAACTTGATTACAATCTATAATCCCTCACAACTCAATATCACCTCAGGAAGCAATTTTCACATAACACCTTATGAAAAACCCCTAACCCTAAGCCCTTTTATACAAATATTTTTACCACTTTAGGTTTATAATTAATAATTACATGTCGGCCCAAAATCTCAATAAAATAGGGTCCTTTTTTTATTATGAAGTATTTATAGTACTTCCCTAATCAGTCACCACAACCTAACAATCTCCCACTTGGAGACTGGTCAGACTCCATGCTAGACAACAATCTCCCACTTGCAGACTAATTCTACAACAATAACACTACCACATAGGGCTCCCACTAGATTAAACCACCCTAGACTCTATTGTTCTTTTATTCTTGTTTAGTCTACAAGACCAATCAAAGCTAAAGATGATTTCAGCTTCTCCCTTGTCACTATCTTTGTAAACATATTCACTAGATTGTCAGATGTATGTATCTTATCCAACTTTAACTATCCACCATTCAAAACTGACTAAATGAAATGGTACCACAACTAAATGTGTTTTGTCTTTGAATGTAGAGTAGAATTCTTCTCAAGATGAATGGCACTCTATCTGTAAAAAATAATTATCCTTTTGTGGATGTCCCAATTCTTTCAAGAAGAACTAAAGCCATATCATCTACTTGGCTACCTTGGTAGTAGCAACATACTCTTCCTTTGTGGTGGATAAATCGTTCACCTTTTGTAACCTAAAAACCCAGCTAACGATTGTCCCACCAACAATAAATACATGACTTATAGTACTGTACCTGGTATCAATATCCCCTACCAAATATGGATCAATATAGCCCTGTAAGTTAGTAGTAGAGCCCGCAAAGTATAAACATTTATTGGATGTTCCTCTCAAATATCTGAGAGTCCATTTAACTCTATTCCAATGGTCAATGCTTGAATGACTCATATACCTACTAATGACTCCCATTGTATATGCAATATCTAGCCTAGTACATGTCATAACATACATCAAGATTCCTATAGTTGAATCATAAGGTGCCTTGGACATCTTATCCTCCTCTTCTTGTGTCTTTGGACACATCTCCTTAGTCAACTTCAAATGACCAGGTAAAGGTGTACTGACAGCTTTAGCATTCTCCATAGAGAAATATTGCGACACCTTCTCAATATAATCAACCTAAGATAAAGTCAATTTTCTATTCTTCCTATCTCTGCAAATCTTTGTACCAATGATTTATTTTTCTACCCCCAAATCTTTCATAGAAAATGCATGTGCTAACTGGCATTTTAGCCCCTTAATATGATCCATGTTAGACCCAACTACAAGCATATCATCAACATATAAACATAATGTAGCTATCATCATTCAACCTCTCAAAGTAAATATAGTGATCTGAATGACACCTACTATATCCATGCTCATGCATAAAACTATCAAATTTTAGATACCATTGCCGAGGTGCTTGCTTCAAGCCATATAAACTTTTTTGTAATCTACACACTAAGTTTGCCTTACCTTTGACCTCAAATCCCTATGGATGAGCCATATATATCTCTTCATCTGAATCACCATGAAGGAAGGTTGTTTTAACATCAAGCTACTCGAAATGAAAATCTTCAGTAGCCACAATACTTAAAATAGTGCGAATAGAAGTCATTTTAACAATAGGAGAGAATATCTCATCAAAATCAGTGCCTTTTTTATATGCAAATTGTTTTACAACTAACTTGGCTTTAAATCTTTTCTTACCTCCATCCTCTTCTTTCAACCTGTAAACCCATTTATTAAGTAAAGCCCTTTTACTTGCAAGCAACTTGTATAAATCCCATGTCTTATTTTTTAGCAAAGAGTCCATTTCATCTTTCATTGCAGACTCTCACTAAATCTTAGTATCCACCTGCACAACTTCATCATAACATTCAGGTTCACCAACATCAGATAGTAAAATAGAATACAAAGAGGGAGAAAATCTGTTTAGAGGTCTACTTAGCCTTGTTGATTATCTAACATTCACTATTGTGTGTGGTATTTATTTTTGTGGTTGTTGCACATCATGAGGAATTTTTGGAACATCATCTTTTGAAGTTGTTGGCCTAGCTTTTCACTTTTTGTCATATGTTGCACCTTATAGTGAAAAACCCTAGGGTTATAATCCAAAATTGGTGTAATTCTATTGAAACCCTGGTTAAATTTTCCTACAAGTCTTTTAACCCTCGTTGTGTGACATGGTTTACAAAAGTGATGACTAAATATAATTTCCAAATTCAAATTGTGTGGGATGTTCTTACCCTAAGTTTTCTTTTCCAAAGATTACTTTATTTTAATTTTTTGTGAATTAAACCTTTTATTTTTAAAAGCTTGCCCTAACTGCAGTTGTATTTCCTAAGCATTGTATGAAACACCTAAACTTAGATGGTTAGTTTTGGTCAATTGTCGATCTTTCTAGGATCGATGGTTGGCGCTTACCCACAATATAAAGTTGTAAGGATTTTAAACAAAATGGGGAAGTGCCCTAGTGCCATGTAGCACTTGCTGATAGTAGGTCTTGATTGCACCACAGAAAATTTGAAGTTTATCAAATCATTTTTAGATGCGGTTAGTACCTGTTAGGGCACATTCTAATTTCTTGCAATGCCATCGGTGGGATCTTTTCAGTGGGGTTGTTTTGCTTTTAATCTTGATACACCGTTGATCTTTTCACAATCAATGGCTAGTGCTTTACCACTTGATGAAGTTGCTCAAGTATTAACCAAAGTGAGCAAACATCTTAATGACATATATCTCTGATGATGCCATGACTGATTTTTCATGCTATTCAAAGGATGCAAATTGTTCCATCGTTGATCTTGGTAGGATCGATGATTAGTGCTTACCCACTATGAGAAAGTGCTTGACATTTACAGAAAGTGGGGAAGTGCCAATAGGATGTGTGGCACATGGTGATGTCATGGACCCACTTCTTTTAAAATATAGTTTTAAATTCTGTACTCTGGTGATTGTTAGATACATTGGCGAAAAGGAAATCATTTTATTGGTTAGTCTGGCTAACTAGGCATTATAAAAGGCACAACTTCATAGCACCATTGATCTACATCAAATCAATGATTGGTGCTTACCTACAATGTAAAGTTGCATTAACTTTAAACAAAGTAGGGAAGTGTCATTCAGCCATGTGGCAAGGTGGGACCAATGGTAATGAAGAGATGTTGACTTATGCCAAGCTAGAAAAAGCATTGAGATGGAGTGAATTAATTGGCTGAATAAATTATTGCTGGCCAGGTTGGAGATGGGTATGCAAATGGGGCTACTTTTCAAGAGTTTTTATTAATAAGATATTATTGTTTCTTGTGATTGTCAATCTTGGCAAGATCAATGATTAGCACTTCACCTCTTTGTGAAGATGCATGAACTTTATGTAAAGCGAGGAAGTGCCTGCTTGACACTTGGCATGGATCTAAAAACTTTAAAAAGGCTTTTCCCTTTCAAGAAAAAAACATTTGATGCTGTGAGATCAATGGATGAAATTCAAACTTGAATTACAACATGAAATTTAATGGTTAGGAACATTAACGTTGCTTAGAATTCCTTCATGTGATCTTAATATTATAGTATAACTTGCAGATTCACCATTATTGAACCACATAATCACAAATTTCTTAGAGCACAAGGGTTTACAGAGCTAGGGCACAAAATTCTAAAAGGTTTTCTATGAATTACAAGGGAATTGATAGAGAAAAGGAAGTGTAAGTCAGTGGGTAAGTGATCTGTGACTTTTGAAAACTAAGGGATTAAAATTGTGTAAAGTTGGAATTTCAAAATGCCTCCACGAAAGGAATTCTCTAGTTTTACTGATTATCTGAAAAGGTATGTTCATGATAATTTGATTGAACAAATCCCTCTATCTATAAATGAATTAACAAAAGATAGAGAACTTATTCCAAAAAAACCCTAGGTTGGTTGTAGATGAGGGTTTTTATGATAGAGCCAATTCGATCAGAGATGCTCAAGTTTAAGTAGGGGGTTTAGAATTGTTTAAGAAATGGTTTGCAGAACACAACCTAGATATCCAATTGAGTAATGTTTGGGAATTTGATATTGGAAAATTGGTTATTCTTGGGGTATTTTTTGATAGAACAACCTATTGCCTGATGTGGCCAAGAAATATGATCACTAGAATTGTAAAGAATCATGCTGGAGATAACCTATTTAGGGTTTCACCTGCCCTGATCAGGGAAGTGTTTAAGCTCAACCCTAACCATGCAATCCATGAGACAATTGATATGGATGAATTTTAGGAAATATATGATGCACAAAGGGTATATTTGAGAGTGGGGCCATTGGAGCAACATATTTTCTAAGATTGAGTCGCTACCTCTGGTTACACCAAGCACCCAAGAGCCATTGCTAAAAAAATATTTCAATCCTAGAGCCTAAGCCCTATATTTTACTCTTAGCAAAATGTTTGGGATAGATGAGTAGGATTATATCCAAGGCTCTATTGTTCTCATTATGGCTTAGACTTTGCGATTTGGAATGAGCACAATTCTTGATTTTCCTACTTTCCTATCCGAGGAAATTCATAACGGTTTAGTTGGAAAATCTCAAGGTAAGGTGAATAGGTCTTTTTGCCAGTATTCCTTGTTAATGCACATACGTATTTACAAGGGAGTCACATTCTTCTCTAAGTAAATGAAGTTAGAATTAGAAAGAAATGGAGAAAAACTCCCAGTTCAGTTATGGAGCGCTAACATGACTTGGGAAGCCACATATGCTAGCTATGTCAGATTTGATAGATACTTCGCTTCAAGGCTCAAATTTCTTTTGAAAGGGGATAGTCCAAGGATCCCACAACCTCTATTATAACTAATTAGACCCAAAGACCATTCTAAAGGACTTTTGGTCAGTCATAATTGGGGGAACATAATCCTATATAATGTCTCTACTATGATTAGGGTCTATGGTTTTTTGGGAAAATCTAATGTTTTACCTTTTCATGTGCCTTTGAAGATAGGAATTGTAGAGTTGATATGGCAGATTGGAACAATTGAGGAAAGGGATATAATGGGCAAAGGGAAAGGCACATTCTTCCTTGTTGTTACTATGGCACATGATTTTGTTTTTGTTAAGAAAGGATGGAGGAATCTAAGTTTATTTTTGGATAGATATCACATGGCCCAATCTCATGCAAGATACATTGATCAAGAGGGATTATGTGATCTCTTAAGGGAAAGAACCAAAGCTAAGGTTGTTACACAAAAGGTGTACTTCCTAGAAGATGTTATTAGAAATATTTTTTCATTACAAGAGCATGAAGTTAGAAAAGAAAAGTGGATAGTTTTTAGTAAAATTTTAGAATTCATTAATGCTTATGATCCCAATTATAAACCGTTGAAAGATAAGAAGTACTAGGGGCCAAAATGAATGCATTGATGAATAATTTTGCTGTGATAATGCAAACTATGAATGAAAAAAAGAACATCTTAGTCAAAGCATATCATGATCAAGTAGTAGAGGTTGAGAGAAGGATAAATAGTAGAATGGTGGTTACTCCAGGCCAATATACACTACAGAGGAGGGTTGGGTATATTGTGGCTCAAAATATACAACAAATCCCCCATACAAAAGGCCAAGACCAGAAAGTCCACCTGACACCAGTGCTCCCAAGAGACAAATATTAGAATAGGGATCCTCTTCTCATGTAGGAGAGTATTCACCATCTCAAACCCCACTTAGGATAGAAGATGAAGCATATCTGAGAGAACAACTAAGACAAATGGGTGAGGAAGGAGATATCATTGTTACCACTACTAATATAGAAAGAGGAGTCCCTGAGGAGCCTCTTGTACCATCCTTTGACCTCACTATTGTTGATTATAAAGGTAAGGAAATAGGTCCCATCATTACTCAAGCCTCTAAAAAATTCATAGATGATGAAAATTTTGATAGATCTAGGGCTTTTGTACAGTTTTTGTGCAGGAAAAATATAGGAATTTTTGAGGAAAAATGTAAAACAATAAAGGCAGAGCAACCAAGAAAATTAAACTCTAAAATTGAGGAAGAGGTGAAGACCAAATTTTTGGAGGACATTTCCCATCTAACACCTAAGGCTAGAAGATAGTTAGTTAGAGAGTCAAGAGTCTTGGTTTTGCCTGAGTTTGACATAGCTAATGCTATGATTTTTGACTCCGTTAGAAAGGAGAAAGATGTGCAATATAAGAACAAAGAAGAAATATTACAAGCACATAGGGGAATAAAATTTAGTAATGATTGTATACATTTTATATGTTAGCAAGAAATACTAATCTATTAAGAGAACAAAGAATTAACTAACAACAACTAATATAACATATAAGAGAGACTAAAGAGAAATCCTTAATTAGGAATGTGAGCCAAATGAATGGACTCTCCCAATAGGAATTAGCTCTTTTCTTGGTAGATGAGTCTATGTAAATGATTGGTATGTATGCTCAAGGCTTCTCAAACTATGCTTCAATGGAGATGGAAAATGGCAAATTGGTAGCTTTGTGGGCTCTCAATTTGGCATTATAAGGGTATGGTAAAAGGCTTTGTTTCTCAAACTAGCATTATAATTTTGGCTTAAAAGTTGTGATGAAATGGCTTGGGAGGGGATTCAATTTATAGGCAAAGGGCTTGAGAG
Source organism: Cupressus sempervirens (assembly GCA_028749045.1). Classification (NCBI taxonomy): domain Eukaryota; kingdom Viridiplantae; phylum Streptophyta; class Pinopsida; order Cupressales; family Cupressaceae; genus Cupressus; species Cupressus sempervirens. The sequence goes on along the minus strand of CM053785.1, from coordinate 618,151,381 downwards.
ATTTAGGGCTAGGATGCAAGGAGAGATGAAAGCTTAAGGAGGGCTAGGATGCACTCAAAGGGGAGCACATGGATTGTGCTTGTTTAGCACCAATCAGAGAGTGACACATGTCACAAGGTGAGTGGATGGAGGAAAGGGCAAGGATGAGTCAACAAATGAGGCTCAAGGGATAATATCTTCATAAATACCCTTCATAAATGGCTTGTAAGAGCAATGAATGGGCTTGTAAGAGTCTTTATGGCCTTGTAAGAGCATTTATGGTTGGGTGGTTGGGATATTTTGGAGGGAGTTGAGATTGTTGACTTTGCTTGGTTTAGAAAAGTCTTAAGCTTGCTTAGGGAATGTGACAAGGTTAGGGGGGGATTAGGCTTGGGTTTAGGATTAGATTAGGGAGGTTAGAGATATGCAAGTGGATGGCATTTAATGAGGGTGGGTGAGTTAGTAGGTAAGCTTGGTTAGTATGGGTGGATGGGGTGGATTAAGCTAAAAAGGAGGTTTAGAGATAGGCTTAGGAAGAGGATAAAGTCCTTCTAGAAGAGTCTAGAACTTCATAAGGTTTTGAGGATAAATAAAGTTTATTTATCTCAAGGGTTTGGGTTGAAGAGATATTTATTAAAACATAATTAATAAATATGAGGGTTAATATTTAATCTTAATTAAATATTTTGAGTTGGGATTAAGGGTAGAAAATGATGAGATTAGCCTTTAATCGAAATTAAAGAAGGATTAGAAGATTTTGGAAAAGGTTAGTGATCTTAAAGAAATTGGCCAAGTTTTGGGAAAATTTTTATATATATATTTATTTTGGGATTTTTGGTCAATTTATTAATTAAATAATTAATAAATAAGGAAATAATGTTTAAATAAGATTTAAACATTTTTGGGAGGGATTCCTTAATTAAATATTTTTAATTAAGATAAAGGGATTTAATGGCATAAAAATAAATAAATAAATTAAATAATTAATTAATTAATAAATGATGATGTCATCAGGGACTTTTTTTTCAAAAAATAAAAATATTATTTTTTAAAGAATTTTTGGGTGTCTACATTTTGCCCCTCTTTGATGTGATGCCGCAAGTGGCATGGCATCAAAGATAAGAAAATAAGATGCCCAAGGCTAGAGTAGAAGAGGAGAGAATGGACTACGAGATGCCCCCTCAAGAAGGCAGCAAGGAGAGAAAGTGAGGCTCGATGACTTCTTGAAAAGTACAAGAATTCGAGATGAGCAAGGAGACTCAGATTGGCAAAGAGAAGGGGCTAAATTAGCTCAAACTCTCACTATGGGAGAATGATAAAGGAGAATCAAATGCACAAGAGGAAGAAAGCTTAAGACTTTAGGGAAGGTGGAGGATGAAGGAGCGGAGCGCTATAAAAAGGAATCCAGGATAGGCAGATGGATGAGGGTATTATAAAGCTGATGCAATAGGATTTCAAAGAGTCAAATTGGTGGAAGATGGGTTTCAGAGATCCCTAAGACTAGGATTTTGGATCTTGAAAGATGAGGCTTGGTAGATTGATTGGATTGGTGGATCCCTAAGACTAGGATTGTGGATCCCTAAAGCTAAGAGTGATGATTGATTCTGAGAGATACGGTTGCACAAGCTGGGGTAGGAGAGACAGATGTTGGATATGGATGGGGGATAATGGAGATGAAGAGATTCCATTGAAGCTTTTTGAGCAGGGGGATACTTTAAAGAGAAGTACCACCATGTAGTTGAGCACTAGATTTGCTATAGGACTGTTGGTTAATTGCCAAGGTTACCAAGAACATCAAGGCCATGTCACCAACTATCCAGAGGACTGACGAACTGACTCAAAACAAACACGCAAGGATTGCCCCAGCATCACACATGATTCTCGGAGGAAGCAGTGTGGAACTAACACTAGGTAACCCAAAAGAAGAAAAGAAAAATAAACGAAAGACCTGATCAAGACCTTACGCTCAGATTGCCCCATTTGCAGTATACCATGATATGGAAGATCGTTGCAACCTTGAGGAGGGAACAAAAGGATTGCTTGGAAAAGATACTTCAAGACCCAAAAGGGAAGATTCCAAATCAAAAGAAAGTGAAAATCCAAAAGAGAACTGTTTGCCAATGAGATGGGTAGGACAAGGTACTAACGGACCAAGATCAGACATGAGGAAAGCTATATCTGGCAAGGATCTATCAAAGAGCACCTAAGCTAATGGATCTAGATGAGTGATGCTTCTGGCAAGCTGAACTAAGAAGGATAACACTTTGGTGATAGGAGATATAGCTAAAGGATGCATTGGAATAGCTAACCAAGGGTTTGTGCAATGTGTGCAAGATGCTAATCAAGGATGAACTAACACAAAAGCTGGATAGATACAATGATACTAAGCTAAAGAGGATGTACAAGCTGACAGACCAAGATATGGTACAAATGTACAAGTTGTTTTGGACAAGATTGGATATACAAGCTATGATACAAGGTATGCTACAAGCGTTGGATACAAGATTATTTACAAGCTGTACAGGAGCTCCAGATGATAAGATAGCGGGATGGCTCAAGTTGGTGCAAGATGTAGAAGCTAAGGATGAGTTGATAGCGTAAGATATGGATGTGCAAGGATGCATCCAATGATGATGATAGATCTGCGACCAAGGATGGGGACAATGCTAGGGTTGGTGGTAGCTGAGCTGATAAATGGCGCTAGAGTGAATGGCTAATGAGAGGATGACATTGGATTTGCATGAGGATAGCCTAGAGCGAGATACCAATGATAAGGGAGGATGGACAAGATAAGATATCCAAGGAATATAGTGCCCCCAGTCAGAAGATGACATGTGAAAGGAGGTTTTACGATGGATGTGATAGGATTGAAGCTAGGATGGAAAAGCTGAAGGCGCTATGGAGATGGATGATAACTAGGATGATGGGGTCAGGTTGCAGAAGATAAGTAGATAGCAATAGATAAAAGCTGGAGGATGAAAGATAGGTGGATAAATTGGAAGATGGAGCTGGATGGCAAGATGTGACCAAAAGCATGAGGATGATAGGCTAAGCTGGGGATGGCTGGATTACGCATGATGCTTGTTTGCCAAGTTTTCATCATGGTACTTGTCCAAGGCACTTGAATTGCCAAGTTTTCACCAGTGGACGCTTTATTTTTCTTTACTTTTTTTTTGACTTTTTGACTTTGGACTTAGCTAGAATGATGTTGGTTTTCTTCAGCTATTTTTGGCTCATAGATGTTGGTAGGATGGATGAAAAAGGATTGGATTGAACAAGTGGAATGGTGGGTGGGAGTTTGATAGATAATGGATGTGAAGACATAAGGCTTGTGGGTAAATGGATGAGGAAAAATAGAAAGATCATCATTGGCACACACCTTGAGAGGTGATAAAGTAGTGGGAAAGATGGTTTTGAGCGAGGTTGAGGAGAAAATGGAGGAAGAGAAAGATAAGGACTAAAAGTAGAGTTGGAAGATGGAGGATGGGAAATTTAGGATAAGAAGCATATGGACTAAGAGTGGATTGGGGGGATGAAGGATGCTTATATGGGGATTTGGATGAAGGATGGATGGATGAGGCTTTTTGAGTAGCATGAATGGATGCCAATTGAGATTTTTCTTTGAGATGCATTTCTTTTATGAGCATCTTGGGTATCCACATGATTTTTGACTTTTTTAGCTTGGGCTTTTGTGGCCTCTTTACTTTTTCTTTGATTGGGATTAAACGTTTCTTGTTTTGAACATGTATTTTAGAAGGGACATGTTGAGACTTGGATTTTTGGATTTATGCTTTTGTATTTTGGCATCCAATATACTTCTATTAGCCATGGGATGGGAAAAAGAGCATGGAGGAGATGGAGGGATAATTGATGGAGTGATAGGGTTTAAAGTTTGGAAGAGATTCAAGGGTGAGTGTCTTTGATGATCTAGCTGGTGGATTTGAGGGGATGGAAGGATAGATTGGAACATAGGATATGGATGGATATAATTGCCCAAAATGGATGGAGGGAAGGAAGGATATGGGCCCAAAATAGATGGAAACGGGGAAGGTGTAGGTCCCAAAATAGATGGAGGGGATAAAGGATTCATATTAGGTATGTAAGGACCCAAAAATGGATGGAAAGGGTGTGGGATTTAGATAAGGGATATATGGACCCAAAATGGAGGGTTGGAGATAAGGAGTAGGATGAGAGCCCAAAATAGATGCAGAATAAGATGGATGGGAACTTTGGGATGGAGATGGAAGGACTTGGGACCATGCAGGAATAGCGGGGATACCAACATCTAGAAATATATTTTCATTTCTTTTTTCAATATGATGTTCATTATTTGGAACACAAGATGTGATTTCATTACTAGCTAAAGGAGTTGGAGCTTCGGATATGATAATTAGTTCTTTTTCGATGGATCTATCATCACGGATTATGGGAGATGTATGATCATGAAGCAAAGGAGATGGGAGGATAGGATCTTGAGTTGGGTGGGCTGAGGGAAAGGGATCTTGAGATGGAGTAAGTAAGATGGTAGGATTTAGATATGGAGGGGATGGTAAAAGTGGATCATGTAGGGGAATAAGTGGGATGGCAGGATCTGCTGTTCTGTCAGAGGATATTTCAACATGCTTTTGGACAAGATCTTGACAGGAATGGATGGGAGTGGATGCATGAGGTTCATTATATGGGATTTGGATAATGCTTGGAGGAGGAGATGTGGATGGGATTTGGAGCGATTCGATGGGTGGTGGGAATTTGATGCTTGCAGGAAGTGGAAGGATTTTAAGCAATTTGATGGATGGTATGGGGATGATAGCTATGGGAGATGGGGGTGATATTATAGATGGGGAAGCTTCATCACTGACTACTTCACATGGTTGGATTAGATGACATGGCTTATCGACTGTTGGAGGTGACTTTTCTTGTATTTCCTCTAGGAGATTCCTTGGAGACTCGTGTATCAGAGGTGGAGGTGGTGGATTGATAGGAATAGCTAGTGTGATGAGGGTGGAAGATTGGAAGCTTGGTTGATTGGGTGATGGAGGAGAAGCTGGGATATCAGATGGCATGACTAGATAGTTTGGAATAATTCTTGGATTTTGAGGGATGGTTGGTGGAAGGCCTCTAAGGCTCTCAAGATACCCGTCATAGTTAACAAGATTTTCATCATCATTGGAATAGGATGTAGCGAGAGAAAGGACAATACGACCAAACACATCATGATAGGTTTGGGATTTCATGTTTTGATGATGAGTTGGAAGGGGATGGGGTCTTGCATATGGATGAACACGGAAGCTCATGGTTGGATTTGGATTAAGCCTAGATTTTGGATTGGCTGATGAAAGATTTCCTAGGGAGAGTCAAAGCTGTATGACAGACCTAAGGATGATTGGCTAGAGATTTTTGGCTTTCCTGTGGATGGAAGACTTAAAGGATATGCTATCAAAAAGTGACAGTTTTTCTTTCCTATGCGCTAGATTTGGTGGTGGCTGTGTCAACTTGAGGATAGACTAATTATCCTATGGGCATGGCACGAGATTGACCACTTGTGGGTCCCAACCTTTAGCTTAAGGTGATGAGGGATGACAAGTGACAAGGCTAGATTACCCTAGACAAAGCTCTGTCAGAGGGATAACCTTGGCGAGATGGGCTGATTGGTAGGATTGATTGGATAGCAAAGTCTGGCAGAGTGACAACAATTCCTTAAAGGCTTGGGTGATTTTGGATTGGGTTGCTAGCTGGCTGGGGGGATGATTTGGATGGACTTTGGATTTTGGGATTATTCTAAAGCAAAGAACTAGATAGATTCGGTTGCGATGGGGGAGCTTGGATGATTTTCTGATGAGGCAGTGACTACGCTAATTATTCCTTGAGCTGGGAGATTTTTGCTTTTCTGGAATTTCGACCAAAATTGGCAAACATTCATTCAAAAACTATGAACAAACAAGCAGACAAAAGTTTTGAGCAAGCATGTCAAATACACCAACATCCTAGGAAGCTTTCTACAAGGATGAAATTTGGTTTAGCTAGGGTTTCCTCGATATACGCAAGGTACATGAGGCCCAAATCTGTAGATGAAACCAAAAAGATGTCACATAGCCGAGAGGAGCGGTAACCCACTTCTCCTCTTTCACTTCTCAAGGGTATAAAGTTCCTTGAGGCTTAGCTCGAGTGACAAAATTTTGATCCCAAGAGAGGTGTCTTTGGATTCACCTCCTGATCTTTATACTTCGCCAGAACGCTGGAGTTGAGGTTGTCCCAAGGGGTGATGAAATCCCCAAGTAGGCCTCCTAAAAAGTGTAAAACAAGACCACATACATGATCTTGGTTTTAAAAGACACGCGTTCATTCCAATTGATGATTTAGATTTTGTAAGCTATGATTGAAGACACTTGTGATTATGGCATACAATGTTCATTCCAATTTGATAGCGTCATTAGCATAATGGAAGTCGAGAGATCGTCAACATAAGAAATGTGAGCGTCATTGAAAATGAGTCAAAACCATGCGATGTTCATTGATTGTTAGGCATTCAAGATTGAGTGTGAGTTTGTTTTAAGCCCAAAACAAAGATATGTGAAACTCGATTTGTCAAGTGCATGCCCAGAGGCCCTCCACGTCAAGAGTTGTTCAATTTTTATGCCCAAATGAAGTGTTAGCAAGACTAATGCGCATTCAAAGAATTTTTTAACTTAGAAAAACCACTAAAAACCCAAGTGAGTGGAGTTTGATTTGCGTGGAGCACTTAACACCCTCTTAGGTGGACCCATCCCCATAGATGGCACTGAGATTGCAACCAATGGTTAAATTGATGGGTGATTAAAGAGGGTGAGTCCAACTACAAACTCACTTAAAGTGTCTTTATTTGGTTTTTATAATTTAGGAAGTTTCTAGAATGTAGATTCTTTTTATGCCCCAAAAGATGATTATTTGATCTATGACATTCAAGATTGGATTTGTTGTTTTAATCATGCATTTCAGGAAAAAATTGATTTTAATCCATGGCACTCAAGAGTGATTTTTAGAAATATGCATTCAAAGACAAGTGATTAAAAATTCAAGTTTTTTCCTTTGAGCATTCAAGATTGAGATTTTTGTGTGTTGTTTTAAGAACTTTGAAGTGCTTTGTTTTAACCTTAGATCATTCAAGATTGTTTTGGACTCAAAAGTGAAAATGACTCTTTGGACTTTGGTTTTCATTCAAGATTTTGTGTTCTAGTTTGCATGTTTTAAGCCCAAAAATGATATTCCTAGATTGTTTTGATGCATGAAAAACCTAAGAAACATTCAATATTTTGCAACAAGACATTTGTTTGGAACAAATAACAAAGCTTTTTAGGACAATTTTGGCAACCATTTAGGATTCTTAATTTTCATGAGATTTTTAAAAGAACTTTAAAATATTTGCAAATGAGGTTCATTTTATCCTTGATTGATGCTTTGAGTTTGATTTAGATTTTAGTGTGCACTTAATGTTGATTTTGAACTTTTTGAAATGGAAACTTGAAGTTCTTTTTAAATTTCCAAAAATGAAGTGTTCCTAACTTTGCATGAATGCATCTAAAACCTTGATGTTGCAAGGATGCAAATGATTGGATCGGTTTAGTTTCACTTGTTAAAAGTTTTTTTTTTTTTTTTGGCAAATTTTTAGTTTTTAATGGATTTAAGTATGATTTGGGGGTTCATTATAAGCACTAAAAAGAAGTGTGTATGGTTTTGCTTCCTTAAAAAAAAATTGGCCAAGATCTCCCACAAGAAAAAGAAGAAGTAGATGGAATAAGAAAAATGTAGACAAGAAGGGGAAGAAGAAATCCAAGTGCTTTGTCCACCTATAAGTTTGAAAAATCTGCAAACACTATGAGATAGACTATGAGTTCCTTTGTCTTCTTCATGCTCATGTGGACCTATAAAACCAATTTATACAATCCTACCAATCACAAAAACAAGCAAAAATAGCCAAAATTAGCAAATGACATACAAATCTTGACTAAAAAAGCTAATGAAGATGACCCATGCGGGGTCCCACCAGGCGTGCCAAAATGTATACATTTTATATGTTAGCAAGAAATACTAATCTATTAAGAGAACAAAGCATTAACTAACAAAAACTAATATGACATATAAGAGAGACTAAAGAGAAATACCTAATTAGGAATGTGAGCCAAATGAATGGACTCTCCCAATAGGAATTAGCTCTTTGCTTGGTAGATGAGTCTATGTAAATGATTGGTATGTATGCTCAAGGCTTCTCAAACTATGCTTCAATGGAGATGGAAAATGGAAAATTGGTAGCTTTGTGAGCTCTCAATTTGGCATTATAAGGGTATGGTAAAAGGCTTTGTTTCTCAAACTAGCATTATAACTTTGGCTTAAAAGTTGTGATGAAATGGCTTGGGAGGGGATTCAATTTATAGGCAAAGGGCTTGAGGGATGGAGGGCTAGGATGCAAGGAGAGATGAAAGCTTAAGGAGGGCTAGGATGCACTCAAAGGGGAGCACATGGATTGTGCTTGTTTAGCACCAATCAGAGAGTGACACATGTCACAAGGTGAGTGGATGGAGGAAAGGGCAAGGATGAGTCAACAAATGAGGCTCAAGGGATAATATCTTCATAAATACCCTTCATAAATGGCTTGTAAGAGCAATGAATGGGCTTGTAAGAGTCTTTATGGCCTTGTAAGAGCATTTATGGTTGGGTGGTTGGGATATTTTGGAGGGAGTTGAGATTGTTGACTTTTCTTGGTTTAGAAAAGTCTTAAGCTTGCTTAGGGAATGTGACAAGGTTAGGGGGGGGATTAGGCTTGGGTTTAGGAATAGATTAGGGATGTTAGAGATATGCAAGTGGATGGCATTTAATGAGGGTGGGTGAGTTAGTAGGTAAGCTTGGTTAGTATGGGTGGATGGGTTGGATTAAGCTAAAAAGGAGGTTTAGAGATAGGCTTAGGAAGAGGATAAAGTCCTTTTAGAAGAGTCTAGAACTTCATAAGGTTTTGAGGATAAATAAAGTTTATTTATCTCAAGGGTTTGGGTTGAGGAGATATTTATTAAAACATAATTAATAAATATGAGGGTTAATATTTAATCTTAATTAAATATTTTGAGTTGGGATTAAGGGTAGAAAATGATGAGATTAGCCTTTAATCGAAATTAAAGAAGGATTAGAAGATTTTGGAAAAGGTTAGTGATCTTAAGGAAATTGGCCAAGTTTTGGGCAAAAAATAAAATTTTTATTCATTTTGGGATTTTTGGTCAATTTATTAATTAAATAATTAATAAATAAGGAAATAATGTTTAAATAAGATTTAAACATTTTTGGGAGGGATTCCTTAATTAAATATTTTTAATTAAGATAAAGGGATTAATGGCATAAAAATAAATAAATAAATTAAATAATTAATTAATTAATAAATGATGATGTCATCAGGAACTTTTTTCAAAAAATAAAAATATTATTTTCTAAAAGATTTTTAGGTGTCTACAATGATCACCAAGCCCTGGTCATATGGTTTATAGAAAGAAAGAAAAAGGACCAGGATGCAAGAAATTTCAATTGCTGGACATACTAGTACTCTTACAGTATATGCAGCTGATGAAGTAGATAGTCAGCAGGTCATAAAAATGGCTCAAGAAATGTTAAATTTTGGGGATGTGGTAGCTGGGAGAGAAAAGAGTAGATTCTTAGAACTCAATATCAAGTTTGGAGAAATACTTAAGGCATATGAGGAAAGAGGAAAGAGGATACCATTATTGGAAAATCAAGTATCCCAAATGGACAAACAACTTGGAAAAAGGAAAGTGGGAGAATCCAGTAGGCCAAGAATTGCATATCCTCACCCCCCAGTTGAACCATTTAAATCCACCCCCATTGTTGTGTTACTGGATACCCCACAGACGCTTGAGTTCTACACTACAGAGGAATTTGAAGAGGAAAAGAATAAATTGTGGGAGATGCATTTTGAGTTAAATAATCAATATGAAGAAAAGCTTAGACAAGCAATTTTGTACTTAGTAGATAAAATTGATTGGCCAACATTTTATGACTAGTTGGTAGGAATCCTATAGATGTGGAATGAAATAAAAAGAGATGAAGATACATTAAAACCCATTGTTCAGAGTAGAATGAAAGAGGTAATGATGTCACTTCTATGTGTATCTCCATCATTGAATTGTCATGTGATCAGGTAGAAAAAACTTTTGATATAGTTAACAATCTAAGAGAATTTGATGAAGAAAAAGTTTCTGTTCAGAAGAGGATAATGATTTGTTTTTCCAAGTATACAACAAAGAAGTTTGATCTCTTTCCTAGTGCACTAAAAAAGATTGACAAAATAAAAGAAAAGGATGAATGGAGAAAGAAATTAGATGAATTGTTATGCCACAAAATGAATAATGTTGCAAATGAAAAGGGGCATGTACTGGGTAAAAGTACAAAGCTATGTCACCTTTTACACTGACTTATTAAAATGATTGGATTTGAGTATTTCTATCTAAAAATCAATTTTGTTCAAATATATGTTCTAGATAAATTCATTCTAGTTAAGTTATATATGGTATCACACTTTTCCAATTGGAAATATCTTTTAAATGCATGTTTTATACTATTTTGTATCCAATTACTAAAGAAATATAATTATTTCATAAAACTGACATTTCAATAACTCTTACTATTTTTTATGATATATTTTTAATAACTTATAAACACCATTTTATATATCTGAAAGTCAAGAATAGAGTTTATAGTGTTTTAATTAGATATAGTATATTATAATTCACAAATTCTAAAAGCATGTATTTTGACACTCGAAAAGATGTCAATTTTGAGAAAGAAAAATAAATATTAAATCATATATTAAAAAAATTAAAACTTATACGATGTTCTAGAGGAGAGAATTCTCTTCTAGAATGTATAATTTTTATTCTGGTTAGAATAGATTAGTTTTGAAAAATGTGGTGGGAGATGAAAACTATTGATTTCAGGTGAGTTGAACTTTGAATGATTATAAAAGAAAAAATATAAGTCTAAAGCCAATTTTTATTTTTGAATGTTCTAGATATATATGTTATCTATAACATAGTCTAAGATCAAAGGAAAATAAGTTTATTTGCATATAGTTTTGTGGTGTGAACTAGACCCCTAATTTTCAGTGTTTTTTAGTAGCCAAAAAATTATCTATAAAAATAATGCAAGTATATAAATTCTTATTCTAAATAACTATTAAAAATAATAATCCTAAACTTGATCAATTTCTACACATTTCATTAGTTTACTTCATTTTCATATTGTAAATAATAATACTAGTTTTATATAATTTAAGGTGAACAATTATACTTTTGTTAGCCTTTTCCTTTACAAAAGGGTGACACAAGTTTATGCTTTGACCTTACTATGGGAAATGACCAATGAAGAACTTGTCAAAGTACAATTATTCTACAATGTTGTTAGAAAAGATTGGAAATTTTGTGATAAAAAAACCGAGGGAGATCTTGAATTTTAATTGGCTAGATGATACTATTTTTAACAAATGGAAAGAGGAATTTTTGTCTTCAGAATAGGTGGCAGATGATAACTTAGAAATAATTGTTACCCTAATAGTTCATGATGAAGACGATGGAGATCCTTGAGTTGAGGTTAACTTGCAAGCATCAAAACATGACACATCAATAGCAAGTTTGATAGCTACATATTTTGAGGAATCAAATTAAGCTAAAAAGCGAATAATGAAATTCATAGCCTTTAAAGATGTAATAAAAAGGGGCCCACCAAAAGAACAGTCTGATGTAAAATTTTCCTGTTACATGAATTTTTGTCTTTTTGTGACAGCTTTAAAGTGTAAATATCTTTTATCAAAAGGACAACTATTAGTTCTCTATGCCTGAAGCTTGTTGCATCTCACATTATATAAGTGAGATTCTAGGGCTAGAGAAAGGCATTGAATAGTTGCATCACTTTTAGCTTTTATTAAGTATGTTTGGTCCAATATCTTGATATGAACATTATGATGTATTCCTCTGCAATTTTTTTGAGAATACATTCTGTCTTGTAGGATATCATTGTTTCATCTTAAATCATTTTGAGTTTCATGTTGATTGTACACAAATTTTGGAAGAAATTAATACAAAAATGGACTATCACCACCAACGTTTTTTGTTGAATCTTGTCTCCATTTTATTACCTAGTTATTTTGAAGTTGTAGAAGCAAAGCTTGTCCAATTGAATGTAATTAAATCAAATTGTATGTCGATTCACTTCCTGTTGTTGATTCAATGAATTAAATAAATGTTTCAATGATGTTGATAGGGTTTCCATCGTAAAATGAAGGATGTCTGTAAGCATGATTTTCAGTAAGAACTATTGATAGTATTGATTGTAATGCAGTCAATTAGATCTAGGAATTGAATGGACTCTTAATCCCTATGGATGAGGAATTGATCTGTTGAATTTAGTTTGTATATGAAGAAATCATAAGCAAGCATCAAGCTCACTTTTAAAATCAATTTTACTTTACTGTTTGAAGGATATCAATGTTTGTCAACACTTGTTTTCATTTTATCTCTAAGTCTTAGTTTGCTACTATTGCTAGAAATATTTGTAAACCTAAGAAGAACTGTGACCAAATCTGCTTTTAAGGGATGTGTGTTATTGTAAAGTGTCATGGAATGAGCAAACTATGTATGTGATATTATATTTTTAAAAAATCTCATCCCTAAGGTATACTCGCCTCGGTTCTGCATAGCCTAAAGAGTAGGAAATCTGTCTTAATTTCGTAAAGGGTGGGTTCAAATAAGAAACATATTTAATTGGTTATAGCATGTAGCTGATCCTTAGATTATTTGTGCTTTTATGATCTTGGTATTGAGTATTTTTGTTACTTGATTGCTGAAAAAACACCAACAAAATGGCGAATCTATTAGGGACCCGCTTAACACACATGTGTGTGTAAAATGTCTTGCAGTTTGTTTGGTCTTGGTGTATACATACAGGTCAATTCTTTTAGTATTGCTCGTGCTTATAGTGGACCATTTTAGTGACAAACCTTGAGAATTTAAATAAAATAGAAAAGATCATAAGTACCACAGACTTACACTAACATATACAACCCATATGAAGTGTCTTCTTTGTAAAGCAAGAGTTGCAGTCATGTACTTTTGTGATTGGCCCCTTTGTGTTGCAACATAATTTCCCATTTTCTCGTGTCTTCCTGTTGAAGTGAGAAATTATTTTACTGTCATATTTTCCCTAGAATAGGGTGGTGACTTAGCCAATGTTTTGAAGCTAGTGCTTATTTAATAAGAAATTCCCTCTTAATGGCTGATAAAAGGAAAAATATAAGAGCTTACACAAGGGCCAATTCTGATGTACCCTTATATACTAATTTTCCCCGAGGTGGTAGGAAGAATCAAAGCAAAAAGAAAGAAGATCCAAATCCCACCTGGAAACCAAGGGGTAATGTATCAGTTTATCCTCAATACCAACTAGTTGTAGGAAGCGAATCTTCTTCATTGAGTTTTGAGTCTGAAACTATAAGGCTTTTGGGGGGAATATTTAGTACTCCACTGCAGAAGACCAAGTTTATCATGATAAGAATGTTTCCTCAGTAGGAGATACATTTCATAGATCAGATATGAATCATAGGTTAGGATATGGGAATATCATGCAAGATCCTAACATAGTTCCATTTATGGAGACTAACCTTATAGATCTTGATGATCATGTTGATTCAGAAGCAACTTCTACAGATCCTAAAGAATTGTACTCAAAGATAGAAGTCCTAAAGAAATGGATTGCAAAAGAGGATGCCAAGCATGTCCATTTGGAGAAGGAAAGAGAACAAGACACCTTGAATTCCATTATTGAAAGAGATAACTTACTTAGAAGGATGGTTGCTTTGAAAGAACAAAATAAGAAGTTGGAGGAAAGGACCTCAATCCTTCATGCTGATGTGTTTGGGGATATAGATAGTTTAATATTTAAGGTTCTCAAACAAGAAAAGCTCATAAGCCAAAGGCAAGAACCTATCATTTCTCAAATCCAAGCCTACAAGCCTATCTAAGCAGATCCTGTAGAACCTACTATGAAACCCACAGATAAAGGAAAGGGCAAAGCTATAGGAATCCAAATAAATGAACCCCAAGATAAGTTAAACAAATCTATAAATCCTCCCATGTCTAAACTAGACCTTGATCTGGAAAAAGCTAGAAAGGAAAAGGAGGATTTGAAAAAAGAACTTGAGAATGTTGAGAATGAAGCTCAAATAGAAGAAACCAAGAGAAAGATTTAGTTCCATAAGTCTAACTCCACTTTAGCCTCTTGGCCCAATTTGTCTACTCAAATTACAACTTTTGTACCTACTTGTGGACCAATCATCTCTAGTCAAGCTATGTCTCAATCCACCCCTTCCAATACTAGTATGCAAATCCCTACTATTCAGGTACATCAATCCCAAAATGTTGCTCATAATCAGGCTAATATAGCAAGCACATCCAATGCTGCTAGTTTCTAGAAGAAGCCTATATATATGGAAAAATATAAACAAATATCATTTGCAGGGATTACTAGTTTTCCTCACCCTTATATCTTTTGATCTAAGGGATAAGGTTGTCAAATTTTCTAGAAATAATGTTGTTATTGGTGAGGAGCATTTGAGGATTTTCATAGATATGTTGAACGATTTTGAAGCTGAACATGAAGATGTAGTGATGAAATTTTTTGTAAATTCATTGATTGAAGATACTAGGGATTGGTTTAGAAGATTGCTAGATGATTGTATTAGTTCCTGGAATGATTTGGAGAAGTTGTTCAAAGAGAAATATGGAGACAACACTAATGTTGGTTTTGTGTTAAATAATTTCAAAAACATCAAAAAGGATCCTAATTAGTCTACATTTGATTTTAATGTAAGATTTCAAAAGGGAATATACAAATTATTTCAAGTCATGAGACTAAATGAGGATGTATGCCTTACAACATACTTTAATGCTTTTGATAGCAAGATGGCTTATCAATTGAGTGATAAAGAGCTGAAAACATTAAGGGATACTTTCAAGTTTGCAGTAAATATTGAAAATAATAGAAAAGCATCTGGTGAGTTGGGTAGAAGAGATGATCCAAAGCTATTTAACCCTAAGAACAACAAAAAGGACAATGATAAATCTCTTGTGAATAAGAAAACTGAAGAAGCTACAATAAGTCAAGTATTGGATTTATTAAAGAAGATGAATCAACCAACTTTCAGTTCACACAAACCTAATGTTGGTGACAAGGCCCCATTGAACAATAGCCATTTTAATAGATAGCCAAGGATGTAGAATTACCCTTATACCACTCAGTGGAAAGATGGTAAACCTATTCCAAATCAAAACAAAAATGTAAAATATAATGGTACACCAAACACTTTGCAAAGAAGCTCTATTAATATGAATGATGATGTACCATGGTACATTATATGTCAATCATCTCACTCTATAGATTATTGTGCAATTGTTGAGTCATTTTCTTCAGATTAGAGTACACAACATGAAGAAGAAGAAAAAAGCCATGATGATGTAAGTTGCAATATGGTAAGCATATTTGATTATTGTGTGGATTGTGATTTGGAAGAGCCCAAAAATGATGTTGTAGATCAGAGAATTGTTTATCAGTTACACCATCAACAAGTGTTCTTGGATGGTGAAGGTTATGATAAGGAAAAAGTATGTAATACATCCTCAACTATTGATAACATGAATTTGAGAATACCTTGCAAAAAGGAGATTGATAGAATTATTGCAGAGATGATTTCTCAAGTGCACAACAATTACAATTTTAGAAGCAAAACAATTGGTAATGATGTTGGGAAACCTTTTGGTATATTCATTAAAGATATCACACATAAGATGCAGGATAATAGCAGAAGGCTAGTGTAGATCTAGTGAAGGTCAAGGATAGAAAGATCAAGAAGTGGGAGCCCAAGAAGAAAGTTCAGTTCCAAAAAAATGATATAGTAAAGGCAATGGTACAAGAGAAGACATCAGGGTCTGACATTGTCAAACAAATGATAATGCCTACTATTCAAAAGACTTCCACTCTAGGTACTCTTGTAAAGTTCACTATAGTTGAACCTATTGATATGATATCCATGTTGTCACAAATAACTATTAAAGTGCCTTTTTCTAAGTTGTTTAGGATTGATGAGCATAAGAGTAAGGCCTTGTCATGGTTGGGTGGGATCGAAAATAATTTTAATATGGTTGAACCAAGTGCCACTCAAAAATCCCCAATAGTGGCAGAAGACAATGGTATTATATCCCAAATCCCTCAAATGTTTTTGGATGATTCATCAGTAGCCTACATAGAAGATATTGGCCCATTTTTTCTTAGTTTGACCATAAAAAGAAAAACCCTAAAGAACTACATGATAGACTTAGGATCATCTAACACCATCATTACCTTTAAAGTTATGGAAGCTTTAGGTCTGAAGGTAGATACTAAACAAGGTAGATGTAGAGGTATGGATGCTAGAGAAGTCCCAGTCATAGGTACTATTAATGCATTAATATTCAAGCTAGCTACATACCCTTAAGTAGAATTGACCATGTCAATCTTGGTGGTTGACATTCCTCCACATTATGGGATGTTGCTCTCTAGAAAGTGGAGTGCTACTATGGGAGGTAGTCTACAATGTGACTTGTCTTATGCAATTTTCCATATAGGTGATAAGGCAATCAAGGTAGATAGGGAGCCAAGGGTCAATAAAATTCTGGGAGAAGGAATTGATAAGGATTCAACCTGTTTCTTAGATGCTGGTGTGAATGATTTTAGGGAAGAACTAATCATTCAATAAGTTGAGAAACTGCCTACTATGCTTGAAAATGAAGTGGAATGTTTTATGGATTCACCAGTCTTGTGGACCATGTACTTTGATGGAGCTAGTTCCAAAGAAGGTTTAGGAGCAGGAGTAGTTTTTGTTTCTCTTGAAAATAATACATTTAGATATTCATTCACTTTGAACTTTTCCTGTACTAAAAATATCGCAGAGTATGAAGCTCTTCTATTAGGATTGAAAATTGCCACCCACCATGGAATCAAAAAATTGCATGTCATAGGTGACTCTGAATTGGTCATTTCACAAATAAAGGAAACTTATGCTTCAAAAAACAAAAGTTTGAAATAATATAGGAATGCAGTATGGGACCATATAGATTTTTTTGATGCATTTGGTATTTCATGGAGGGATAGAAGTCAAAATAAAATGGCAGACCTACTGGCACATGTAGCAATCAGGCCTAAGGAAATGTCATTTGCAGGAATTTTACAAATGGAGGTTCAAAATAAGCCTTCAATACCTAACAATATTGAAAATTGGCAAGTCTTTGAAGATGATAAAGATATTTTAAATTTCATGTTAAGTGAGGATAAATACCATGGTCAAGAAATGGATTGTGGTGATTTAATTAAAACCATTAATGGTAAGGAAATGATTTTTGGCCAGGAGATTATGCAGTTAAATACCAACAAGGTACCCAAGGGGTTAGTGGTCTTGGAGAATATTTTTGACAACCAAGATAGAGTAAAACTTGGAACTAGGGACCCTAAGCCTCAAGAGTTAGAAGAAATAAATCTTGGTACTATTGAGGCTCCTAAGAAAGTTTATATTGGCCAAAACTTGCTGGCTGAAATTATAAAACTTTTGATTGACTTTTTGAGGAAGTACATACATGTTTTTGCATGGTCATATGATGACATCAAAGCTTATAGAGAAGATTTATTCCAACATGTCATACCATTGAAAGATAATGTAAAACTTTTTAGACAAAAGAAAAGACTAGTAAATCCTACCCTAGCCCCCAAAATGCAAGAAGAGTTGATGAAGCTAAGGGATGGAGGGAAAATCAAACCAATTCAAAATTCCACTTGGGTTTCAAACTTGGTACCTTTCCAAAATAAGAATGGAGATATAAGATTATGTGTAGATTTCAGAAATTTGAATATTGCATCTCTAAAGGACAACTATGGGTTGCCAAACATGCAAGCTATGTCACAACAAATAATTTGTTTTGAATTGATGACCATGATGGATGGTTTTTCAAGATACAATTAGGTCCTTGTTAACAAAAGTGAACAATTTGAAACAACTTTTACAACTCCATGGGGAACCTATGTATATGTGAGGATGCCATTTGGATTGATTAATGCAAGTGCAACTTTTCAGAGAGCTATGGATGTAGCATTCCATGAATATATTGACAAGTTTATGGTGGTGTACCAATATGACCTTACAGCATGTTCCAAGAAGGTTGGTGATCATTGTGGACATCTGGAGAGGATTTTTATCAAAGCTTTGGAATATGGAGTATCTTTAAACCCTAAGAAATGTACATTTGGAGTGATAGAAGGTAGATTATTGGGACATATAGTATCAAAAGATGGAGTGAAGATAGATCCTAAAAGAATGGCAGCCATTGATAAGGTGCCTAAGCCAAAAAATGTAAAGGGAATACAATCCTTCTTTGGGCACGTGAATTCTCTAAGGAGATTTGTTACAAATTTTGCTAAGATTAGTAGAACTATTTCAAAAATGCTCAAGAAAGGGGCCACTATTAATTGGGATGGTGAACCTTCACAGCCCTCTCAAGATATTAAGATTGCCATAAAAAATGCTCTAGTCCTTAGGACCCCAAATTACACTAAGCCAATGCACATATTCTCTTTTGCATCCTTCCATACTTTAGCTGCAATCTTATTACAAAAGAATGAGAAGGGATATGAACAACCCATTGCATTTTTTAGTAAATCATTGCAGCCTGCTAAACTGAAAAAAGAAACAAATGAGAAACAAGCATATGCCTTGGTGAAATCTATTAAGGCTTGTAGGTGTTATTTGGTAGGTGCCATTGTTATTGCATTTGTAACTAGTGTAGTTGTCTAGGACATATTTTCTCAGTAGGAGGTATCAGGTAGGAGATGCAGGTGGATCAACAGGAATTAAGAATTTAACATTGAAATTCAAATCACAAAATTGGTAAGAGATCAAGGACTAGCTAAGCTTATGGATTAATCTAACTTAGATGCTAATTAGATAAATATAGTAACAGATGATTTGAGGTCAGACTCATGTGACATGGATCATTGTGAATGGTATACTAATGTCATTCATTATCTATAACATATGGAAGCCCCTTTCCCATTTGATTGAGAATGAAAAAAGAAGCATCAAGTTACAAGCCATCAAATCTATTATTTTCTAGAATAGCTTATGGTGGAGAAACTTTGAAGGAGTGCTACTAAAATATGTTGATCAAGAAAAATCAAAAGAAGTGTTGAGTGAAATGCATTATGGAGTCTGTGGAGGATATTATATGGCTAAGACCACTGCACACAAAGTGATGAGAGCTAGATTTTGGTGGCCTTCCCTCTTCAAAGATGCTTAGGAAATGGTCAGAAAATGTGATGCATGTTAGAGATTTGTAAGTAAACTAAAATTTCTAGGTAACACTCCATTAAAGTCAGTGGAAGTTCAAGCACCATTATAGCAATGGAGAATGGATTTTATAGGTGAGATTTATCCCAAGTCTAGCACTAGTTATTCATTGATATTGGTTACTACTGATTACTTCACCAAGTGGGTGGAGGCAATTCCAACAAGAAATACAACTAGTAAGGTTGTTAACAAATTTTTGCTAAATAATATCATTTCAAGATTTGGTTGTCCTCAAAAGATTGTGACAGATAACGTAATGTGTTTTAGATCTGATGAATTTATAAAATTTTCTGACAAGTATGTTATTATAAGATCAACATCTTCTCCCTATCATCCACAAGGAAATGGACAACCTGAGTCTACAAATAAGAGCTTGCTGAAAGTGATAAAGAGAACATTGGATGACAACGAGAAAGCCTAGGATTCCAAATTGCAGTTCATAGTATGGGCTAACAGGGTGACTGTGAAAAAGGCTATAGGTGTAGCACCCTTTGATATTGTATATGGGATCTAGGCAAGAATGCCTCAAAACTATTTAGTGGGACTATATAATTACATCCAAATATATGATGAAGACATCATTGATGATATGCAAGAGAGAATGGATGCATTGGTGGGATTGGCCGAGACCCAGAAAGAAGCATCTATCAAAAATTAGAAGTTGCAACTACAAGTCAAAACATTATATGATAGGATAACAGTGAGCAAGAAATTTGAACCTGAAGACTTAATCCTCATGTGGAATGCTAGAATTGAAGATAACAAAAAACATGGAAAGTTTGATCCTATATGGTTAGGTACCTATCTAATTGAAAATATATGGGGAGAAGACTCTTATATTCTCAAATATTTATTAAGCAACATTCTTGAACTGCTAGTTCATGGACAATTCTTAAAGAGGTATTTTTGCTAAAATACTTGTTTTCTTCCATGAACAATAGTTTTAGGGTTTTCTATACATTTGTATATCTTTTGTGTCTCTTTTGTAGTCCTTATATATTCTTTTCAAGGTGTTGTTTCTCTCTGAGAGTTGTCGAGATTAAGAGGAAGGTCAAGTTTGTGGTCTGCTTCTCCCAGGGATTTTGAGCTCTCATGTGAATTTTTCTTATTCACTATCCCTGGACAGAGCCACTGTTGGCCTTGTTTTTCACTTTTTGTCATATGTTGTACCTTATAGTGAAAAACCCTAGGGTTATAATCCAAAATTGGTGTAATTTTGTTGAAATCCTAGTTAAATTTTCCTACAAGTCTTTCAACCCTCATTGTGCACCATGGTTTACAAAAGTGGTGATTAAATATAATTTCCAAATTCAAATTGGGCAGGATGTTCTTACCCTAAGTTTTCTTTTCCAAAGATTACTTTATTTTCATTTTCCACAAATTAAACCTTTTATTTTTAAAAGCTTTCCTTAACCGCAGTTGTATTTCCTAGGCATTGTATGAAACATCTAAACTTATATGGTTAGTTTTGGTCAACCGTCGATCTCTCTGGGATCAATGATTGGTGCTTACCTACCATATAAAGTTGCAAGGATTTTAAACAAAGTGGGGAAGTTCCCTGGTGCTACTTAGCACTTGTTGACAGCAGGTCTTCATTGTGCTGCAAAAAAATTGAAGTTTGTCAAATCCTTTTTAGATGCGGTCAGTACCTATTAGGGCACATTCTAATTTCTTGCAATCCCATTGGTGGGATCTTTTTAGTGGGGTTATTTTGGTTTTAATCTTGATACATCATTGATCTTTTCACAATCAACAGTTGGCATTTTATTGCTTGATGAAGTTTCTCGAGTATTAACCAAAGTGGGCAAGCACCTTACTGACATCTATCCCTAATGACACCATGACTGGTTTTTCACGCTATTCAAAGGATGCAGATTGTTCCACCATTGTTCTTGGTAGGATCGACGATTAGTGCTTACCCACTATGAGAAAGTGCTTGACATTTACAAAAAGCAGGGAAGCACCAATAAGATGTGTGGCACATGGTGAAGTCATGGAATAGATTCTTTTTAAATGCAAGAAAAATTTTTGTACTTTGGTGATTGTAAGACATCTTGGTGAAAAAGGAAATCATTTTATTGGTTAGTCTAGCTAACTAGGCATTATGAAAGGCACAACTTTATAGCATCATTGATCTACATCAGATCAACAATTGGTGCTTACCCATAATGTAAAGTTGCATGAACTTTAAAAAAAATGGGGAAGTGCTATTCAGCCATGTGGCAAGGTGGGACCAATGATAACAAACAGATGCTGACTTATGCCATGCTAGAAAAAACATTAAGATGGAGTGAATTATTTGACCAGATAAATTACTACTGGCCAGGTTGGAGATGAGGATGCAAATGGGGCTACTTTTCAAGAGTTTTTATTAATTTGATATTGTTGTCTCTTGTGATCGTTGATCTTGGTAAGATCAATGATTGGCACTTCACCACTTTGTGAAGATGCGTGAACTTTAAGTAAATCAGGGAAGTACCTACTTGACATGTGGCGTTGATCTAAAAACTTTAAAAAGGCTTTTCCCTTTCAAGAAAAAATTGTCCGATACTGTGAGATTGATGAATGAAATTCAAACTTGAATTGCAACACAAAAATTAATAGTTAGGAACATTAATGTTGCTCACAATTCCTTCGTGTGATCTTAATACTATAGTATAATTTGTAGATTCACCATTACTAAGCCACATAATCTCAAATTTCTCAGAGCAAAAGGGTTATAGAGCTAAGGCACAAAATTCAGCAAGGTTTTCAACAAATAATGAGGAAATTGATAGAGAAAAGGAAGCATAAGTCAGTGGGTAAGTGGTCTATGACTTTTGAAAACTAAGGGATTATAACTGTGTAAAGTTGGAATTTCAAACTGCCTCCATGAAAGGAATTCTTTGGTTTTACTGATTATCTTAAAAGGTTGCTTACGATGATTTCCTTCAACAATTCCCTATTCCATAAATGAATTAAAAAAAGGCAAAGAACTTATTCCAAGAAAACCTTAGGTTGGTTGTAGATGAGGGTTTTTATGATAGAGCCAATTGCGTGAGAGATGCTCAAGTTTCACTAGGAGGTTTAGAAATGTTTAAGAAATGGTTTACATAACGTAACCTAGATACACCATTGGGTAATGTTTGGGAATTCGATATTGGAAAATTGGTTGTTCCTAGGGTATTTTTTGATAGCGACCTATTGTTTGATATGGCCAAGAAATATGACCACATCACTAGAATTGTAAAGAATCATGCTAGAGATAACCTCTTTAGGGTTTCACCTACCCTAATTAGGGAAGTGTTTAAGCTCAACCCTAACCATGAAATCCATGAGACAATTGATATGGATGAATTTTAGGAAAGATACAATGCACAAAGGGTATATTTGAGAGCAAGGCAATTGCAAAAACATATTGTTAAGATTGGGTCAGTACCTCTAGTTAAACCAAGCACCCTAGAGCAATTGCTAAAAATATATTTTAATCCTGGAGCCCAAGCCCTATATTTTACTCTTTGCATAATATTTGGGATGGATGAGCAGGATTATATCTAAGGCTCTATTGTTCTCATTATGGCTCAGACTTTGCATCTTGGATAGAGCACAATTCTTGATTTTGCTACTTTCCTATATGAGGAAATTCATAACAACTTAGATGGAATAGCTCAAGGTAAGGTGAATAGGCATTTTTGTTGGTATTCCTTGTTAATGTACATATGTCTTTACAAGGGAATCATATTCTTCTCTAAGGGAATGAACTTATAATGAGGAAGAAATGGAGAAAAGCTCCAGGTTCAGTTATGGAGCATTGACATGATTTGGGAAGCCACATATGCTAGCTATGTCAAATTTGATAGATACTTCACTTCAAGGCTCAGATTTCTTTTGAAAGGGGATAGTCCAAGGATCACACAACCTCTATTAGAACTAATTAGACCCAACGACCATGCTAAAGGACTTTTGGTTAGTCATAATTGGGGTGACATAATCCAGTATAATGTTTTCATTGTGATTAGGGTCTATGGTTTTTTGGAAAAACCTCATGTTTTAGCTTTTAATGTGCCTCTGAAGATAGGAATTGCAGAGTTGCTATGGCAGATTGGAACAATTGAGGAAATGGATATAATGGGCAAAGGCAAAGGCACATTCATTCCTATTGTTATTGTGGCACATGATTTTGTTTTTGTTAAAAAATGATGGAGGAATCTAAGTTTATTTTTGGATAGATATCACATGGCCCAATCCCATGCAAGATACATTGATCTAGAGGGATTCTATGATCTCTTAAGGGAAAGAACCAAAGCTAAGGTTATTATGCAAAAGGTGTACTTCTCGAAAGATGTTATTAGAAATATTTATTCATTATAGGAGTAGGAAGTTAGAAAAGAAAAGTAGATAGTTTTTAGTAAAATTTTAGAATTCATTAATGCTTTTGATCCCAATTATAACCTCTTGAAAGATAAGAAGTACTAGGGGGCCAAAATGAATGCATTAATGAATAATTTTGCTATGATAATGCAAACTATGAATGAAAAGAAGAACATCTTAGTCAAAGCATATCCTAATAAAGCAACAGAGGTGGAGAGAAGGATAAATAGCAGAATGGTGGTTTCTCTAGACTAGTATGCACTACAAAGGAGGGTTGGCTATATTATGGATCAAAATATACAGCACATTCCCCCCTACAAAAGGCCAAGACTAGAAATTCCACCTAGCACCAGTGTACACAAGAGATAGAGATTAGATTAGGGATCCTCTTCTCATGCAAGAGAGTATTCACCATCTCAAACCCCACTCAAGATAGAAGATGAAGCATCTCTAAGAGAACAACTGAGACAAATGGGTGGGGAAGGAGATGTCATTGTTACCATTATTGATATAGAAAGAGGAGTGCTTGAGGAGCCTCCTATGCCATCCTTTGACCTCACTATTGTTAATTACAGAGGTAAGGAGATAGATCCCATCATTGCTCAAGCCTCTCAAAAATTCATAGATGATGAGAATTTTGATAGATCTAGGGCCTTTGTACAATTTTGTAAGGGAAAAGTATAGGAATTTTTGAGGAAAAATGTAAAACAATAAAGGTAGAGAAACCAATCAAATCAAACTCTAAAATTGAGGAAGAGATGAAGGGAAAATTTTTGGAGGACTTTTCCCAGCTAAAACGTGAGGCCAAAAGACAGTTAGTTAGAGAGTTAGGAGTCTTGGTTTTGCCTAAGTAGAACATAGCTAATGCTATGATTTTTGACTCCATTAGAAAGGAGAAAGATGTGCAGCATAAAACCAAAGAAGAAATATTACAAGCATGTAGGGGAATAAAATTTAGTAATGATCACCAAACCCTAGTCATATGGTCTACTGAAAAAAGAAATAAGACCAAGATGCAAGAAATTTTAACTGTTGAACATACTGGTACTTTTACAGTATACAGAGCTGATGAAGTAGATAGTCAATAGGTCAAAAAAATGGCTCAAGAAATGTTAAATTTTGGGGATGTGGTAGCTAGGGGAGAAAAGAGTAGATTCTTAGAACTCAATGCCAAGTTTGAAGAAATACTTAAGGCATATGAGGAAAGAGGAAAGAGGATACAATTGTTGGAAAATCAAGTATCCCAAATGGACAAACAACTTAGAAATAGGAAAGTGGGAGAATCCAGTAGGTCAAAAATTGCATATCCTCACCCCCCAGTTGAACCATTTAAATCCACCCCCATTATTGAATTATCAGATACCCCACGAAGGCTTGAGTTCTACACCATAGAGGAATTTGAAGAGGAAAAGAATAAATTGTGGGAGATGCATGTTGAGTTAAATAATCAATATGAAGAAAATCTTAGGCAAACAATTTTGTACTTAGTAGATTAAATTGATTGGCCAACATTTTATGACCAGCTGGCAGGAATCCTAGAGAAGTGGAATGAAATAAAAAGAGATGAAGATACATTAAAACCCATTGTTCAAAAGTGGAATGAAAGAGATAATGATGTCACTTCTATGTGTATCTCCATAATTGAATTGTCATGTAATCAAATAGAATTTTTTTTTGATACAGTTAAAAATCTAAGAGAATTTGATGAAGAAAGGGTTTCTGTTCAGAAAAGGATATCAATTTGTTTTTCCAAGTATACAACAGAGAAGTTTGATCTCTTTCCCAGTGCACTCAAAAAGATTGACAAAATAAAAGAAAAGGATGAATGGGGAAAGGAATTAGATTAATTGTTATGCCATAGAATGAATAATGTTGTAAATTTAAAGGGCCATGTACTATGGGTGATGACCAGTGGAGATCTTGTCAAAGTACAATTATTCTACAATGTTGTTAGAAAAAGATTTTGTTGAAATTGAAAAGATTGAAAATTATGTGATAAAAAAGCAGAGGGAGATCCTAAATTTTGATTGGCCCAATGATACTATTTTTACCAAATGGAAATAGGAACTTTTGTCTTCAAAATAGGTTGCAGATGAGAACTCAAAAATAATTGTTACCCTAACAGTTCATGATGAAGACAATGGAGATCCTCAAGTTGAGGTTAACTTGCAAGCATCAAAACATGACACATCATTAGCAAGTTTTATAGCAACATATTATGAGGAATCAGAATAAGCTAAAAAGCCAATAATGAAATTCATAGCCTTTAAAGATGTAACAAAAAGTAGGCCTACCAAAAGAATACATAGATGTAAAGTTTTTCTGTTACACAAATTTTTGTCTTTTTGTGACAACTTTAAAGTGTAAATATCTTTTGTTAAAAGGATAGCTGTCAATTCTATATGCCTTAAGCTTGTTGCATCTCACATTATATAAGTGAGATTCTAGGGCTAGAGAAAATCCTCGAATAGTTGTATCACTTTTAGCTTTTATTAAGTTTGTCGCTAAGTCTATTCGGTCCAATATCTTGATGTGAACATTATGATGTATTCCTCCACAATTATTTTGAGAATACATTCTGTCTTGTAGGATATCGTTGTTTCATCTTAAGTCATTTTGAGTTTCATGTTAATTTTACACAACATTTAGAAGAAATTAATACAAAGATGGACTGTCCCCACCAATTTTTTTGTTGAATCTTGTCTCCATTTTGTTACTTGGTTATTTTGAAGTTGTAAAAGCAAAGCTTGTCCAATTGAATGCAATTAAATCAAATTTTATGTCAATTCAATATTGTTGTTAATTTAGTGAATTAAATAATGCTTCAGTGATGTTGATAGGGTTTCCATGGTAATAAGAAAGGATGTCTGTAAGCGTGATTTTTAGTAAGAACTATTGATAGTATTGATTGTAATGCAATCAATCAGATCTAGGAATTGAATGGACTTTGAATCCCAATGGATGAGGAACTGATCTATTGAATTTAGTCTATATATGAAGAAATCATAAGCGAGCATCAAGCTCAATTTTAAAATCAATTTTACTTTACTGTTTGAAGGATATCAATGTTTGTCAACACTTTTTTTCTTTTGATCTCTAAGTCTTAGTTAGCTACTATTGCTAGAAATATTTGTAAACCTAAGAAGAATTGTTACCAAATCTGCTTTTAAGGGATGTGTATTATTGTAAAGTTTCATGGAATGAGAAAAGTATGTATGTGATATTATATTAAAAAAATCTCCCATCCTTGAGGTATACCCGCCTTGGTTTTGTAGAGCCTAAAGAGTAGGAAATATGTCTTGATTTCGTTAAAGTTGGGTCCAGATAAGAAACACATTCAATTGGTTATAAGTTGTAGCTGATCCTTAGATTTTTTATGCTTTCATGATCTTGGTATTGAGTATTTTGTTATTTGATAGTTGAAAAACACCAATAGGAGTATCATCCAACACTGCATAATCATCTTCTTTCTTCTCATGTTGCTACAACAGATCTTTGTACAACACTTTCTCATTGAATATGACATCCCTACTTCTTACAATTTTATGATTTTCAAAATACCAAAGCCTATAACCAAATTAATTACTTTCATATCCAACAAATACATATTTCTTTGACTTAGCTTCCAGCTTGGTTCTATTCTCAGAATCTATACGAGCAAATGCTTCACAACTAAAGGTTTTGAGAAAAGAATAACTCACCTTCTTACCATTCCATTCTTTCTCTCAAATACCATAACCCAAAGGAGTAGAGGGACCTCTATTAATAAAAAATACAACTATATTAACAACCTCTACCCACATATTTAAGGGCAACCCAACATGCAACCTCATGCTCCTTGCATGCTCCATTATAGTCATGTTCATGCGTTCAACCACTCCATTTTCCTGTGGAGTCCTTGGAATAGTTTTTTTTCTATGAATACCATTAGTGGAGAAATAATCTTCAAATTAATGACTACAATACTCATCACCATTATCAGATCTAAGACATCTTTATTTCTTACTAGTCTCATTTTCAACTAAGCATTTCCATTTCTTAAAAAAATGAAATACACCAGATTTTTGTCTAAGGAAATTAACCCATACTTTTCTAGTTGTATCATCAATAATTGTAACATAATAATGAGAGCCACAAAGGGAAGATACCTGAGCTAGTCCCCATACATTTGTATGCACAAGCTCTAATTGCTCACTTTTATTTTCCTTCCCAGTGTTCACAAAACTCACTCTCTTTTGTTTTCCATACACACAACTTTCACAAAAATCCCTATTAACACATTTTAGACCTGGTAAAACTTTCTTTGAATGAAGTACGTTCATACCTTTCTCATTTGTGCCCAAGTCTATTGTGCCACAATGCTGTATCAGAATCTACATAAGCTATTTGTTCTCCCTACTCAACTATAGCAACTATTCCTGAACATTCATTTTTCTCTGAAACAATTAAAGTAGAAAGAACAATATGACCTGTACAAAGATATAAGGTGCCCACTTTCACACCTTTTGCTACTACAAGGGAACCTTTTCAAGCCTTCCAATTTTTATCATTAAAAGTAACTACACAACCCTCATCACCGAGTTGCTCTACTAAAATTAAATTCCTACTTAGCCTTGGAACATGTCCTACCTCATGTAGTAAACAATGATTCCCATTCTGCAACTTAATCTTAACTTTTCCATTTCCAAAAATCTAACAGGGTTCATTATCCCTCAAATAAATAGGCCCAAAATCCTCTTGGACATAATTAACGAAATAACCTCTATGAGGTGTAGCATGAAATGAAGCACCAGAATCTAAAACCCATGAATCATCAACACTTTCTAAAGACAAAAGTGAAGCATCCTCTTTGGATTTGTTACTTACCATATTTTCTCCTTGTTTCCATCTAGTTTATCTCCTTCATTATTCTTTCAAGTCCAACAATCTTTCTTCTTATGCCCTGGTTCCCATAGGTACAACAATCTCTTAGTCCTCTAGATTGAGACCTCTTCCCTTTTGACTTTCCTCTTGATTTCCCATGATTTTTGAAATTACTTCCTCTCTCAATCATTTTGCCTCTTCTTTGTGCATTCAAAGCACTTCCTCATGTAGATCCACCTAATGTTTTCCTATGGGTTTCCTCACTCAAAATAACACCGATCATATCAACATATTTTAGGGCAGTAGATCCAAAAATAGAATTACTCACAACCATTACCAAGCCATTCCAGCTTTTAGAAAAATAACACAAAATCAAGAGAGCCCTAATTTCTTCATCAAAATTAATACCCGTAGAAGATAACTAACTAGTAACAATATTAAACTCATTTAAATGATCTGCAACAAATCCACCTTCTTCCATCTTCATATTAAATAAATGCTTCATGAGAAATACCTTGTTTGAAGCAGAGGGATTTTCATACAATTTCACTAGGGTTTGCATCAACTCTTCTGTCATCTTCATTTTTTTAATATTAAATGCCATCGACAGTTCTAGGAACAATCAAATACTTCCAAGTGACTTTCTATGTAAAAGATCCTAGCTGTCATTTTTTATAGATCCCTGATTCTTGGTTTTTGCTTCCAATGACTTCCATAGATCCTTTTGATAAAGATAGTTTTCCATCTGCATCTTCCATAACTAACATTTCTACCCATTAAACTTGTCAACCCTTAGGTTACCCTTGTCTACCTTTTCTCCCACTCAACTGTGAGACTCCCACTCAATTGTGAGACTTTCCTATAGAGGATAACTAGAAAAAAAAAACTCACCATGATACCACTTGTTAGGCTTAAACTAAGGATAGAAATAATAATCACATGCAAATATAAATAATATCAAAAAATAATAGATCACACAAAAGAGAACACAAGACACCAAGATTTAATGTGGTTTACTCAATCCTTGGGCTACGTCCACCAAAAAACAAGTCCAATATTATTATGATCCAATGATTACAACTTAATTACAATCTGTAATCCCTTACAGCTCAATATCACCACAAGAAGCAATTTTTGCATCACACCTTATTAAAAACCCTAATCCTAAGCCATTTTATACAATTATTTTTACCACTTTAGGGTTATAATTAATAAATACATGTCGGACCAAAATCTTGATAAGAATTATGAAGTATGTACAGTACTTCCCTGATCAGTCACCACAAACTAACAAAAAGGAAAATAAGCTAGTATGCAAAGAATTAAATGAATCTAGAGAAGTGATTCATTTGAAGGGCAAAAAAATTCCCAGGGGTTTGGTTTCACTTGAGCATTTGTTCGAGAAAAAAGAAGATAGAACTATTACGAGAGAAGATGTTCACAATGAGGGCCTGAAAGAATGTGACAAAATTAATATTGGAAATGAAGGAGACCCTAGGTGAATCTCAATCAGACAAACCTACTCTGAGAGAGAAAAAGGAAGTTTTCTTAAACTTCTAATGGAATTCAGGGACATCTTTGCCTAGGGGTACGTGAATTTGAAATTTTTTAAGAATGGAGAATTCAAGCACCACATACCTCTAAAATATGAGGCAACTCCTTATCAGAAAAAGCTTCAAAATTATAGCCCAAAGGTGTCCAGAGCAATTTTAAAAGAAGTGGAGAAGATGTCGAAAGCTTGTATAACCTATCCAATTCACCATTCGACTTGGATAGCGAACATTTTCCTTGTGAGAAAGAAAAATGGTGAAATAAGGAACTACATGGATTTTAGGAATTTAAATTAGGCCAATCTCAAGGACAATTATGCACTCCCGACTATGGACCATGTTCTGCAATCTATTGCTAGGTATGAGATTATGTCAATGCTTGATGGTTACTCAGGGTATAATCAAATTGGTGTTGCTCTGGAAGACCAGCACAAAACAACTTTTATAACTCCCTAGGGAACTTATGCTTATAATAGAATGCCTTTCAGCTTGATCAATGTGAGGGCAAAATTTTAGAGAGAAATGAATTCCTCTTTCAAAGACTTGCGAGACAAATAATTGTAATATATCTAGATGACCTAACTATCTACTCCAAGAGGAGAAAACACCATCTAAGAGACCTCAAAGCAGTATTAAGTCAATGCTGACAACATGGGATATCTCTCAATCCTAAAAAATCCATTTTCTTCATGGAAGATGACAAGCTCTTGGGGCATATTGTTTCAAAGAAAGGCATAAGAATTGACCCAGATAGAATTAAGGAAATTCAACAATTGTACCTACCTCCTAATAGAAGTGATTTAATCCTTCTTTGGTCAAATAAATTTTCTAAGAAGTTTTTTTCCAGAGTTCTTAGAAAAAGTGAGACTTATGCTAAGCATGATGAGTGAGAAATACCCTTTCAAATGGCAAGAGGAAGGAAAAAGGGATTTCAAGGATATTAAAAAAACTATTTCAAATGCTCCCATGTTAGTTAGTTGATATTTTAAGAGAGATTTTATCATTTACTATTATGCCTCAGAGCATACTCTATCTGGCATCTTGACCCAAAGAAATGATCAAGATGAAGAAGCCTGATCACCTTCATGAGTGTTCACTTGAAAAAGAATGAGTTGAATTATACTCAAATGGAGAAACATGTTTTTATTATGGTGAAGGCACTAAAACAATTTAGGTATTATATTTTTCATTCCCATTCTACTGTATATGTACTTGAGACTGTTGTTAAAATCATATTGACTCAACAAGATATTGGGGTAAACACAAGAGCAATGTGGGTAGCCAAGATCCAAGAATATGATCTTACAATCAAACCTATTAACTTGGTTAGGGGACCGTTTTTGTGTAAATTGATAGTAGAAAACAAAGAGTCCTCACTAGGAGACATAGCTATTGAACCCACTATTTTGCTAGTTAGTTCAACCAATCCTTGATTTTCTAATGTAGTAAACTACTTGACCTATGGTGAATGCCCAAAGAATTTGAGTTACAAGGAAAAACACAACCTCAGGTTGAAAGTAGCTAAGTACATAATCTCATAGGGGATGTTTTATAAAAGAGGTGTAGATGGGACCTTTTTGAGATGCATGGATAGCGAACAATAGAAAAGTTGTTGAAATTATACCATTCAAATGTTTGTGGTAGGAATTTTTCCTCTATAGTAACTACTTTCAAAATTCTTAGAAATTATTTTCACTGGCCAGGCATGTTTAAGGATGCATCCTGTATGTAAAGGATTGTGAGAAGTTTAAACTCTTTGTGAGCTACCCTCAACTCGTAGCATTACTGCCGAGATTGATAGTGATTGATTAACCCTATTGTCAATTGGGTATAGATTTCATAGGGCCTTTAAACCCTCCATCTAGCATCGGCCATGTATATATCCTAATAGTTACAGATTATTTCACCAAGTGGGTGGAAGCAATCCCAACCAAGAAGGCTAACTCACAAGTGATGTGTGAATCCTTGATGGAGTCTATATTTGTCAGATTTGGGGTTCCATAGAAGATAGTGGCAGATAAGGAGACCTATTTGTCATCCCTAGAAATTTCTATGTTTTTTCTATGAACATGGCATATCCTTGGCACATTCTTCATATTATTTCCCTCAAGGCACTGGGCAGGCAGAGTCTAGCAACAAGAACCTTGTCACAATAATGAAGAAATTAGTAAGCGACAATGCCCAAAATTGGCATAAGAAACTATATGAGGCATTGTGGGATAACAAAATCATACCTAAGAGAGCTATTGGCATGGCCCCTTTTGAATTGGTTTATGAAGTGGGAGCTCAAGTATCCTTGCCACTGGAGTTATTTGCTACGAAGTTGCAATCAATAATTGAAGATCTATTTTTTTGAGATTCACTAGAAAAGAGAGTAATGTATTTGAACAAGCTCGAAGAAGAAAGGGATAAACTTGTGGATCATATTACCAAACACTAGATGAAAGTCAAGCATATCTTTGATATGAGAGCTAGAACACACAATTTCACAAAGGGAGATGAAGTTCTAATATGGGACAAAAGGAGAGAGCCTAAGGGTGCACAGGGAAAATTAAATTAATTGTGGAAGGGTCCATTTGTTATCACATAAGTCATTAGTTTGATTTCCTTTCACTAGAGTTACCCAGATGGTACAGGTTTGCCCTTTATTTATAAAGGCTAGGACCTAAAATTGCTAAAATTGTAGTCCCTCTAAGAGTCCTTCCCCCATGTACGTATTCCTTAGTTTTATTGTCTATTATTATTTTGTTTTCTTTCATTTCCTATTTTTGTGCCCTTTTAGTCATTTTTTGTTCTCAACATTCTGAGTTCTCTATGTACTCTGTGTACATAGTCCCTAGTCAGATCCACTGTTAGCCCTAGTTTTGAGTTGCCATTGTAATTTTTTATTTTCTCCATTAACTCTAAATTTTTGTCTTAGAAAATTCCTCATGCTTCCTTTTGTTCAAAAGACACCATTCCTTGTATTTGAAAGTCAAGTCTTGTGATATCTCTTTGTGAATCTTTCTTTTGACCTTCTTTGAACCCTAGTTCAAAGTAGTTCAAAGTAGTTCAACCAAAAGTTTTGAGACTAACTTATATCTTCTAGTTGGGACCACTAAGTATAGCAGAGATCTTTGTTTAAACCACTTTTAACTTCTTTTAACTTTGGTTCAAAGCAGTTTGAAGTAGCTCTACTACTGAGACTTTTACACATGAGTATTAATGATTCTTGAAAAGGTAGTAGTTCCTGAGATGTTAAAATGAGTGATGAGTAGGCAAATCTTTCACTTTGGGGCCAAATTGGATGTCAAAAGTTTGTAATTATTGCAAGGATGTTCCCTTAATGTGATAATTTAATAAAGAAGTCTCATCACAATTTTAAGCATGTGTGCCAAGCCACAACGATTTCACCATAAATACCTCATTATGAGGTGGTACTTTCACCAGTATGTTCTCTTGCTTTTAAGAATATGAAGTTTGCCACTAAGTTGTTTTATCTCATGTTGAGGTGAATTGAAAGTGGAGCAGTAGTGAAAGAAAGGAAGTTTTCTAGTTTTCTTTAAGTGGGTTACATCTAAGAATATAGGAAATCTCTTGTCGCTTCTTCTATTTTGTTACTTTGAGAAACAAGAGTAGTGTTGGGGTTTTTCTTTCCTTTTAGTTAAAATGAGGTTTGTTCTTCATTTTTTTGGGAATGTTTCTAGTCCTGAATGTAAAAGGCATGTAATTTCTGACACCAATCTAATGGGATTCAAGGTTGAGAAGCTACAAGAGAATTTTCTTGATTAGGTTGATGAGGATAAAGGTTGTTTAGAGGTTCTAACTGTTAGGATTAAATGCAAATATAACCAATACCAAAAAATAGTAGATTGCATAAAAGATAACACAAGAGACCAAGATTTAATGTGGTTCACCCAATCCTTGGGCTATGTCCACCAACAACAAGTCCAATATTATTATTATATAGTGATTACAACTTGATTACAATTTGTAATCCCTTACAGCTCAATACCACCACAAGAAGCTACAATATCACCATCATATTATGAAATTCCTAACCCTAAGCCTTTTTGTACAAGCTTTTGTTGCTTACAAAATTAGGGCTAGAATAATAGAAAAATAGTAGCCGACCCCTTTTACAATATAAGGGCATTTTTGGCTTCAAGGGTGTTTCCCCTTGACTCCATCTTGGGGGCGTTGCCCCTAAACCTCTGTAGAAATAATATGGGGAGAAAACCAAGTCGAATAAACCTTTGAGTCTGATTAGGCTCCACATCACAATAATCTCCCATTTGGAGACTAATCAGACTCCACAACACTAACGAGTGGTTTTCTCAAAGTTGTTGCTTTCCCTCCCACTCTTTTAAGCCTAGAATTGCTTCAGTTGTGTATTGACCATTATCATTATAAAACTAAAAGTATTTTGAATAGAAATGGGGAGCCAGTATTGTCCATTACTAGAGAAACCATCTCATTAGTTTTGCATCTACCTAAGTGCACTTTTTCTGCTTTTGGCACTACCCAGTCTCTAGTTCAATACCAAGAGAACCCAACCAAGTATTGCAACCTCATGGCCTAAAAAAGGACCAAAATAAACTATAAAGGGTGTTCGAGGTTACCCAAAATAGTCACCAAAGACCATATGAAACCTCATATCCATGACTTGATAGTTCTACTACACCAAGATAAGGGGTCTACTAACATCTTACTCTTTGAATACTAGATTTACCACTACATAGATATTATCCTGGTAGGGAAGCAATTTCTAGATAGGGTAGAATTGATAGCTAACTTGCTAAGGAATCAACTTAAACATTCTAAGATCTCAAGGGAAGAATTTCATATGTCCTCTTACTTGCCTTGTTGCATTGCATGTGTTAGTAATATCACTTCCATCCCCCATGAACCTTGGAGCGAAGATATAACTGTTTATTAGTATTGCCCCTTGTTATAGAAAGACAAAGTGTTAGAAGAGTTGAGGAAAGTGCATGGCATTTTGATAGAGACCATGCATATAAATATGAGGAAATCTCCAATGTTGAGCATATCCCTAGAAGCCCAAAAGATAGTCCAAACCTATGGAAGCTTTTACATCTAATTCCCAAGGTTCACATACATGTGAGTAGCTGGACTTGAAGAAGAATCGGTGAAATTACCTCGATATACTTTAGAATGCTTTGTTATAGCCAAAATATGCAAACAATTATTTTCTATGATTAAGGATAACCTACCTCAAGAAAAGTGGGATTATATTTTCCCTATCAAACTTGGCTCTTTGACTAGTAGTACTATGATCAACGCTTCCATAATCAGAAGCAATATACTCAACTTTAACCTTAGATTCTATCAAAGGAGGAGGGACTTTGATAGTAAAAGCTTTGCAATCAAGGTGCTCGATTCAAAAGGTCAGTCTCAAATAGTTTCTCATTTAGAAGATTTGTAGGAAAATTATGCTGATGAGAGAGAAGTGGTTAAGAGAGATCATTCAAGGTTGACGCTTCTCTAGATTACCTCATTGAAACTAAAGTTTAAGTTGGAGGGAATGATTGAAGATGATTCAAAAGTTGTTGAACCAAGATGGGAAGAAGCAAATGAGCAAAATCAACTTGAAGTGGATTGGAACAGAGCTGAAGAGGATGATATAAATCTCAAAACTAGATCCATTTTAGCCTATACAAACAACTGGTTAATAAGAAAGAGTATGAAATCAGTTAGTGAGAAACAAATTGCAAAGTCCCAAAAGATAGTTTCTTTCTCTAAACCATTAACTTTTGATATCCCATTTTTGTCTCATGTTGCAGGTGACACCTTAACTCCTAACAAGAAAAAAGAAGCAACATCCCCTAAGTGAATCATGGCTCCTAGGACCAAGTCTAAAACCAAGTTTGTGGCTCTCACCCAAGAGAATGTTCAAAGAGAGAATATCATGGCTCGAGAATAAAACAAAGGAGAGGAACTTACTCTATCAAATAATCAAGATGGCAATGTGGAATTGATAGAAGCCCCAAGTGCAATGCAGTCTGGTTTCATGACCCCTCCCAAAGGCAATCAAGGAGTAGTGGCCACTTCCACCATTCTGCCCTATCTATCTAACTCAATGAGTAAGAAACATAGTCTCCAACCCTAGTCCATACCTATTAAAGATATATTCATGAAATATGTGGCTCACATCTCTAAAAAAAAGAAGATAAAAGTGATGCATGATTAATCAAGGACCTGGTAACTAGCAAAGTTACAATGGAAGTAGCCACCTACAAGTAGAAGGAAAGCTCTGGAAAAATTGATGTTGAAGGATTCAAGGTCACTACCATGGATTTGGGGGCTATCTCCAAGGACACCAGGAATCATTTCTTCATTTTTTTAGTAGACCACATGTTGACTCAATCTAAAAATGAAAATAAGGAAAAGAAAGAGCTAAAGATGTTGATAATTACCATGGCTAAGTATATAGACTCTTTGATGAATGTTGGCACTCTCCCATTGATTCAAACACCACAATCTTTTGATCATAGTTCATGAAATAGTCCACAATTGGTAAGGCAACTGCAAAAAGGGAGGTTACTCTTAGAGGCGATGAATGAATGGGTAGAATCAATTATGAAAGAAGGGAGTAAATTTGAACTAGATTTTACTACCACATATGCGGAGGGAGAAGCATTAATGGGAAAAGTCCAGACCCTCATTCCAGTATGGGAGGTAGATCAAAGTTGATGCCAGGAAATTGTGTTTCAAGTACAGGAAGTTGAAAGGTATGGAGTGTTGAAGTTCTTGAGTGAGAACTCCATGAAATTTGTGGACTCATGCATGCTATTCATCCTTAAAAGAAACATGAGTTGGAAATATGAAATATACAGGGCAACTGTAGAAGAAATGTGAGTAGTGGAACTTGAAGTCATGGGGACACACAAAGAGATACTAAAAGATATACAGATCATAAACCCCATAGGTATCTTACAATTTGATGATGGAAGCATGGATTCTGATACCTTAACCAAAAGTTTCAGTGACACCATGTCCAAGATTAAGGATAGTGAAACCCCTACTTCCCAAGACTTTACCACCCTGCCTAACATCAAATCAATGTTGTACCTACATAAAGAACTTATGTCAAGGTAGAGTCAGAGGATCGGGGAGCTAAGGTGGCAGAAGTATGCCTGTAGATCAAAGTTTCTCAGTCTGAAGAATCCTCATTCTCAAGCAATGCAGGAATTTTAGAGTACCTTCACAAGGTAGAAGTTAGTCAAGAAAATCATGGTGGACAATGAAAATCTCAGTAAGGAAACTAAGCTATGGATGGTTATCTTGTGTGTTCTATGTTTTTAAAGACTATTTTAAATTGTTTTGCCTAACTATTTTTAACTAAAAGGTTGGGTTTTGATGGAGGCCTTTTTGAGATTGTTAAAAACTAAAAATGTTGAAGCATTAAACTAGGAAAGGGTTAGCTTTTAGTTGTATAGAAGAACATTGACAGATTAGTATTGTTAGAAGTTTCTCTTTTGTGGAGTTAGTAATAGATAGAAGGTAGTGATATATGCAAAGGTTGTTTCTTTAAAGACTTTGTGCTTGGGAAATTTTCTTGAGAATATACATATACATATATACATATATATATATATATATACATATATATATATATATACATATATATATATATACATATATATATATATACATATATATATATATACATATATATAT